>WBNH01007318.1:0-16588 GCA_013401255.1 Urocolius indicus
CAGGAAAAAAAAAAAAAGTCTATATAACTCCTTGTATATTTTCATGAAATTTTTCATCTACATAATTCTGAGTAGGAAATGCAGAGGCAAAAAGTTGATCTGATATATTTAAAAGGTGATAAGCATACTTCGTATGATTCCATTTGTTTGGAAACTAAACAACTGTAACTAAAATGATTAGAGGTATTTTCAAGTATGTAAAAAATCAAGAGTGAGATACTCTGCCAAGAAATATTACAAGTTTTATAGTGTGATTTAGAAAGTCCATGAAGCAATTTCAGTTAGTGTTTGGTGATTTTTCTGCTCCTTCAGTATTTGCTAGCATTTGCTGCTGTCCATGAAGTTGTTGTCCAAAATGTATTTGAACTCTTCCCCTGCCTTCTTGGAAGCATCTTGGAGTGTTGTATTTGTACACACTTTACATTTCCTTCAATTAGAGGCATTTTTAATTATTTTACTAACAATAATTATACCCATATAGAAGTTCTTACTTTCACATAGTTACTGGAAAATTACTATAACATAAACAATGAATAATGAAACTAGAGTTACCAGAAAGTTATTTTTTATCAAAGTAATTAATTCCAGATAACTTATGCTCAACTGCATTGTTCTTTATCTCATCATCTATGAGTCTTAAAAGGAGAAACTTGTTTCTGCACTGCAGCTGGTCATTTCCAGCCCATGCTGCATGCTACATAAAAAAACAAAAAAAAAGAAAGTAAATCCAGATACCCTACTCCATCTGGAACAGTACAAAAATATTTTTACTAAAATATTACTAAAATCAATATATTCTGTGAACATAGAGTACCATGGCAATGTGCAATGTACATTTATCATTCTTACTGTTACTTTGAAGATTTTAATAACTGCTTGAATGACTCTGTAAAGAAGAATGTGTAAATGACATGGTGAAAATATATTACCTTCACCATGTGGAAGATCAAGTATCACAAGCCAGGTAGAGTGGCAGCATTTCTTGTCTTTTGCTCATCGTTATCAACTTACCTTTAATGTTGGGTCAGATGAAACTGCAGTGACAGTATAAATCCTGATTGTTAACCCTTGTCTTGATTTTTAGGTAAGGAAATAGCGGGTTTTATTCTTCTGAAATACAAGTTTTTATCTCTAGAGCTTTGGGAGACACACTGGAGTTGCACCCAACTCAAAAGACCATGTTAACAAATTGAACTTCTCTGACAGTGCTTTAGTATTGAGAATGTACAAAAACTTCCACATCTTTGTTTGTTTATTTATTTACTTGTTTATTTTCACTTCATAAGTCATAGTTAAGGAGAAAGGACCACTGTGACTATATTACTTTACTCAAGAGTAATACACTCAGACTTATATTCAGAGCAGAATTTTAAAAATTTGTTGTCATCTGAATGCAGCTTAGTTTAAAGCTTTCTCACAATTCATTCTATAGGGGATGGATTGTGGCAAAAATCACTCTAGCTCTAATTTCTACTTAAACAAAGCTGAGTTGAATGTATTCTTTTTAGAATGGAAAATATGACTTTTGTCTTGCTTATAAACCACATATATAGAAGCTATTTGGACAGGTATTACAGGGAAGAAGGGGTTCAAGATATTAAAAAATATTTGTGCTGCGTGTTACAGAGGATGCACATATACGAACAACAGTTTTCACAGTTCTAAGTAAAAGAATAGAGTAGCAGTCAGAAATGCAGTCCTTCTTTCTGAGCAATACCAGTGACAACACAACAAGCAGCAGCTAGAATGGTTCTAGCACTGTGATACCATTTTTGCCCAACCTCATTTAACACAACACAAAGTTATAGATTGCAACAGTCTGACAGCATGTGCCAGAAATGTGTACCTGCTCATGCCACTAATAAATGATTCAATGACCTCTATTTGGTCATTGGAGTAGGTAAATCATCACCTTGTGAACACAATATGAATGGCAATAGTTTCCTGGCCAAAACCTGAGCAGCAGGGGGACCTAGAGGAAAACAGATCTTTAATATTTGACAGTTGTTCTCTTTGGTCTGTTTATTCTCCCTAATGAAATGATGCTTAAACAAAATAGGAGATTGAATTTTGCACTGCAGTGAATGACTTAAGAAAAAACTGTATGCAATGACTTGTGTACACAGGTGCATTTCTATTAAAAAAAACCAACCTGGTTCTCATCCTGACTAGGACTAAAGAGAGACTTGCAACCAGAAAATCAGCAACTAAGTCTGTTACAGAGAATACTATACAGTAAGAGTGATAGATATGTGGTTAGGAAGGTGAAGCAGAGGTGTAATTATTGGAAGAGAAAATAAAAAACATGTAATGAATCAAATTAAAGATGAGATGAAGAAGTAATGAAGTTTGAGTTTTACAAAGAAATGAAATTAAAATGCTCTTTATATAAGAATTTGAACAATGACTGTACAAGAAAGGCATTAGGGAATCCTAATCCTATTAGAGCTAATCATGACAATGTCTGTTTCTGCATATACAATGAATTTGCACACAGGAGAATACATTAAAGAACACTGTAGGGTTTAAAACTTTTCTCCAGACAACATGATGGAACAAATTCTGCCCTTCTAAAATGCATACACACTCAAAAATTCTAATGGGTTCATATCATTAAGAGACAAGTATTACTCAAGATGCATAGAGTGTGAGTCTTCTTGATCTACTTTTCGTGCTTTCTGTGTAAACTTCAACAAGTCTCTTCAAGTTGCTGTGTCATGATTATCATATTATTCCTTGCTAGTAACATCCTCTTCTCTCAGCTAAAAGGAAAAAAAAAACCAACAAAAAAACCCCACTTTTTTTTAGCTAGCTAAAAGTAAAAAGATTTTTAAAAAACAGTATAGTACTAGAATCATATCCATTATCATCACAGGGTCACTTTAAGGTCAGAATATACATTAAGACTGCACTGCAGATAATAATTTTTTCCTCTCTTCTTCTTTCTCATCTCTATTTTCAGTTCCAAACTACTTTTCCAAACTGTTAATGGAAACAGAGAACAAAAAGTGTCATCCAGACCAAAATGGACTACTCTAATGGATAAAAAAGGGTTCTCTGTGATTATTGACATAACTATGATATGAGAGAAGAAAAAATATAAAGAGAAGGAAGAGAGGTGAGATAGAGGAGGATCAAAAGTTCTATGAAGCTTCATAGTGGACACTTGCAGGACAATAACCAAGCCTCTGATCATGGGCATATGAATAGATGAAAATTTGAAATGTGGTTTCAATCCCTTTCTCTTATCTCTGAGCCATGAATCTGTCCAATTTTATCTTCTGCAGTATGAATGTGTTGGTGTTCAGAGACAATGTTCTTAGTACAGCTACTTGTACTTGATGTAAGCGTATTTCATGAGTGCTTCACAATACCCAATTCTAATTCACAAAACACAGTTCTAAGTAGTCAAGTATGTTAGCTGTTTTGCTATTTTTATTTTTGTCCCTGCTCTGAAGTATCAGAAATACTCTGCCAGTATTGAGATCCTGTATTTCCTGTAGAGAATTAATATATTTATTTGATATGAAAAATTCCTATAAGCCTTCAAAAGTGACATTTCATTTATCTTTATCTAGGAGCTCTTATCTTTTGGTGCTGAGTTGTTGACATGGGTTTGTGTGGAGCTGCTTTTTGCTTGATAACAGAGGGTGAGAGGTGCAGAGCTGTCCCAGTAAGCAGTTCTCAAAACATTCCCTGACTCTGACGTGGACCCACCTCCAGCCTGGGTGGGCTAATCCGGTGCCTCTGCCATCACTGTTCAAGAAGGGAAACTTGCAGTGGAAGAAGAGGTGGAGGAGTGGTACAAGATGAAGGTGACCATGCAGACCTCACAGTCAGAGAATGAGGAAGGAAGGAGGAGCACCGGACTGGAGATACCTCTGCGACCCACAGTAAGAACACAGGCTGAGCTCCTGCATCCCATGGAGGGCAATGGCAGGACTAAGAGCCACCAGCAGGTCTGGTTGAGTGTGCCTGGACAGGATGAGAAACTGTGTGAGGAGGCAGCCATGGTACCGGCTGTGCTGGAGAGCCTGCGGGCCACAGAGCACACCCACATGAGAGGCAGAGAGGAGCTGCAGCCTTTGGGATGAACAGATATTGGAACTGCCCGTGCAGGGCTGCTGGGTGTGTGAGGTACCTTGCAGAGGAGCAGGGAAGATCAGCACAGAGCCCACCTGCCCTGAGGACAGAAAAACAGCAGAAGCCATTGGGAAAAGACTGACCGAAGCCTCCATCCCCTGCCCCTCTGAGCCTTTTGTGGGGAGGAGGAGATAAAGACAGTGGGGTCAGGGCTCTGGGAGGGTAATCTTAAAGGGTTGGTTATGGTCTTCATCATTGTACAACTCTGTGTTGCTTTCTGTTTATTACAGTTTGGGGGTTTATGGTTTTGGTTAGGAGTGGATTATATTAATTTCCATTATCTTCCCAAAGTTGAACAGTCTTGTTTGTTTTTCCTGGGATGATAGGTGGCAACTGAGCCCTTCCTGTTCTTAGGGCATTCCAAAGGCCTTTAGTACCTATTGCTGATTGTTGTCCTTTGTTCCCAGATGAGCCTAAACCAGGACAGTAATATAGGAGTGGGACTAGAGAAGTATCTCTGGAATAATTGCACATCAATTTTCCCTGCAGGAAATAATAATAATATTCATACAGAAAAGGAAAGACTATTTAGTAGAACAATGACTCTACCAAAATAACTATTATGACTAAAGTCTATCTGATGTGATGATTAGATGTATAGTTTCTCTTAATTTAGTTTCACCAGAGAATATACCACTGACATCTTCTGTTGCTGGGTTTAGTCACATCTTTGGCTTTACAAGAGGTCTTGAGAGTGCTTTGGTTCATAAGAATCCCTTTTCCTATTTCTGTTTGGTTCATAAGCATCCTTTTTTTTTTTCCTGTTGTATCTGGCAACAGGACAAGGGGTAATGGGATGAAGCTGGAACAGAAGAAGTTTAATTTAAATATAAGAAAAAACTATTTCACTGAGGGTGACAGAGCCCTGGCACAGGCTGCCCAGAGGGGTTGTGGAGTCTCCTTCTTTGGATGTCTTCAAGACCTGCCTGGACACATTCCTATGCAACCTGGTCTAGGTTGACCTGCTTCTACAGTGGAATTGGACTAGATGATCTCTAAAAGTCCCTTCTAACCCAGTTGCCATTCTATAATTCTATGATTTTATGATTCTATGATAAGAATCTAAGAATGAAAAATATAATTATCCTGGAATAATTCAGATACCCTAAAAGAAATCTCATGGTTGTGGACTACCATAAGAATATGTGACTCTTGTAGGGATGAAATGATGTTGTAGCAGTGAGGTCCAGCTAGAAAAGAAATAAAAGTTGATACTGCATATGAGCAGGTCTGGATTAGTCTCTGAATGCAATGCTGTACTTACTAAACAGAGATAAAAACTAGACACATCTGATAACTTTCTTTGATAAAATAAGACCATATTAAACAAAGGAAATGAAGTAGATGTAATCTATCTGGGTTTCAAAAAAGTATTTGATGTGACAATCATTATTTAAAAGGGAGAAGATAAGGATTAGTTTATGAAATGTGTGAAAGATAAGCGATAGACTAGAGCAGACAGAGCAACTGATTGTGCTGAAAGTACAAGAAAGATGTTACTCGTGAAAATAGCTCATGGGACTGAGCTAAAATACACAATATACAATTGAAAAATATGGAGATTTAGAGTGATTTAGGAGGATTCTCCAAAGGAAAAAAAAAAAGGAACAAAAAGAACAGAAAGAAGTATTGTAATAAAAATAAAATTCCTTGAAATACTTTATAGATTTTTCATAATAGAAATAGGATTCTGTTTTAAAGTACAAAGCAAAAGGATTTAGGAATTAATAAAAATTCCATTATAAACTTAATATTGTCATTTGTAAAAAGCAAAGAAAAAATCTCTGTGAGATAAAGAGCAATGGAGGTGTGTTTCACCTAACTCTAACCATCTACAGACCAGTGGGGAGAGATGAGCAACCAAGAGGATGATTCATGCAACCTTAAAATATATACTCAATATATATGGGAAATACAATACAGTTCCTGCAGAGAAGGATTGGTGGCTTAGGAGATGACACATCATGTGTTGTGGTTGCCACCAAGGTCTGTCTAGAGGAGGGCATGGAGGAAAACAAACATTCTGGACATTATGACCTATCAGCAAAGACCGAGTGGGTTAGGATGGTTATGAGTAGAGACATCAAGATCAGGGGTGGAAGATACTTACACTTTACTGTTTTTCTGCCAGAAGCTGCTGAAATTAGGAAGATAGAAATCTTGAGAAGATTCCAAATTTATATGAAAAAAATTGTCAGTTTGTGGTAGTTTAGCTGTGGCTGGATGCCAGGCGCCTACAAAGTTGTTCTATCACTCTATCTCCCAGGGAAGGAATAAATATAACCAAAGGCTCATGAGTCAAGGACACGGAGATCACTCAGCAACTACCATTACAGGCAAAACAGATTCAACTTGGTGACAATTGGTTTGATTCAGTAACAAACAATCAAAACAGAGTAGGGAAATGAGAATTAAAAAACAAATCTTAAAACACCTCCCCCTGCTCCCTCCTTCTCCTGGGTATCTACCTTCCTCTGTACAGTCAGTTCATTCCAGATGGACTTTACCACTGCTTCTTGTCAGGGAAAGGCCTCCTCACACTTCCTACTGCTATGATGTTGGAGATAGTCCTCCACAAACTTCTCCAACATGCTTCCTTCACACGGACTACAGTTCTTCATTAAGTGCTACAGTGTGGATCCTTTCCATGGCGTAAAGTCCTTCACACATTGCTCTAATGTGGATCTCATCCGTGACAGCAACAGTCCTTCAGGAATAAACTGCTCCAGTGTGAGCTCCCCTTAGGGTTCTAAGTCCTGCCAGCAAAGCTGGTCGAGCATGTGCTTTTTTCTCCACTGGTTCCCAGGTCCTGCCAGGAACTTGCTCCAGTGTGGGCTTCCCACAGAGTCATAGCCTCCTTCAGGCATCCATCCACTCTGGCATATGGTCCTTCACGGGCTGCAAGTGGATCTCTGTTCCAATGTGGACCATGGACTGCAGGGGTACAGCTGCCTCACCATGGGCTGCACCACAGGTCATGGTGGAATCTCTCTTCCAGTGCCTGGGCACTTCCTCTACCTCCTCCTTCACTGACCTTGGTGTCTGTGGAGATGTTTTCACATTCTCACTCCATTCTGTTGCTGCTGCAGTTTAGCAACTGTGCAGCAACTTCTTCTTCTTCTCAAATATGTTAATCACAGTGGTGACACCTCCATCGCTAATTGGCTCAGCCTTGGTCAACAGAGGGTCCACCTTAAAATTGACTGGCATTAGCACTATCAGTTACAGGGGAAGCTTCTGGCAGATCTTTGTTTAAAGAAGCCACTCCTGCAGCACCCCCACTACCAAAACCTGGCTGCACAAACCCACTACATGATCATCTTCTAGAAAAGATGTATTGATTCTGATTGTGCTACTCCTGTGACTCTCTTGGGACCACTTTGCTGTGATTATTGAAAGTGGATCTCTCAAATCTTTTTGAGGTAAAAGCAGAAACAGTGACTCTAATTGACTCTCAAATTCTTAAACTCCCTACAGTACAACAGTGTCTCCATAAAATAGCCTAGGGAACTAGGTCAGAAGGATCACATTGAGAGAGGCTGGAAAAAAATGTAGTAGTGGGGCTCTATCTGGATTGAAATGCCAAAAAATCTCCAGCATATAGCAGAATAAGATGATAGATAACAGCATTGCAGAGTATCTGCAAAGCGTTGTAACTCTTGCCGTTTTTTCTTTAGAGTAAATGTATGTGCAGATGGAAATACTTTGCTAAACTTGTTCCTAGATTTCCTACTGTGTTTTTCCAGAAGATGTAGTCATAATATCAACTTGCAGATGAACTTGTGGGATTCCACTTCCAGAGAAATTCCAGAGAGTACTTACTGGGTCAGTTCATAATATTAACAAGATAGTGTTCATAAATAATATATCACCAGAGTGATGTATCGTAGTTTTTCTTAATATATTTCTTGCTTTTGTGAATGTTACCGGCATATCCTAGAGATGCCATATAATCCCAGTGCTAGGTTCACAGAAAATCTCTACAGTGGTTTCAAACAGTCCTTCCAAAGGACAGGAACTATAATGAGTCTTGATATTATTTCCACAAAGTGAATCTAAGAGGCAAAAGATATTCCTGCCTCCCGTTAGGATCAGGTTCTGATGGGCACTAGCATTCTATCTGGAACAGAGGATGCTACTGCTCATTTTAAAGAATGAAATTACAGCAATTATTGTATCTTCGATATTGATTCTTGTCTAAAGAATCTTGTTTTAAGATTTTTGTTTAAAACTGGCATAGTTTTTTACAACAAATCTGGTAAGAAATGAGGAGACCTCTCTCCTTCCAGATATTTAGAAACTGCATTGTACAAGTCAGTAGAATCAGGGTGTGTGTCAGCATTCTGGATGTGCTCAGGAGCAAATAACTTCAATTTTACACCATCAGCATGAATGACTGTGAAGATCCTGGTACCCATGCAGAGTTCCTGTACAACACCAGCACCTCTCTGCAAGGCCTGGTAAGTGATGGAGGGGTCAGTGCAGATCACAGCAGATCAGTGCATTCCTACACAAGGTGCTGTAGTAAGGCAGATCCAAAAATAAAATTTAAGTGCTTGATTTAGTTCAGCTGTTCAGCTTTTTTGTTAAATGGCATAAATCCTGAGGAGAATTTAAATGGCATGTGTGAGTGAGATTATATTAAAATGCTAACAATATCACTAATCATCTTGCAAACAATACCACAAATCATCTTAGGTGCAATTGCCATTCAGGACAGTACTCCACCCCTTTAACAGCAGGATTATTCTGTTGAGTTGTTTACTGTTGGTTTCTGTTTCTATCCATACTCTTTAAACAGGAGGCAAATACAAATGTAAATCTATTATAAATGTTGCATACATGTAAAACAGCAATTTTTAGCTAATGTAATCCTGAATACTTTTAGCCATTTCTGTAAGCCTGCAGAATTAATTTATCTGAAAAGCTGTACAGCCCCCAGCTGTATGCTGCGGTTGAATCTGTGTACTTCCGGTTTTCAGTACCTCATCTCAGAGTTTTTGAAAGTTCTTGTCACTTACTGGTGAATCATATTTTTACAGAGCCCAGCTTCTCCCACAGGAGATGGTAATTTTGTTTCTGATTTATTTGACTCAGGATATCAATCTTCAACTCTCTGATTTCTCAATTTGCACTGTATTCTTTTTATAGGTTCCACAGTGATGGCACTTGCAGACTTCACATAACAAATATATTCAAGTAGCATTTTCATTTCTCTTCCCATTTGTTTCCATTTCCATCTCACTTAAATCTTTTTCTTTAGATCATTTACATTTAATATGATTGTAATAATAAAATCACATTGCTTTGGAAGTGTAAATTATGTATGAAACCCACAAAAGCTCAACATCTCCATGTTTTAATAGAAGGAAATTGAATGCTGAATGCTAAGGATGGGTGACTTGCCCTGTATTCTGGCTCCATGTGAAGTAAAATTGAGCAGGTCGTTTTCCTTTCCCTTTTGTTAAAAGTGCAGTTTGCTTAATATAAATGGTCATTTGACTGCCTATTGGTAGGTGATACTTTTTGTCTCAATTGCACACTATAAGGAGTTTAAAAGATTGCTAAATAAAGGGTTTCAATTCCTCTATTTTAATTATTTTCCTAATGAAAGAAAACAAATATGCCTCTACTTTGAGTGTTTTCAAAAAATGAACTTGAAGTATGTTTTGACAACTTAAAACTTCTTTTTATAGTGATCACGCTAGTAATGTTATCAAGAGTATGGCATTTTTAACATACATTTTATATACTATATTTTTTAAATAATCTGTTATATAACACATTAATATGTTGCTCCAATAATTTCTGTTTCAGTATATAAATCAAAGAGTTCTAAAACTGTTTTGAAATAAATTTGAGATGATTTTAATCAACTGCAATGTGAACTTCTGTGCTTTTGCTGAACAGTTATTTTTTGAAAGCTGTGGATTAAGCATCATTAAAGTACCCTCTACTTTACAGTGTTACATCTCCCAGCAAAGGCATCTGTTCTCCAAGCTCTCTATGCACACGCATAGCTAGAAAAAAAAAACAACCCTGATTTGAAAATGGAAATAGAAAGTACCCCGTCAGAAGAAAAAATAACAAAAGAATATAGGAGAAAGAGAGGTAGTGCTCAATGGGCTTGGTACGTGCTTAACCTGCATTATCTGCACAGGAGGATCAGCGATGAGGTTTCAGATAAAACATATTTCAATGTGGCTCTTTTTTTTAACCAGAACTGAGCTGAGGCAGCCATCTTTCCTGGTTTTGCAAAATATTTAGATGATGTTTGTTATGCTTAGTGATTCTTTTAGTCCAGTCATCTCTTTTAAATAAGTATTATTTTTGTAGATGACAGCTCTCAGTCACTAAGGAGAGAAAACTGGAGAAAGGAAAGATATGGCAGGTAAAGGTAGCATCTGCACTCCAGAGGATGAGTCACATACATACTACTTTAGGTGTGCTATGAAAACCTGAGTGTAAGTGCAAAATCTAAGATAAGGAAAAAGCATGATTAGAAAGGACAGCAAATGCCGGTATATGTGCATGAGACAGAATACATACATTGAAGATGCCTTTGAATATTAAACAAAATCAATATTTTGAAAATGTCATTTTTCTTTTTGAATTCTGGAAAACAGAAAATAGTGTTGAGCATGCCAAGAACTGACTACTTCTACGTGTACATTATCTTCCCCAAAGACCTCTCTTCATCCTTCTCTGTGACATATCTGCCATCTCTCCCCCTTCTACTTCTCTGTCTTTTCCTGATTTCACTGGAATCTGAAACCACTGCTTGGAGCAGAGAAATGGCAGAGATATACAGAATAATCTGTTGTTCCAACCTGGACAGGCATTTTAGTTGGGCTTCCTCATCCTGCAGTCTTCTCTGAAGTCTCTGTCCCTTGACTTTCAGATCCTTTTTTTACTATAGGGTCCTTTTTGATCTCCAAAGAAGATCATACTTCTACTTTTCAGATCTGTGAGACTCTTTTCACAACTTGGCATGTTACAAGATGAGGCAGAGGTTATTTGTAACCACCTGAAAGTTTCTCTCCTCTGAATAAAACTGTGTAACTGTTAACATGCAGTGGAGGAGATAAGTCCATTTGTCAAACAAATCCTAGAGTGCTGACGGAACTGGCAGGGGTGCTCGCCAAGCCACTGTCCTTCTTTTATCAGCAGTCCTGGCTGATGGGGAGGTCCCACTTGATTATAAGTCAGTCAATGTAACACCCATATATAGAAGGGACAGAAGGATGATCTAGGAAATTACAGGCAGTTTGACTGTAAGTTTGACTTCAGTGCCCAAGAAGCTGATGGAGTAGATCATCCTAAATTCTATTATGCAGCACGTGAAGGACGACCAGGTGATCAGTCCCAGTTAGCGTGGCTTTATGAAGGGCAAGTCCTGTTTAACACACCCAATATCCTTCTATGGCAGGGTGACTCACCTATTGGATGAAGGAAAGGCTGTGGATGTTGTCTACCTTGTCTTTAGTAAGGCATTTGACACTGTTTCCCACNTTCTTTTATCAGCAGTCCTGGCTGATGGGGAGGTCCCACTTGATTATAAGTCAGTCAATGTAACACCCATATATAGAAGGGACAGAAGGATGATCTAGGAAATTACAGGCAGTTTGACTGTAAGTTTGACTTCAGTGCCCAAGAAGCTGATGGAGTAGATCATCCTAAATTCTATTATGCAGCACGTGAAGGACGACCAGGTGATCAGTCCCAGTTAGCGTGGCTTTATGAAGGGCAAGTCCTGTTTAACACACCCAATATCCTTCTATGGCAGGGTGACTCACCTATTGGATGAAGGAAAGGCTGTGGATGTTGTCTACCTTGTCTTTAGTAAGGCATTTGACACTGTTTCCCACAGAGTTCTCTTAGAGATATTGGGTGAAAACTAGGTAAAAAACTGGTTAAGTCCAAAGAGTCGTTGTCAATGAAGTTAAATCCAGTTGGCAGCCAGTCATGAGTGGTGTCCCCCAGGGCTCAGTACTAGGGTCACTCCTGTTTAATATCTTTATTAATGATCTAGATGAGGGGTTACAGTGCACCCTTAGTAAGTCTGCAGATGACACCAAGCTGGGTGGAAGTATTGATCTACTTAAGAGTAGGGAAGCTCTACAGGGCTTCTAGATAGGCTGGATCACTGGGCTAAGGCCAATTCCATAAGTTTCAATAAGGTCAAGTGCTGGGTCCCGCACTTGGCCCACAGCACCCCCAGCAGCGCTACAGGCTGGAAGAGGCGTGGCTGGAAAGCTGCCAGGCAGAGAGGGATCTGGGAGTGTTGGTTGACAGCTGGCTGAACATGAGGCTGCAGTGTGCCCAGGTGGCCAAGATGGCCAGCAGCATCCTGGCCTGTATTGATCAGGAACAGTTTTGTCAGCAGAAGGAAGGAGCTGATAATTCCCCTGTACTTGACTCTGGTGAGACCTCAGCTCAAATATTGTGTCTGTCTCTACAAGAAGGACATTGAGGTGCTGGAGAGGATCCAGAGGCAAGCTACCAAGCTAGTAAAGGCTTTGGAGCATGTCTCATGTGAGTTATGTCTGAGGGATCTGGGGCTGTTTAGCCTGGAGAAAAGAAGGCTCAGGGGAGACTTTTTTCTCCTTTCCTTTTTTTCTGTCCTCTCTGTCTCCTTCCTCCAATATACGTTCACTTCTGCTACATTAAAAATTCTTAGACAAAACTAGCAGGTGTTTTTACTTATTATCTTCAAAGAAATATTAGTAGAGTATATTTAAATTGTAGTTTAAAAAATATGGCTTCCTGTTCTTGAACAGATAACACATAAGCATTACCTTGCAGTATTCTTAGCAAGATGTGGGCAGTCTGTGCAGCTGAAACAGCTGTTTCCTACTCCTTTTTCTTACAGAACATATTTTTGTATGGCTAGCAGGGGGAAAATGGTGAGATTTGGCTCTAATGTTTGTGATTACAGCTCACTATGAGTGCAGTCTTTGCTATTTTACAGTATAAAGTGTTCTCATAAGACCTTAGTCAGGCATATTTGCTTATAGTTATTTGATCTGTCTAACATCCCTTTGTTAGACCAATACAACTTGTTTTACATCTGCTGATATCACATTGTTGATAACCCTAGCTTATTTAAATAAACTGATCCAGAGATCCTGAGCTACAATAGAATGAGTAACCAAAATAAGGAACTACCTGAAAAACTTATCTTGCTATTCTGCAAAGATTTGCAATGCTGTGGAAAGACCATGGAAAATTTAATTTCTTCATAGATGTGCCATTGCATACAAAAAATGAAGGGAGTGACATTGTGTAACAGCAATGAAAATTGCAGAGATCTTAAATACATTGTGCAATACTCTGGGAATTCACCCTGCTTAACTTTTGGCCCTAAAGGAGAGAGGCTGGTATTATTAAGGTCTACAGGAAGCTGTAAAGCTGTTCAGGGAGGGTTTCAGAGTGCTTATACTGATATCTTGCCCATATGCCTGTATCATGGTTTGGCCCAGCTAGCACAGAAGCACTGTGACAGTTGCTCAGTGCCCCCCATTCACCCCCACCCCCATTAGGATGGCAGAGGCCCCAGTAAATGAGAGCAAAAAGATAAGCAAGGTTGTTGTGGATTGAGACAAGGGCAGGGAGGGCTCATTGCCAATTATGGTTCCAGGCAAAATAGACTCAAGTACTCAACTTAGAGAAGAAAGCTCTCTAATGTTATTCAGCTTGAATATTGTCATTTAAATAGCTGGTTTTGTTGAATTTTTAGCAGAAGGGAGGAGTGCATATGCACAAGCTGTGGACTGCACCAGACATTACATCCAATAATTTTTCTGCTACTTTTGTAAAGTACTTGTAACTTGTGCCCTTTCAGTATTAATGGTTAAACCAAGGCACTGGTGTAGAAACACTTGTAATTGCTGAGATAGCTTGGCAGGAGACTCCTGATTTAAATCAAATCTTATGTGCTTGAAAATATCTTTCTTCATTTTTTAACACAATCATCTGCACTGATATAATACAGTATGGAAGTCTAAGGACATTTTGGCAGAAGTATTACAGAAAATGTAGGTAAGTGTGTAAGCCCAAATCTGCTGAGCTACATAGTTTACCATAACAAGTCTCTAGAGTATTCCTCTATAGATGTTTCATTTGTCAGTGCTTCCCTGGTCCCTAATGAATCATTTAATTGGCTAAGATAAATGACTGTTTAATAAATGCTAATTACAGTAGGATAGTATTTTACATGGCCTCTTTTTCAAACTGGCTATTTCAGATCTATTTAGTCACTGGTCTGGTCTGAATGTCTTAATTGCCTAGTTTCAATGCACCTTAAGTTTATGTTTGTTGCTATCTTTATAAATTTAGCTAGAGGAGTAAGTACTCTGATTAAAGAGTACTTATTTTGTTTGTATTCATTCAGAATAGCCACGTCATCTAAATGAATTCAGGTGTGAATGTAAAAGGGATTACATAGTACTTGGTTAACAAGTGCATACGTACGTTTTCCACTACCACTGTTAAGAAAATATTTTGTCATTTGCTATTGCAAGGGGAAATATAAATGGCAAAATGTTATCAGGACCTCAGTCCTAGAAAAACCATCTGGAATCCACAGTCCCAACTTACCACCTGTTAGTTCTGTAAAGGTATGTTTTACTTATGATAATTAAATACCTAATGTTCATTGCTGAATAACTCAGCAGAAATAATCTCTTGACAAAAAGTAAGTTACTGTTGGACAATGGGTTACTAACAGTTACGCTGGAAAAACTGGGATTAATTGTAGGTTTCATTATTTTTGTACTTTATGTGTAATAAACTTGTGATGACCCATGAAGGTGAGCTTAAGGAAGAACTTTCAGAGCCACTGCTGTGTTTATAACAGCTTCCAGGTTCAATAGAAGGTTGTCAACACTGACATATGTGAGAAAGTCAGTTACAATTTTTGAAAGAGATGGAAAAAAACATAAAATAATATAAAGTCACCTATAAAGCATTCTCTTACACATATGAAGGATTCATCTTCAAAGGACTGGTTGTGTTGTGGTCTCTACTAAATATGAACTAACTTTGATACTGGCTATTGATATCCCTCTGGTACTCATTATAGGGTATTGTTTCAGATTAACTCTACAAGGCCTCCTCCAGTATTTCACAAACAGCATTCTGTTCTGGTCAGGTAAGAAAGATGTGCACTCACCTTGTAGTAACATGTTATTTTCACAGCTCAGAAACTGCAGCGTATCTTTTATACCTTTATTGGCATTACACAAAGACCAAAAGTTAAAAGCTGACTATAGCTAGCAAGGTTCTGGATTTGTTTTTATAGCAAAGACTTTACCTATAAAAAAAACCCAGAGTAAATATCATCCCATACTCTACAAGATTCTGAAACAGAGATAGTAATTCTTTATATACACACACATACATCTAGATATGTACAGTGTTAACGTTTCTGTTTTGGACTGTGTTTGCCAGGTGATCCTGTAGCACTATAACAGTGATTGCACTTGTGACAGTGCTGGTAACTGATGTAAGCTTTGTACTAACAGATGTAAGGTCTCAGCTCTGACCCTTGTGATGCTTGTGTCATATGAAGTTGTCTAGGCCTACATGGAGTTTTCTTTACACCTTATTTAGCTGTAACAGCAATTTCTCTAGAGGCTATGTCTAATTTGTTTTACTTTTCTTTTTATGGTAGCCATGTTTTTATATACATAGTATAAACCAGATATTCATAGAACCAGATGTTCTATGCACATTCTGCATAGAATAAAAGATTTATGAGACTAGTATAAACATACATGTTGGAAAAACAAAACCATAGTATGGTAGCTGAGGCCTTGAGAAGTGTGGGCAGAGGACGCAACACACAGGTATGGCATACGAGCTGACACTGGAGAGCTCTTGGTCACCACACCTCACTAGTAGTCATAATAGGGTTAGGATAAACAGAACAAAGAATAAATATAAGCAGATACATAAAACCCACTATATAATAAATTGGAAGTAATATGGACTTGCATACCAGTGAAGAAAGAGCAAGTTGTAAAAAAATATAGAATCATAGAACAGTAGATGTTGGAAGGGACCCTTAGAGATCATCTAGTCCAACAGCCCTGCAGAAGGAGATCCACCTAGATAAAGTGACACAGGAACGCATCCAGATGGGTCTTGAAGACCTTCAAGGAAAGAGACTCCACATCCTCCAAGGAAAGCCTGTTCCAGTACTCTGACCCTCACAGTAAGTTTTTTCTTATGTTTAAATGGAACTTTTTGTGTTCCAGATTCATCCCATTACCCCTTGTCTTGTTGCTAGCTATAATAGAGAAAAAGGGATGTCTCAGCCTCCTGATATCCACAATTTATATACTTCTAAATATTAATGAGATTCCTCCTCAGTCTCATCTTCTCTAAACAGTCCCAGTTCCTGCAGCCCTTCCTCATAAGGAAGACGTTCCAGTCCCCTGAT
>WBNH01007320.1:0-11496 GCA_013401255.1 Urocolius indicus
AGAAGCTGAGACCTGAGGCTGCATGGAGCCCGTGAGGCTGGTTGGCTCTGGGCGTTATGGGTGCTACAGACATCAGCACGGGCCTTGTGGTGCCCAGCTTAGTGTTAAGGTGCCAGTTTGGGTACCAGCAGCCCTTACCCAGGGCTCTGCTGTGGTGAATTTATTCTGCTGCTGAAGGGAAGCAGCCAGAAGCTTCACTAGGCGTGCACAGAGGCTACCATTTGGACTCCCCTTTAACTTTTTGGGTAATTTTGTAGCCTGGTGTAAAGTTCTTGGTGTATTTTGGATATATAAACCTCTTCTGCTTACTAGATTACATTAGGATGAGCAGCCTTTTTATGTGAACAAAATGGTTTTAACGTCAGCTTGGCTGGGAATTGAAACTGCTTGAGTTAAAGATTCTCTGACAGGTTTGATGGGAACACACTGTGACATGCAAGTGCTGGTTTTCTGCAAATGCTACGTGACAGCTACCTGATTTCTTTTTAGCGTTCGCAAGTCTACTGAAGCCACTCCAGTGAATTGTCTTGAATTGTCGAGATGTACCACGTTGAAGAGAAAGTGCTTCTTTGAATTACCTGCAGTCTAGGAGGCCCAGTGGACTCTGTTACACTGTCCTGCAAGATTTTTGGGGTCTGTTAGAGGGACTTCGTCCCACCCCAGTGCACAAAAAGATTTGATCACATTCTAAATAATACATTACTTGTGAGTTAAGTGTAAAATTATGGGATAGAATGAAAGTAGTCGTTATCCCTTACAATGGATGTGGCTGGAGATGAATTTGGGGTGTTGTTCCGCATGCAGATGCTATTTGCACAAATTAGCAGTAGAGATCACTAATGGCTTAAACTTTGGAGGGCTCTAGATGCATTGCATCCATCTTTAAAAGCAGATAAATATATATTTATATCCAGTGCCCAAAAAAAAAGCAAGGATAAAAGGACAGTCAGCAGCACAGAGGTTCCATTTTTATGCCGAAGAGCTTTGGTTGCTTCTGCTAGGGGTCACTTGTTGATTTATACATAAATACAAACTGAAAATATTTCTCCTTGTACCGTGTGAGGAAGGGCCCTCTACGTGCGTGGAACAGCAAATTGAACTTACTGAATATTTAACTGGAAGGGGTGCAGACTGTCCTTGAGGTGCCCGTGTGTTACAGTAACATAAAGCTTGTGTTGGGAAGGTGAGGGAAATGTGCAAAAGAGAGTTTGTATCTACTAGAGCTCTTGTCCTGCTTGTATAGCCGCTGGAGAATCATTTTGTAACCTTTTTTTCCTCTAGGCAGCAGAGCAAGGAAGGCCTCCAGAGCACACTAGCAAATTTTATGCGAAGGGAGCACTACAGTATCTGGTTCCAATTCTAACACAAACATTAACGAAACAGGTGAGTTGCAAAATCCCTGCTGCACGTCAAAGGAAAATGTACCACGCCTGCTTAGGACAGTGTCCTAGGACAGTGATGCTGCTGTTGCACAGAGGAGCAAGTTGTCAGTGGTTGTTGCTCCCTTCACTTGTTGTTGGTACACTTGATCCCAAGGGTGCTTTAGGTCCCCTGGGGTTGCTTTTAGGTTTGCTTGTTGAGAGCACCTGTAGTGGCAGTCCCTGGTCTGTGATGAGACATCATGCACCACTCTGATTGAATGATGCATGGTTTTTAAAGGGCTGAGACTGTGAGGCTGCATGCAGTGTCTTTTCTTTATGCTGAATTCTGTTATCACGTGGTTTGTATTTGTGGTCTCTGAGGAGGTTCCATGGTTACCTGGATTCCTAACAAAGGGCTTGTGAAATGAAAGCCATCGTGCAGTCTCTGCGTCATTAGAGATCCAATTTCTGGAGTTGTGGAGCTTTACTTTTTGAACTGTGAAGTCCATGTTTATTCAGTACCTATTAAGCACTTCACCGGGACTGTTTGGACTGTTTTCACAGTCTAATCAAAATTAATGAGTCATTTGCTGCAGCAGGTCTAATTATAAAATAAAACTGTTAATTAAGCCATACAGAACAGAGTTCATTTGGCTTTCTGCGATGAGCTGGGAAAATGCCTGGTGCCCTTAACCAATCCAGGGAATTGTTTCCCTGTCTGTTTTTGTATTGCTGTCTGCTTGGATGCAGAAAGTTAAATTGCAGGAGGTTCTAAAGGACTTGTTAAAACAGGAAAGATAAAACGGTTAAAAGAGTAGCTGGTACACAGCTTCAAAGGAATCTGGCAAGTGGCTGAGCGAACAGTCAGGGGGAAGAAGCTATTTAACTTATACAGTGGGGCCACTCCATCAGGTGATGGCATAAATCAAAGGAACAAGAAACTCATCCTAGATGAGAGAGAAGCAGTTTGGAAGATGTATGGGGCTACTGTCGGTGCATCAGTAAAGATCTTGCAGCCTTCCACCCAAGTAGAACGGTGCAGGTGATGCAAGTAACTCAGGTTGCCTCTGTCATAGGCGTAGCTGGTACTTCCAGACCTGAATTCATATCTAAATATAACACCTGCTAATAAAGCAGTGCTGCCTGCAGTGGATCCTGCCCATGAGCAGTGAGGGTTATTTCCTCCCAGACTGACCAGGGGTGCTGTCCTCCTCCCAGGATGAAAATGATGACGATGATGACTGGAACCCCTGCAAAGCAGCAGGAGTCTGCCTCATGCTCCTGGCGACCTGCTGTGAAGATGACATCGTTCCTCATGTACTACCCTTTATTAAAGAACACATTAAGAATCCAGACTGGCGATACAGAGATGCAGCTGTGATGGCTTTTGGGTGCATTTTAGAAGGACCAGAGCCTAACCAGCTCAAACCACTAGTCATACAGGTAAGAGTCATTGTGTTATCTTGGAGCAAAAATCTTTCTGATTTATTTATAGGAGGATGCCTGCTTTGCATGTTGTTCTTAATCAGGAGAAAAGCCCAAGGTCGCTGATGCCACCTTTTAATCACTGTTAGAGAGATTTGATAGGCTCAGGGCACGTAGGTGGGTTGTGTGGCTCTGATTCACAGAGGCACGCAGGACAGCAGAACACCTGACTCCAGATGCCTCAGTTCTCAAGCTGTATCCTCTAGAAAAAAACCTTTATGAATCATAAATGTGAGAGCAGTAGCCTCACTGGATCTAGAGTGTCCTTGCCTCTCCAGCTTGTCACTGACTTGTAGAAAGCACAGTAAAAATGTAGTGTACTCGATCACACTTTGTCCTGTGTGCAATTGTGTTCTAGGCAATGCCGACTTTAATAGAACTAATGAAGGACCCCAGTGTTGTGGTTCGAGACACAACTGCTTGGACTGTGGGCAGGATCTGTGAGATGCTCCCTGAAGCTGCCATCAATGACATTTACCTCGCACCGCTGCTGCAGTGTCTCATGGAGGGCCTGAGTGCTGAGCCCAGAGTGGCCTCCAACGTCTGCTGGGTAATGCAGCCCCTTTGCTGTTGGATGTGCGATAAGTTTCTGTTGACAAGGGGAATGTAGTTCATGTTCATATCTGTGAAAACCCGTGTTTGAGCACACGTATGTGTGTGTATTCAATGTATTCATGGCTTGGTCATCCACCACACACAACTGTTGTTAGCTGTGAGTTATCTCAGGTCTGTTTTCTGGCTCTGGTAGAAAAGAATAAAGGAATAAATGGATTTCAAAGAATAAAAAGATAATATTCAATGTGGAAGCTGATTCGTGTTTAAAAACGCTGTGGAAACTGTCCTGGATACAGGCATGAGCTGTTTAGAAAAGACATGCTGGGATTTATCCTTTTTTTGAGGGCAGTTGGATTGCCTTCTGAATCTTCAGGGAGGGACAAGGCACCTTGTTTCCCCATTACCTGAACCTGCTTCTGGAGTGGTTCCAAAGCTAAGTGTAGGAGCATGAGATGTGCTTGTTCACTTAGCAAGCTGCAGTCCTTTGGCTTGGTTTGCTGACTTCAGTTGTGTCATTGTCTTGATGCAGGTCTGCTACCAAGTAGCATTATCTGCTCTTTCACCATAAAGAGGATGTGTCCTTACTGCCTTATAAGACAGCTGCTCAGTAAGAATTGAACTCGAGTATCTGCATGTCAAAAGAAGTTTTAGAAATGACAGAATTTGTTCTCTTTGTATCCCAGAGGTCTGAAGACTTATAGTCAGCAGGGAAGCTTTCCCTGATGTGTTGGTCCTGGCAAAAGTCTGTGTAGCTGTGGCTTTTGTCTTCTGAAGGCAATGACTACTGTATGTTTTTTAGATTGAAATGAAAACGAGGAGGCCTTCAACTCTTCTAATCCACCTGTTTCTGAGCAGTTATAATTGGGAATCTGAGCAATCTACAGCCTTGTCTAAAGCAAGGGTTTAACTTGTGATGATAATGATGATGGATAGGGAGTGGAATTTGTTACTACCCTGTGAAGTTCGAGCAGTCTGCTTTTATTCAGTTTGATTCTTGATGACCACTAGTGCTGTGCAGACGTCTGACTGCAGACAGTGTGACTGCCTTGTGTGTTTGTGCTGCTTTAAAAATCTTCACCAACACTGCACCAAAGTTTGGTGCAGCAAAGGATTAGCTGGGCATGAAGGGAGCTGTTAATCCAGCACATTCTGAGGTCTGAGTTTGTCAATTTGCAAACTGTTAAGAGTCGTGTTTCTGACCTTCTTGAGGGTAAGTTCATTTGAATAACAGTAATGGTTGTTCTGTGTTTCAGGCCTTCTCCAGTCTTGCTGAAGCTGCCTATGAAGCTGCAGATGTAGCTGATGATCAGGAAGAACCAGCAACCTATTGCTTATCCTCTTCATTTGAGCTAATAGTTCAGAAACTTCTGGAGACCGCAGATAGGTAACATTAAACTGCCTGACTTAAGCTCTGCAAAGATGCTTTTTTTATTAGTTCAGTCTGTTGGTCCTCTTTCTTTTGCAGCCTACATCTGAATGGTGTTTCTCAGAACTGGGCTTTTTTGGTATCAGAGGGAACACAGAACACTAATCCCCAGGAAGAGAGCTATTCACACTAATTTGTCCATATCTGTTTTTAGTAAGCCTGGGGTTTCCTCCAAGAGTGCATCTGCCATGTTTTACTTTGAAGTCTCTCAGTGCAGTTTTAAGACTGTTCATCTTTGTACAGTAGTCATAAGATTCTTCGAGGTTGGCTACAAGGCTGCAGAATAATTAGGATTGCAGCAAGAGATAATTAGGAACCTGTGTGCATCCTACAGTTGATGTTAACAGTGATTGTTTTATGCCATGGTTGTTGCTGCTGTGTTACGTCCATTTACAAGGAGGTACTCCCCAAAGAGCTGGGGACCTAGTTAGGCTGGATGCTCTCCTCTTCCCAGCTAAGTTGAAAGAGAAGCAGAGGAGGCAAAATAATTCTTCTCAGTTCTGCAGATGCCAAAATAAAGGTGATGCTGAAGTCATATTCTGCCTAGAAGGTCGCATAAATCTTGACAGCTCCAAGTTCAGTCCTTGGATGGGTTCAATCATCAATTCAATCCTTTTGATGCAGGACTCTTTCTTCTGAAATGGTGTCACTGTCTGAACAGTTCAAAGTCTAAGCTCTTCCTATCTAATTTACATCCAAACCAGAAGCATAGTGTCGAGCTCAAGGCCCCGGAGCCCATCAGTCATTGTAGCATAGATCCCAGCTGTCTTTAGTTCAAATTTAACACCCTCACTAATGTCTGGGAGGGATATCCGAAAGGCAGTAATGTATGCTGCTCACCTCTTGAGACCATCTCATCCCAGGCAGGGTAACAGCACACTGGAAGATGTGCGTTTGAGGCTTTTTCTGTTCCTCTGCTTGCTGTCAGTGACTGAAGATACTGGAAGTCATTATTAATAGCGAATGAAAAGATGTTCCAAAAGTGGCTTTGCAAATTTCACTTACTTTCAAGACTTGGAATGCAAGTGCTTCTGCTTGTCACAAAGCTAAAATTTAGCTTTTGCTGATGTACTGAAAAAAAAAAAAAAACAAATCTGTTTCTAAGCAAGCCTGAGCACTGAGAGCTGCAAATGTATTCCTCCTGTTACAGGCCTGACGGACACCAGAATAACTTGAGGAGTTCTGCATATGAATCTCTGATGGAAATAGTGAAAAACAGTGCCAAGGACTGTTACCCTGCTGTCCAGAAGACAACTCTGGTCATCATGGAACGACTTCAGCAAGTGCTGCAGATGGAGGTGGGTAAACCTGAGTTCTAAACTCCCCTTAGGGCCAGGGCTTGGAGGAAATACGTCGGTGCAATCTTGCTGTTGTGCTGTGGCTTCTTCTGGGGCAGAAAAATGAGTTTTGTTGGTGACTGTGTACATTATAGCATAATGTAGTTTTGCTTTTTATAGATGAGTCGATAATCTTAAGCTTCTGAACAGTACCTCTTGTCTGAAATTTGCAGAAACATTTAAAACTCAATCTCTGCAGCGTGTAGTGCTGTCAAAACCTGCTGGGTTTGCATGGGCTGCCATGCAGGCTTCTCACATGTGGGAATGTATTCTTTTTCAGTCTCATATCCAGAGCACTTCTGACAGAATCCAATTCAATGATCTTCAGTCTCTTCTTTGTGCTACTCTACAGGTAAGTTCCGGTCTCCTGTGTTTGTGGTTATGGGGAAGAGGCGGTTTTGGAGACATTTCTGTGCCCCTGAGGGTGCAGACTTGGTCCTGTTGATGAGATCTGAATGAGGAAATGGGACTTGGCATCCCAGCTGACATGGGGGAGGTGATACAAGGTTCAGAAGGCTTCAGTAGAGTATGACTTGGAAAATTTAGGGCATTATGAATAAAGAACACTGTGTACGGCATGTTAAAGGTTGTGTATGCTTTCAGATTGGCTCTTAGGTTGGCTCCAGGCTGAACAATCACTGTAGTTGGCACAGACAAAAAACTCCATAATGCCTTTAATTTGTTCATCTGCCTCTTGTGGTTGGTGTTCTTGTTTAAAATGGCACTAATTAAAATGCACTCGGTGTCCTTGAAACTAAACATCTGGTAATGAACAGCCCACGTGACTCAAAGTAGGAGCACGTTTCAGTTCCTTACTCCTACAAAGGCCACTGAAAACAGACACTTTTTTTCCCCAAAAAAAAAACTGCTCGGGAGATTCTCAGACCATCCTTCTGAAATCCATGGTATTTGATGTTGAAGCTTTTCTGTGTGCACTGCAGGAAGGGTGTTCTTGAGAAGTCATCCTCTCTTTCAAGAGCATTAGCTATTATTTTCACTGCCCAGTTTTTAGGGTAATCCTCCAAGTAATAGGTTGGTGAAATAATCTGTCCTTACCGTGGACTTAATGCAGGGAGGGACTTCAGTATCTGGAACCTCTCCTTTCAGCAGAATGTGATCACTAATCTCCTTCAGGACATCTCTGCCCGTGGGAAGTATGGTACAAGTGGAATGAAACTGCTAGTTTTAATTTGTAAAAGTGTTTCTTCATTGTGGCAGAATCTGAACCTTAAGTACTTCCAGGAGTTGCAGCAGATATTAAAAATCAGCAGGGATAACTTTCTTTTTGAGCACTGGTTAGTTACACACTTTTCCTCTTCTGTTGGAAATGCAATTATGAAACTCCAGTAGAGGAGAAACATTTGTTAATACTTAAAGGGCATGAGAAAATCAAGACCAATTATCTGAAGAGTCGAAGTCTCAATCCCTTTGGAGTTACTCAGTTTGCAGACTTGGGTTTGAAATACTTTTTGTCCTCTGCAGGTTGTGGAATCAGTCTTTCCCTTTTCATGGGAGGTGCAGTTGTATCTGAAATGTGGATACAAGAGATGCGGTTCATGTGCTGAGAGGGACAGTCAGGAGTGTACAGGGGAGTTTGGTGTGGGTTTGGGTCAAATGTTCACCTGGGTCTTTTCTTGGCATTGTGCTGGGTGACCTAGAGCACGTGTGTGCTTGCCAGCCTGCTCTGCTTGGGAGTAAAGTTGCCTCATCTTTCCAGAATCGGGCTCCTTTTCACACACCTCAGTGCTGAACGTGTTCCTGTAAATGCATTTTGTATTGGTTGTGTGTTAATTTATTCTCTGTGCATCCTGGGTAGGAGAGGTTTATCTGCAGCTAGCAGCAAGTACTTGGCTTTGTGTCATAGCTGAACAACCAGCATTTCTGAGGTTTAATTCTGTGGTTCAGAAGCAAAGCTTATGTGCAGCCAACACTTGGCAGCAAGAGATGGGGGTCACGTTGCTGTGTTGTTTTTTTTCACTAGGGCCAAATTTGAGATGGTCACATTTAATGCCAGCTTATAAATGGAAAGCCCAGAGAACAGCCTATGCAGCAGGAAAGGTGAATTCAGCTTGTTCTGTAGCTGGGAAATGGAATGCAGCTGTAATGAATGGGGCTCTGCACTCGTACTGACAAAGCAGATTTTTTTCAGTGACCGCGTTCAAACAGCAGCTTTTCCCTTTTAGCAGCCCCATGCAGTCATGGAAGTGTTGGGAGCTGGCACAAGGGACAGACAGGCATGATCCAGCCTCGCAGTGATGGAAACAATTACAGTCTCTCTCTCCTTTCCCACCCAGAATGTTCTTCGGAAGGTCCAACACCAGGATGCTTTGCAGATCTCCGATGTGGTGATGGCATCTCTACTGAGAATGTTCCAGAGCACAGCAGGTTCAGGGGGTGTGCAGGAGGATGCTTTGATGGCTGTCAGCACCCTGGTAGAAGGTCAGTGTTGGGCTGCAGAACAGGATTGTGTTCAGGAGGAGGCAGAGCTGTCACAGAACCGATTTGCTTCCTTCTCTTTTTGACTATAAGGTGAAAAACTGTGATGAGTTCCTGATTTTCCTTGAGGTGGGGTTTTGACCACGTACACCTCACCTTGTCTTATCTGTGAAGCTGAAACTGTGTGTTTTGTGAATGGTTTGTTGTAGCTATGATGCAAACTCTGCCAGGAAAAAAAAAAAACCCAAAACAAAACTGGTGCTATTTTGCATAGTGCCCAGCACAATGGGAATCTGGTCTCTTTGTGCTGCTGCAGCACAGGTTACATATTATCTTAATGACTCCCCCCCGCCACCTGTGACCCATGGTTGTTTCATGGTGGTGCACTTACTGTCATTGTTCTTGTTTAAAAGGAATCACAGTGACAGAGATCAGCATTGAGAGTGGGTGAAGTAAACTGGGATTTGAGTTGTGGCATTCCAAGCTGTTGGAGCTTTGGGGTTCAGGTTTAGAAAGCGGGTTCTGTGGCATCATCAGGAGCTCTGGGAGCATGGTCTGCTGTCCAGTGAGTGTGAAAGTCAAGGTGCTGTAACCTCATTGCCAACTGCTCCTGCCTCATCTCTGATACAAGCCGTGCATGAATTGGAATGAGCCTTCAGGGAGATCCTTGTTGTTAGAGAGACTGCTTGGAGTCTTCCTTTTTTTCTTGAGGGTCCTTATCCTGGCGAGGCTGTAAGGGTCTGAGAAGGTGACAGGACCTGTTTCTGGTAGAAGTACCAGAGAACACAGGGCACCTTCTAAGTGCAGCAGAGAGTGAGCTCTGGCTTTTTGGAGCAGCCATTTCAAACACTGGTGTGTTTTGGAGAGCAGATCTTTGGCAGGTCTCCTCTGACTGCTCTTGGGAATGTTGAATGGGGTTGTCTGAGTAAGCTCAGAAATGACTGAAGTTGAGTGGGACCACTGAAGTAAAGATAGAAGTGTGTATCCTCTTAAGGATGAAGGGCTCTTTGCTTTGGAAGTTGACGTGCATGGTCTGGGGGAATGCAAGTGGCTCAGAGAAGGCAGCACTTGGCAGAGAAGAGCAGAAATATTTTACTTCAAGTGTTGTTGAAGTATGGACATACTGAAGAATGCCCTGCTTGAAGAGCACAGCTCTGAAGAGGCTGAGCAGCTGTTTCCAGAAGGAAGCTGTTACAGCTGTTAGGGCAGCAGAGGAATGTGGAAAGGGGCAGAGATTTTGGCTGATGCAAAGTGCATCAGTGCTTAGCCTTGTCTGAAGGGTGCCAGTACATCCTCTCCCTCTGATGGCTGTGCTCGCTTGGGAAGGTCTCAGCATCCTTTCTGAGCACAGGAGGGGGCTGGCTGTCTTCAAAGGCACGCAAGGAACTGAGCGCTTTTGAATCTGTTTGGTCCATATGGATGCATTTTGCCGATGCTCAGTTCTCGTGTGGCGTCTAGTGGAGAATTGATTTCACTGTGCTTTTATGGAACATATGGGTCCTGATCTGGGTTGGGATATAATAGTGGGTTTCTGTTTTGGCGAACTCCAGTAAATACCTCATAGATTAGGATTATTTCCTAACTAGAATCTTTTCCATGCACAGTCTTAGGTGGAGAGTTTCTGAAGTACATGGATGCCTTCAAACCATTCCTTGGCATCGGACTGAAGAACTATGCTGAGTACCAGGTAGAGGTCAAACCAGGCAGCCCTCTGTTCACAATCACAAAATTCTCACCTGCTCACAGATGGCTGAGTTGAGCAGGTGTGCATCTGTAAAATACCTCAGCTTCTGGTGATGAGACCCAAACTGGAGCCCCATAGACTTTTCTCTTGTCACTGGCTGCATACACAAATTTAGACCCTCTTCTGTTTAATTTGGCGGAAGGCCTTCATTGACTTGACCCACAAGTATTTTCTCAGTGGCTGCATATTAGTTGACCCTGATGAGGAAAGAGGCTGCTGCTGGCTGTGAGTTCCATTAGTCATGGTACTTGCCATGGGGTGGATTTTTAGGCCATGCAGCTGTTGAATTTGGTAGCCTTTGTTCAGACAGTACCTGTCACTTGGATATCTGGATCTCTTGCATTCCCCTGGGTGAGGCAAGCTCATCTCTGCAGCTTCGTGATCCAGATGGTTAACAAAGCAGGGACTCATCAGTTGCAGTCTGAGGGTCCATGTTCTGGGTGGTTTAATGGCTGCGGGCTCTCGCCACTGCTTTAATAAGCTGGAACTGTAAGGACAGAGCATGGAAGACTGACTCACTGGGTGGGTGTCTTACTTTGCTGTTCTATTTGCAGGTTTGTCTGGCTGCAGTGGGACTGGTTGGTGACTTATGCAGAGCCCTGCAATCCAACATCTTGCCATTTTGTGATGAGGTTATGCAGCTGCTCTTGGAGAACTTGGGGGTGAGTGTTTACCTTCTCATTAGCCAGTTAGTAACAGTTGGCTTGCACACTGAGAAGAAAGTGGGAGGTGGGAGAAGCAGAACTGTTAGGCATGCTCTCAAGATCTCGTGTTTGACAACTATCTTGCTTACTATTTGAATGGAATCCAAATTTATTGGGAGTGGGGAGGATTTACATTTCAAGTAAATGTCTTAATTCATTAGCTCCTCCTCCTTAAAAGGAAGTATGACCAAATGTGCTGTAATCTCTTTCCAGAATGAAAACGTTCACAGGTCTGTGAAGCCTCAGATTCTCTCAGTGTTTGGTGATATTGCCCTTGCCATTGGAGGAGAATTTAAGAAGTACCTTGATGTTGTACTGAACACCCTTCAGCAGGCCTCCCAGGCCCAGGTTGATAAGGTGAGCGCACGGCGCCCGCTTTGCTCCAGTGTCTTCCTTAGTCCCAACCAAGCCCAGGCTGCAGCTCGCTGCCAGGGCCTTGCTGAGATGG
>WBNH01007321.1:0-15525 GCA_013401255.1 Urocolius indicus
CCCCCCCCCCACCCCTCCACTCACCCACCTCACTCTCTCTCTCTCTCCTCCTTGGTAATTTCCACCTCCCAGTTTAGCTCTGGAAACCCTTTTTGGGTTTTTTTTTTGGCCCTGTGCTGGGGATCTGGTGCTGCAGGAGCATCGTTCCCTGCAACAAGAGCTGCCCCTCTCCAGCTTGATGGTGAGGAATCTGCTTGGGGTTGTTTCTTTTTAATCCCAAAAGCAAGTGGAGCTGTGGGAACTCCGGCTCATTTCTCCTCACCACAAAACTCCTGGGAAGAGAAGAGACTCCCATCTACTCCCCAGGCCCTGCTTTGCTCTCTCACAGCTCTTGGTTGCCATTTCTCACAGCAATAAGAAGGGGTGGTTGGTCTTTTTTTTTCAGCCCCAGTGCTATGGGTTTGGGGATGGTGACATAGCCAAACCCTTCCCCCCTCCACCCCTGGCACTGCTGCCAGTGCTCTGGGAGCTTCTCATTGAGTCATGGTGGTTAATTTGGGGGCTGCTGAGCCACGTTACCCACATCTGCCGGGCAAAGGGAGCCTGGGGGGAGGGAATGGGTATGGGAAAGGGGCTGGATCCTTCCACAGGAGGGCAAGGAAGTGGAGGGAGGCATTTCAAACAGGCATTGTCAGAGCTGAAACACCCCCCAAGTCGACCTTTTCTTCCCCCCCTCTCTCCTAAATGCCAAGTTTCTCGCTTCTCCTCGCTCCAAAAAGGACAAAACCCACCTTTCTGCTCAGCCAGTGAAGAGAGGAGGCAAACCCCACGCAGCCTGTGGGGTGGGAAAGGCCTTTTCCCCTACACCTCAACCTGTCTGAGCCGTATCAGGGGCTCTGTGACACGTTTCACCACAGCACAGGTGCCTTTGAGGGCTTTTCCCAACCTCTTCTCTCATTTTATTGTTGGTTTTGGAGGGTTTCTTTCCCTCCCTCCCCCCTCTGGTGGGAAGCAGAACATCCTCACCCTGGTGGCCTCAGTGTCCTTAAACCCCTCAGGCCCAATTAAGTAGTGATTAGTGAGTGGCTAATAGGTGTTTGAGGTCATTAATACATCCATTTCATTCATTACTCCCATTGCAATGTTGATAATTGGCTGTTCAGTCCCAGCTGCAGGGAAGGAGGTTGAAGCTCCCCGTGTCCTGTTGGATTTCGGAGCACCAGGAGGCCCCTGATCTCACCTCAAACCCTTTTCCATGCACAGCAAAAGCCCCTTTTGTCTGTTCCCTCCTGTGCAAGGGGCAGAACTCTGTGTTTCCTCCCCTGTTACCTGCAGCCCACGGGGCTGGTTGGGCCAGGGCTGAGACTCAGAGGTGGGTTGATGGGAGATGCCACCCAGGTGAAGCCTGAGGTGACTCTTGTTTTTTATCCCTTTTGCATTAAAACCAGACCTTGAACCTCCAGCTCTGCCCCCAGAGAGGCACAAACCCTTCAGATTAAATGGGAGCTCGACCCTGCAACGGCCACATCAGCTTTTATTCAACGAGGAAGGACTTGGGGAGCATTTAAAGGGAGGGGAAAAAGGGCTCCAGTGGCCATGCACTTGAGGCTTTGGGTCTTTCCAGCTCCAAAGTGAAGCATCTACCAACCACTCGCAGCTACTGCTGCTCCTGCCTCGGGGCAGCCTCATCCTGCCAGTGGGTTTCAGGGTTTGCTCAGCCTCCCTGGGCTCTCAGAGCTTACACAGCCTCCCTGGGCTTGCTCAGCCTCCCTGGACTCTCTCAGCCTCCCTGTGGTCTCAGAGCTTAAACAGCCTCCCTGGACTCTCTCAGGGCTTGCTCAGCATCCCTGGGCTCTCTCAGCCTCCCTGGGGTCTCAGGGCTTGCTCAGCATCCCTGGGGTCTACTCAGCCTCCCTGGGCTCTCTCAGGGCTTGCTCGGCCTCACAGGGCTTGCTCAGCCTCCCTGAGCTCTCAGGGCTTGCTCAGCCTCCCTGGGCTCTCNGCTTGCTCGGCCTCCCTGGGCTCTCAGAGCTTACACAACCTCCTTGGGCTCTCTCAGGGTTTCCTCAGCCTCGCTGGGCTCTCTCAGGTCTCTCTCAGCCTCGCTGTTGCTGTGATGCTGACGGGTGCCTGTGTGTGTGTTTCCTTGCAGCACATGCTCCTGAGCTTTAGGGTGTCGGAGCTGCAGGTGCTGTTGGGCTTCGCCGGCAGGAACAAGAGCGGCCGCAAGCACGAGCTGTTGGCCAGGGCTCTGCAGCTGCTGCGGGCCGGCTGCAGCCCGGCCGTGCACATGAAGATCCGGGAGTTGTACCGCAGGAGGTTCCCCAGGAAGGGCTGGAGCCCCCCGGCTCTGCCGCCGCTGCCGCCGCCGCCGTTGCCCCACGAGCCCGGCCCGGCCCTGCCCGTGCCACCGGGGCCCAAACGGGAGCCGGAGCTGCAGCAGCTGCCCCAGCCCCTGCGGCCCGATGTCACCATGCGGAGGCTGCCCTTCTACCACGTGTGTGACGAGCTCATCAAGCCCACCACCTTGGGTATGGCACACACTGACCCTCTCTCCCTCCTTCTCTCTCCCTCTCTCTCTCTCCCTCTGTCCCTCTCTCTTCTCCCCGTCCTCTCCTCCTCCCTCCCTCTCTCTCTCCCTCCTTCCCTCTCTCTTCTCCCCGTCCTCTCCTCCTCCCTCCCTCTCTCTCTCCCTCCTTCCCTCTCTCTTCTCCCCGTCCTCTCCTCCTCCCTCCCTCTCTCTCTCCCTCCTTCCCTCTCTCTTCTCCCCGTCCTCTCCTCCTCCCTCCCTCTCTCTCTCCCTCCTTCCCTCTCTCTTCTCCCCGTCCTCTCCTCCTCCCTCCCTCTCTCTCTCCCTCCTTCCCTCTCTCTTCTCCCCGTCCTCTCCTCCTCCCTCCCTCTCTCTCTCCCTCCTTCCCTCTCTCTTCTCCCCGTCCTCTCCTCCTCCCTCCCTCTCTCTCTCCCTCCTTCCCTCTCTCTTCTCCCCGTCCTCTCCTCCTCCCTCCCTCTCTCTCTCCCTCCTTCCCTCTCTCTTCTCCCCGTCCTCTCCTCCTCCCTCCCTCTCTCTCTCCCTCCTTCCCTCTCTCTTCTCCCCGTCCTCTCCTCCTCCCTCCCTCTCTCTCTCCCTCCCCCCCTCCCTCCCTCTCTGTCTCCCTCCTTCTCTCTCCTCCCCTCCCTCTCTCTCTTCTCTCCCTCTCCCTCCTCTCTCCTTCTCTCTCCTCTCTCCCCCTCTTCCCCTCCTCATATCCTCTTCCTTCTCCCCTCCTCTCCCTCCCTTCCNTCCCTCCCTTTCTCCCTCTGTCCCTCTCCCTCTGTCTCTCCTCTCCTCCCCTCCCTCTCTCTCTGCTCTCCCCCCCCCTCCCCCTCCCTCCTCCCCTTCCTCCCCTCCTCTCTCTCCTCTCTTCTCTTCCTTTCCTCTCCCTCCCTTCCTCTCCCTTCTCCCCTCCTCTCCCTCCTCTCTCCTTCGCCCTCCTCCCTCCCCCTCTTCCCCTCCTCCTCTCCTCTCCATCCCCTCCCTCCCTTCCTCTCCCTTCTCCCCTCCTCTCCCTCCTCTCTTCCCCTCCTCCCCTCCCCTTTCCTCCTCTTCCTCCCTCTCTTTCTTCCTTCCTCCCTTCCTCTTGGGAGGCTCCTTCAGCTCTCAGGGCTGGGAAGGGTGGAAGCAGAGCAGATGGGTGAGACAAACCCATTTCCTGACTCCCAGAGGCTGATCCCCAGGGGAAGGGGGATTTTGGGACCTTACAGATGGGTTGGGAAGGTTTTTCCCCTGCTCTGGAGTTTTTTCTCCTGCTTTACAAAGGGGTTTTTCCCCCCCCCCCGATTTACAACGTTTTCTCGTGGTTTACAAAGATTTTCTTCCTTTCAGGATGTCTGAAGTTGTATTTTTCACTTGAAGTTGAGCCCTTTTGGCCTCCTGAGCCTGGACACACCCATCCTCAGCCTTTTTTTAGCTGCTTTTCTTTGTCATTCAAAGCCAGCCATGCCTGCTGCTCTGGAGATAACCCTGGCTGTCCTCCAGCCCTTGTTTTTTGAGGGGGGGAGTTGTCCCTCTTTTGCTAGAAATGGCCCTTTTTAGGTTGTCTGTCCCTGTGGTGAAGCCTCTTCCCTGCTAAAGAAACAACGTGGAGCTGGGGTTTTATTTTAACCTTGAGCTTGCCTTTTGGTGTCATTCCTGGGGGAACTGGGGAGTTTGATTCGTGCCCTCTGGTGCTTTGTGTCTTTCTTCTCCCTTTTACCTCGTAGCATCCCCTTCTTTTACCTCCCTTGCTTGGAGCAGTTTGTTACAAGCACAAGTCAGGACAAAGAAAAGGGGATGTGTGTGGGGTTGAAAATGCAAAAGGGGAAGGTGAAAGAGGGTGAGGAAAGACCCAGGCTTTGCCTTTCCCACTCCTCACCCTCTCCCAAAGCTCCAGCTGTGGATCTGGGAGAGTTTGGGGTTCCTCAAGGGAGCAGGAGCAGTGGTGGGACAGTGGGTTGCTTCATTTGAGCACAGATGGAGGAGGGTGACAAGTGTTTTGACCCCCAGTTCTGCTACAGCAGAAGGTCCTGAGGTGGTTAAAATGCCTCTGGATGTTGGGTCTCCCAGCCTGGCTGGAGAAGAGCTGGCAGGTCCTTCTGCCAGGAAACTCAACATTCCTCACATGCCTGAGCTGCAGGAGGCTGCAGAAGCAAAAACCCCTCTGACCCTACACAGCAATTTGGGCTTGAATGCTCTTCTCTGGAGGAGAAAGGCCTGTGTCAGGGTGTCCCTCTCCCAAGGCAGGTGCCCTGAGGATGGAGCCAACCTGTTCTGTGCACCCACAGGCACCCAGGATGGCCACAGCAGCAGCAGCAGCTCCTCAGCACCATTCCCAAACTCCTCCAGAGGGTCCAAATGAGAGACTGACGCTCACACAATGCCTTTGCCTTCAGCTTCTCTTCACCCAGGGGTGCTGTGCTGCCCTGAGAGCCCTGGGGGGAGCAGGACCCTCTCCTCAGAGGGCTAAAAACTTAATGCAGGAGAGGCCAAACCAGCTCAGTGCCAATTCCCCCAGCTGACAGCCTCTGTGTGTGAAGTTTCTTGCTTCTCCCACTCTGTGGGTTTGTTCTGAAGCAGGGCCATGACTGGTTCTCTCTAAAGTCACCATGCCTCTGCCCCAGGGGGGAGGTGGCACTGCCTGCTGTGGCACTTGGGCTAATTCCTTGGGTGATGGATGAGCTGGGGCATCCCTTTTGCTCTGTGGCTCAGCCCAGCCTGGGAAGTGGCTCTTGGTGGGCTCATGGGGAGGCTGTTGCAGACTCTGGAGAGCAGGAGGGTTTCCTTCATTTCCCCTTGATGATTCTCCCCTCTTTGATTGCTCCTTGTTCCCCCCCCACCAATTTCCCTCCATTCCCTCTCCATTCCTTCACCATTCGCCCCCTCTGAGCCCCACTTTACTTCCCAAACCTGCTTTTCCCTTGTGGCTAAAGCCATGGGAGCCAAACCTCTCTCTCCCAACACTCAGTTACACACACAGACCATGCAACTGCCTTTAATGACCAAGTGATCACCTTCTGCAGACACCCACCTCCCCCCTGCTGCATATTGTCACCTGTGGTGTGGAAGAACCACTTCAGCCACCAGTTAACCTGTCTGAAACTCTCTCCTCAGCCTCCACCAGCAGCCAGCGCTTCGAGGAAGCTCATTTCACCTTTGCTTTAACCCCTCAGCAGGTGCAGCAGATCCTCACCTCCAGGTAAGTCAAGCAGCCAGCACCTCCCTGGCTGCTCCTCTGCTGTGCCAGAGCAGGGAGGGAAGGAGAAGGGGCAGGGTTTGGGGTGTGAGGGAGCCTGGAAGATGAGGTCAGGGATAGTCAGAATAGGGGGGAAAAGGTCCAAGTCTTAGAGAATTGACTCTGTTGGCAGCAATAACCCAACAGATGCTGCTGCAGTTCTCCCCTGAGCACTGGCAGGAGCCTGAAGCCTTTATTTGCCCTTGCAGAGAGATCTTCCCTGGTGCCAAGTGTGACTACACCACCCAGGTCCAGTTAAGGTAAGGGGTTTTGTGATGAATGCCTTCAGTCCAGCTCCCACAGCTCGTGGAGATGGGGGTGAGATTTCTCTGCACCTCAGCAAACTGCCCTTGGTTGGGTCAGAAGTCACCAGCTGAGGGGCTCAGGGAGGGTTTGGGATGTTGGGAGCCACCTTCTGAACGTGGACAGAGGCTCTTTCTGAAGCCCAAGGCTGAGTGAGCTGCCTGGAGGTGACACTTGAGCACAAACCTCACACACAAAGGGGCTTTTTTGGGGGGGGGCAAGTGTTAAATTCCACTTTTCTTCCTTTTGCTGCTTTAATCATTTCCCTCTCCACTCCTCGTGTGAAACAAGAGACCAACTCCACCACCTTCACACTTGAACCTTTGGGCTTTTGCATCCACCTAGCTGCTTCCTCCTGAATAAAGCAAAACATCTTGGAAGAGTGTGAGCAGTGAAATGCTTTCCAGGAGCCTCTCTGCTCCTGCAGTCAGTGCTGGGGTGGGTATTTCTGCACCTCCTCCCACTGCCTGGCAGCACCAAGCAGGAACTGAAGAGGCTTCTTGCCTCAAATCCAACCCTTGGCAGGGTTAAGAAGATGTGAAGTTTCATCATGAGGGGTTTGAACTTGGCAAAGAGACAAGAGAAATAAAACAGAGATGAGGAATTTAGGGCACCAGTTGAGAGAAGGGAAGGAAAGGAGTTGGTTTAACCCCAGAAGGAGCCTGTTCTTGGCTCTTAGGAGCATGAGGATTCCATTACCTGTGTCACCACTCACTCCCCTGTGTCTCCCTCCTGCTCCTTAGGTTTTGCCTGTGTGAAACCAGCTGTCCTCAAGAAGATTACTTCCCTCCTAATTTATTTGTCAAGGTCAATGGCAAACTCTGTCCCCTGCCTGTGAGTAAATCTTTATTGCTTCTGAATATCTTGCAGGCTAAAGTCTGCCTTTGGACACAGGGCACAGAGCAGGGGTGTCACTCCCAGAGCTTGGGGACTGGTGTGGTTGGAGCCCCGGCAATGGGGATCCACGACAAAAGCTGCCCTTTGGCTCGACTGGAAGTAAACTTGAGAGAGACTTGAGCTCAGATTTGGAGTAAAACACCCAGACTTTGCACTTGATTTGGTACTTTTTAAGCAGCTTCTCTCTTGGGGCTGGGGGTTTTTTTTTTGGGGGGGGGGGGGGGGGTGGTTGGGTTGTTCCTTCCAGATGAAACTTGGTCATAATGCAGAGGAAAAGCAGAGAGGAGTGGAACAAAGGGCACTGCCTTTAGCTGGCTGCTCCCACTGAGCCTGAGAGTCCTGTGCACTGGGCAATGGGTTAAAATAAAAGCAAATGACCCAAAGCAGTGCTTGATCCCAGTTTCCATCCTCAAAGGGACGTGATTTCCACGCCATAGGCAGGAAGGGTTGGGAGCTTGGACTCTTCCCTGCTGTAGCTGCCACTTTGTGCCATCAAACCTGCAGAACAGCCTGGAATCCTGTGCCTCAGCCCCTCCCATGGAGTTTTTCCCCCTCAGACCTTGGCTGCTTTGCCTGAGACAATCGTTGTTTGTTAAGGGAACTGAGTGTTTTCATTCCAAACAAGCAGAGCCAGGGCCAAGGGTCGTTTCCAGCCCCTGGGTGGGCAGCAGGAGGGATGCATGTGTGAGACACAGGTCTCCCCCCTCCTCCCTCAGCTTCTACTGGCAGCTCAGGTTTCTTGCCTTCCTTTGGATGACTCACCAGCAGCTGAGAAACTGTTTGCAGCTCAACCAGAACGTTCTTGCTGTCCTAATTCAGCTCCAAGCCTGCTGCATCTCTGCTAGAGCTGCCCAGTCCAGGGGCGATGGAGAGGAGGTGCTGGGGCTCCCTCTGAGTGACAGAACTGGGCTGAGGGAGGGGGTGGGTTTCTGAGTCAGTTGGAATGTGGATAGCATGAATGAAAAGCATTACAGCTGTCATTCTGTAAGGAGAGATGTTAAACCCTGTCTCAGGGAGCTGGGGCAGTGCCCAGCCCTGGAGGGATCCCAGAGCCGTGGGGCTGAGGTGCTGAGGGCTGTGGGGCAGTGCTGGGCTGGGCAGGGGCTGGGACTACAGCAGCTTCAGGGGCTTTAACAACCCAAATGAGTGTGTGGTTCTGTGACAGCAGCATTCCTTTCCCAGCAGCTGCTCTGTGTCTGTCTCCTGCAGGGTTACCTCCCACCCACCAAAAACGGTGCGGAGCCGAAACGCCCCAGTCGGCCCGTGAACATCACCCCCCTGGCACGGCTGTCAGCCACTGTCCCCAACACCATCGTGGTCAACTGGTCCTCAGAGTTCAGCAGGGTGAGAGCTGAAACCCTCCCCCCCACCTTTGCCCACCCAGCCTCAGGTCTGAGAGGCAGAATCGAAGGCCCAGGGGGGGCAAGAAAGCCAAGGGCAGCCTGGCTGGGCTGGGCAGGAGCAGGGCAGGGATTATCCCCCTGTGCTGGGCCCTNCAGGGCTGGGCTGGGCAGGGGGAGGCCAGGGTTGGATTCCAGCAGCTCTAAGCTCTTTTCCAACTCAGGTAATTCTGTGCTTCTGAGTCTGAGCAGTGTCTCCTCCATCCCAACAGAACTACTCTCTGTCTGTGTACCTGGTGAAGCAGCTGACGGCTGTGACACTGCTGCAGAAGCTGAGGGCCAAAGGCATCCGAAATCCAGACCACTCCCGAGCCCTGAGTGAGTTCCCCCTTTGTCATGGTGCAACTGGGGCTGAGCAGCCCCTGCACCAGCCTGGGAATGACAGAGTGAGTTGTGTCACATCTCCTGGGGAGGAACATGATGGGAAAGATCAGGATTACCAAAAGGAGGGGATCTTGTTCAGTGCTGCCCTTCAACAAGGCTCCAAACCAAACCCTGCTGCCCCTGTGCCCTGAGCAGCAGTGGGAGGCTCTTCACCCCAAACCAATCCCATCTGCTCTCACCATTTGGACAATAAGTGTCCTGGTACAAACAACAAACTGCATCTGGGTGGGTTTCTGCCTGTAAAAGGTGGATGTTGACTTTCCCCCCTCAACTTCTCCTCTCCTTTCAGTCAAAGAAAAGCTCACAGCTGATCCTGACAGTGAGATAGCCACCACCAGCCTACGAGTGTCCCTCATGTGTCCAGTAGGTTTCTACATTTTCTCCCCTATTTCCCTTCCCCTTCTCCCCCTTTCTCACCCCTTGCTTCTCTCCCTCATTTCCCACCTTTTTTCTCCCCCATTTGCCCCCCTTTCTCTCTTCTCCCCTCACCCCTTTCTCTCCTCTCCCCATTTCTCTCCCCCTTTCTCTCCTCTCCCCTTTTCGCTCCCCCTCTCTCCCCTCCCCCCTTCCCTCCCCCTCCCTCCTCCCCCCCCCCCTCCCCCCCCCCTCCCCCCCCCCTCCCCCCCCCCTCCCCCCCCCCTCCCCCCCCCCTCCCCCCCCCCTCCCCCCCCCCTCCCCCCCCCCTCCCCCCCCCCTCCCCCCCCCCTCCCCCCCCCCTCCCCCCCCCCTCCCCCCCCCCTCCCCCCCCCCTCCCCCCCCCCTCCCCCCCCCCTCCCCCCCCCCTCCCCCCCCCCTCCCCCCCCCCTCCCCCCCCCCTCCCCCCCCCCTCCCCCCCCCCTCCCCCCCCCCTCCCCCCCCCCTCCCCCCCCCCTCCCCCCCCCCTCCCCCCCCCCTCCCCCCCCCCTCCCCCCCCCCTCCCCCCCCCCTCCCCCCCCCCTCCCCCCCCCCTCCCCCCCCCCTCCCCCCCCCCTCCCCCCCCCCTCCCCCCCCCCTCCCCCCCCCCTCCCCCCCCCCTCCCCCCCCCCCTTTCTCTCCTCTCCCCATTCCTCCCCAACTTTCTCCCCACTCCCTTGCCCTTCCCCTCCCTTGTCCCCAGCCCTGTGAGCAGCTCCCTGCTTTACCCCTGCGTAGGAAACTCTTCAGAGCAAGACGAGAGCTGCTGCTTTGTCTCAGTCGCCTTCCAGTTCCTCCATAACACCACAACCACTTGCTTTTGCTGCTTAAAAAAAACCACTGGCCTGACCTGCCCAACCAAAGCTCCTCTCCTGCTGACCTCACCCTACCCTTCCACCTTCTCCCTGGGGTGGAAATGAGCTTAAAAACAAAGCAAGAAGGGGGAAAGAAATGATCCCTTCAGGGAAGCTTCTTCTCTCAGTGCTGCTTCGTTGCCTGTGGGAGTGTAACCACCCCAGAGCAACCAGAGAGTTGAGGTGGGGGGGGGAAGAAATGGGGTGTAAGTCTGCTGCCTTGCCCCAGTGCCCCAAAACCTGCTGTGGTTGTTGCTCCTTCCCCCAGCTGGGTAAGATGAGGCTGACGGTGCCCTGCAGAGCTGTGACCTGCACCCACCTGCAGTGCTTCGACGCTGCCCTCTACCTTCAGATGAACGAGAAGAAACCCACCTGGACCTGCCCTGTGTGTGACAAGAAGGCTCCCTACGACAGCCTCATCATTGATGGGTGAGCTGAGCTGGCTCCTGACACTCTCCTTACCCCTGGGTAATGATCCTTGTCAGGTTTATCCCCTAATGCCAGGGGATTGGAGACGAGTTACAGCCACAGAAGCTGATGTTTCACCCCCTAAACTTCTTTGGGGGGCTGATGGGGAGAGATTTCTCTTGGAAGAACAAGCCTTTGGTTCAAAATTCTTGGCTTTCCTTGCTGAGGGAAGCTGCTTCCTGGGCTTTGAACAGAGCTCTGCTGTGTCCACCAAGCAGCTCATCACCAGTGAAACGCTCTGGGTGCAGATTTGAGCAGGGGGGAACTGTCCCCACCCTGCTGCCCCATCTCCTCAGCACCCCTGAACTCCCTGTGCAAACCTTTTCCCCTGTTCCCTCTCCCCAGCTTGTGCTCTCTCCTGGCAGGTTGTTTGTGGAAATCCTCAACTCCTGCACGGATTGTGATGAGATACAGTTCATGGAGGATGGCTCCTGGTGCCCAATGAGGCCGAAGAAGGAGAAGCAGGAGGTGTGCCAGGCCTCTGCCTTCAGTGGGATCGAGGGTATGGGAGCTTTGGGCACCACTTTACTTCTCTTTAGCCTTTTATTTTTGCCAAAGCAATGGAGAACCCACCGGGCCCTGCTGCCCACACTCTCCTCATGGCCCTGAGGCTGACATCAGCCTCTTACCCACGAGGGCACGTTGCTGCTCGTGGGGAGCTGCTGCCCACCTCTGCTGGAGCTGCTCTGCAGCAGGTCACCCCCAGCCTGTGCTGGTGCTGGGTTTGTTCCTCCCCCCAGCTGCAGCCTGGTGCCCCTCAGCAGGTTCCTCTGTGCCCAGCTCTCAGTACCTGGCAGCTCAGCCTCTGGTTGCATCACCCACTGCCCCCAGTGTGGTGTCAGCAGCGCTCAGGGTCTCTCTGTCCCCTCATCCAGGTCCCAGCTGCTTTGTAGAGGCCATGCTGTTTCTCTCACCTCCGTTTTCAGCAGCTGCTGCTTTTCCTCTGCAGCCAGTTCCCTGCACACAGGGAGCTCCGAGGGCAAGAGCTCCACAGAGGGCAAAAAAAAAGTGGAGGTGATTGACTTGACCCTGGAGAGTTCGTCAGATGAGGAGGAGCCACCGGCCAAGCAGCACTGTCCCCTGCCCAGCGCTGCTCCTCCTGCAGCTGGCACCAAGGGGTAAGGCAGAGCCAGGCCCCTGCTTCATCCCCAGCTCTGGGAGAGCTTTGGCTGGGCCCCCACATCCCCCTCAGCTCTGGGAGGGTTTTGCCTTGGTTGAGCCTCCTGCTCTCTGCTCCCTCAGCTTGGTGGCAGGAGGCAGATGCTGCTTCCTCACATGAGGGAGCTCATGGGGAGGAGGGAGGGCTGAGGGCTGGGGGTGGTTGGGGCAATCAGAATGAGCCTTGAGAAGTTGATCAGGTCTCTCTCTCTCCTCTTTCAGGGTCTTAAACATCAATCACCAGCCCTCGTCTGTGCTTCGGAGCCCTCCCATGGCCACCCTTGGCAGTGACTACCTGGCCACGCTGCCTGTCCCTGACTACCGGCCTCCTCCCTACCAGCTGCCCTCTGAGCTGCAAGGTAAGGACCCAGAGCTCTGGCTCCAGCCACCCAGCAAGCCCAGTCCCACCAGTTTATCACACTGAAAGCAGCCAGGAGATGGGTTTTTTCACCCTTGGCCTGGCAGCTCCTGCAGAGCACAGCAAGTTGGTTTTGGGATGGTGTTTTCTTTTGGGTGAGAGAATTCACTGGCCCAACACAGAAGACGGAAGAAGGAGACTAGAGCAGCTCCCTGCTGGCCCACAGCTCCAGAGACCTTTCTCTGGGGGCTTGCAGGTGAGATCTTGACTGACAGAGTAACTTGAAATGTGGTTTTGTTAACCAGCACAGGTAGGAAGGAGCCAGGTTTGGGCTGGTTGTGGCCTCCCAGTTGTCACTGAGGGAGGAGGTTTGCCTTCCTTCCCTGGGCTCTCGTGCCTGGCTGGTGAGGCTGCCCTGCAGGACGTGTCCTGAGGCAGCAGGAGAGAGACTCAGTGTGTGGCTGAGGAGCAAACTCGGGCCCTTCCTGCTTGGAGGGGAGGAATAAACCATTCCCAAGAGCCCACTGCTCCGAGGTCCCTCAGCTTGTGCCTCATTCAGAGCCCGAGGGCTCCTACTCCTGGCAGCAAGTTCTTTACCTCCAAGGGATTTATTGTTCTCTCTCTAATTGTTTTCTAGGCCTGGATTTGTTTTCTTTCCTTCAAAGTGAAAATCAGGTAAGTTCAGGTTGTTTCTCTTGGTTTGTGTCAAGTTTTCTGTTCCCAAGTGAGGGGATGAGAGGAAACAGGCTCCAGGTTGCCCCAGGAGAGGTTGAGGTTGGAGCTGAGGCAGAACTGTTTCCCTGAGAGGGGTGTCAGCCCCTGTGCCAGGCTGCCCAGGGAGCTGGGGCAGTGCCCAGCCCTGGAGGGATCCCAGAGCCGTGGGGCTGAGGTGCTGAGGGCTGTGGGTCAGTGCTGGGCTGGGCAGGGCTGGGACTGCAGCAGCTTCAGGGGCTTTTCCAGCCTCAGCCATGGTGGGGTCTGGCTGCAGTTCCTGAGCTGTCCCTGCTCTGGGGAGGTTGTGGGGCCCTTCCTGGGGGTCTCTTCCCCAGGCTCCATCTCTTGCTGCTGCTACATCCCTGCCAATGCTGCCCCTGGCACCAGCAGGGCTCAGAGGGGTCGGGGGCTTGGGGACATTGATCCAGGGAGCTCAGAGCCCCCCCTCTCTCTCCCCCAGGAACTGCTGGGGGGGTTATTTGAGGCTCCCCTGAGCTCTGATGGGTGTTTTTCTCCCTTCTCTTTGCCTCAGCAGCATTACAGCCCCTCTGTCATCACCTCCCTGGACGAGCAGGATCCTCTGGGCCATTTCTTCCAGTACCGAGGGGCATCGAGTCACTTGGTGCCGGTGTCACCGCTGTCCCCCGCGGCAGCCGCTGCCCACGGCCGCGCCAGCACCGGCTCTGCCACGGCCCTGCCGGGCTGCAGGACAGACATCATCTCCCTGGACTGAGCCCAGCACCACCACAGCCCTGTCTCCCTCCACGTGTGTGTGTGAGGGGGAGGGAGATGAAGAAGGGGGGTTTTGGGTGTCTGTGTCCCTCTTTGGGGCTCCAAGGGGAGGAGGGGTCTCTCCTCACTGAGGTTCTCCCTGCTGAGGGAGGACGTGACCCACAGCTCCTGAGCTGCAAGGGACTGTTTGTGAGGGCCAAGAAAACCCTCTCCAGTGGGTTGTGGGGCCACCTCTCCATGCAGTGCAGCAGTCCAGGGGATTGGGGCTGGCTGGGAAGAGGAGGAGGAGGAGGAGGAGGAGGAGGAGGAAGGGGGGATTCTCCTGCCCCACCTCCCTTGTATTTACATCCTTGTTTTTTCTATACCCTCCCCTCCCAGATTGTTTTTTCATCCCCCTCTCTCCTGTTGAACCCCCCCCCAGGGCAGCCCCTGGACACAGCAGAAGACAGATGATTTCTATTTTTCAGCCACAGCTTTTGTACACAGGACGAGTCCCCAGAGCTGCCCCAGAGCTGCCCCGTTCCCTTCCCCAGGCTCAGCCCCCCCTGGAACCTTGCACAAGTAATTTATCTATTTAAGTGGGGACCCCCCAGGCTCTGGCCCAGAGGCATCACCTGTAGCACTTGTGGGGGTTGTTGTTTTTAGCACCTTTTGGGTTTGTTTTGCCCCCTGGCACTGCCAGCCAGGCTGCTGCTGCCTCAGGATGGGAGGAGCAGTGCCTGAGGTTCTGCTCTTGTAACCACGGGGGAGATGTTTGGATGCAATAAAGGTGGGAAGTGCTGAGGCTGTGCCTGTTCCTGCCAAGATGGGGCAGCCAGGGCCCGTCTGCAGGAGCCAAACCCTCCCTGTCCCTGCCTGGGGGTGAGAGCAGGACTTGGGGGGGGCAGGTAAGCACCCCGACCTTGGCTCCCAAACCCCCCCTAAAGCGGGTTCTTGGTGTTTCTGAACTTCTGCATCCCTGAAATCCTCCCCCCAGGAGGGGAGTTTCTTGCTGGCATCGTGCTGGGCCAGCTCCCTCCAGCCTCAACCTGCCCTATCCCTCCCCTCTCTGCTTTCCCCACAGCCCCCAGCAGCGCTGCCCAGCGCCAGACCTCAGGCCCCAGCTACTGCTGGGGTGTCACCCCTCCAGTTCCCCACTTCCCTGGCAGCAACTGGGACCCTTCCCAAACTGCCTCACCCCCCCCCCCTCAGAGCTCACCCTAAGCCCAAACCCCCCCTCCAGCTGGTGCCTGGTACCAGTGCCCATCCTCCCCACCCCACCGGCCTCTCGCCCGTCCCCACACCAACACAGACTCTGGGGCAGTGGCTTTATTCCCTCCCTGGTGCTGTGGGGCACAGCCTGGGGCTGAGCTCAGCCCTGCTGCCAGAGCCTGAGAGCAAACTTGGTGCCGGGGCCGTGGCCAGGAAGGTGGCCGTGGGGAGCTGGGCAGCGCTGGGACGGCCGTTGCACAGCTCCGTGATGCTGACAGAGGGAAAGGGGTGAGGGATTGGGGTGCTGGGGGCTTTGCACCTCGTTTCTGTCAGCCCCACATCCCCTCACCCCTTCTCCCCCAGGCCCATCCTCATCTGATGCTGGGTGGCAGCGCCCTGGGGATGCTGCTCGGAGCTTCGGCTCCATCCTCCAGTGGCTGCGATGGCCTCCAGGAGAGGAGGCTCCAGCCAGGCTCTCGCTGGGACACATCCTGGCCTGGGGAGGAGGAAGAGGAGGATGAGAGGAAGGCCCCGTGAGCTCAGGGGCTCAGCTCCTGCCGTCCCCAGCTCACCTCCAGCTGCTGATGGGACTCGGTGCAGAGCAGCAACAGGTAAGCGACGACGTGGTGGTGCAGGGACACGGAGTGAGGGGGGGGGGTGACACGTGTTTGGGAGGGTGCTACCCCCCCACCCAAGGGTGCTCAGCACCTCCCAAAGGCCGAGCATCCTCCAGGAGAAGGTCCCTGCGTCCAGGCACAGCCCCACGGCCAGCAGCTGTGGCCCAGGAGGAGGAGGAGGAGGAGGAAGAGGAGGGTGGGTGGGTGAGTGGGTGGGGGTCAGGGNTCAGGGTGCTCTGGCACCCCCCTCCCCCCCCTCCACAAAGCCCCCAGTCCCCACGTTGTCCCCTCACCTCTTCATCCAGCTCCACGTGTCCCCCCCCTGCAGAGGAGGCTTCAGTGGGTTGGGGGCACCCCTGAGATGCCCCA
>WBNH01007322.1:824-24317 GCA_013401255.1 Urocolius indicus
AGACCATCCTTGTTTAACTAAAAGTGGTTTAGAACTTGTATCGTGGGCTCAGATGAATGCCAGAACTGCTGACTCAGCAAGATCGGCTCAGCACGAGGGGTGAAAAGTGTAACTCGAGGAAGGCTGCAAGTCTTCCTCCCACAGACCACCCCCCCCCTCCACCCCACGCCAAGCTCCGAGCCGACCTTCCGCGCACGCGCCAGGGAGATAATGACTAATTAACACCCTGGGGCGAGGGGAGGTGGGAAAATGATGATCCGCTTGTTGAATATTCATAAGTGAGATGCATAAAAACGAGCGTGTGTCCGCTCGGGCCGTGCACGAGCAGCGGGAGGAGCCTCCAGTGCAACCGGAGCCGCGATAAGGAGTCTCCTGCTGCTAAAGAAAAACTTTACCCATCCTAATTTGAATCAGTTTGGTGACCCACATGGGACCCCTCTCTGCCTAAGGGGTTTCCCCGAGGCATTCCTTGACTCAACGGATCACTACCGAGGCAGACAAGGACCCCATCGCTGTAAGCTGCAATATTCTTTATTATTGGGTTTCTTTTTCTTTCGATAAGACCAGTTGTTTGCATTGATAACTACCTTTAAGATGAGTTTAGTGCATGTATGTGCAGCTAAAAACACAACATACCTTTGTTTCTGATTGGAGTCCGGGACATAAGGGCTTGTTGCATACGTTATATTTATTTTGGGGTTCAGGTTTTTGGATGGAACTTGACTTTGATAGTTGTTATTGATGTTTGGTATCATTTTAACGGTGGGGTTTTTGTTGCAAAAAAGGCACCTGTGGGGTGTATTGTCTAATTACAAGGCAAGTAAAAAGTGATAATTGGGGGGGAGGGGGCGCCAAAGTGGTGGGATTTTTAGGAAAAGTCCTCTGGGATGTGTTTTGAATCACTGGAAAGACATTGGGGGTCCGGTATAAGAAGGAAACCTTAATTAAGTATTGTAATCAGTGGTGGCCCCTCTATAGGTTAGATGATGGGGGGGGGGGAATGGCCTTTGAATGGCTCTCTGAATTATAATGCATTGTTGCAACTAATGTATTTAAGAAGGGAAGGAAAATGGGATGAAGTACTATATGCTGATATGCTCTTTACTTTGAGAAAACATCCAGTGTGGCAAAAGAAATGTGGAATTAATTTGGCCCTGAAAGTAGGAGAAGAACAATGAATCAGACTTTTGAGTCTAGCCTTAATACAAACCAAGTCTAAAGGAGAGGTACCCCCTGAAATTGCAAATCAAGTATTATCCTAGAGCGTGGGCCACAGAGGTCCCAGGAAAGGCAAAGAATGCGACTCTGGTTGTTATTATTAAGCTGAGACCAGGGGAACGGCTGGTTAAGATCAAACGATACCCGTTGAGACTAAGCGCATTGGCTCGAATTGAATGTGAATCAGAATATAATACACCCCTGTTACCAATTAAAAAGGCCAATGGCAAGAGCTGTAGGTTAGTACAAGATTTAAGAGCCATAAATAAAATAACAGAGGATATACACCCAGTAGTACCAATCCCTATACTCTGTTAACTAAATTGAAGGATAGTCAAGTCTGGTTTACCGTACTGGATTTAAAGGATGCCTTCTTCTGCCTGACTTTGGCCACCCAGAGTTGAAATTTATTCACCTTTGAGTGAGGAAAACCCAGATTCGGGAAGGAAAACACAACTTATTTGGACAGTCTTACCCCAAGGGTTCAAGAATAGTCCTACGATTATTTGGAATCAGCTGGCCAAGGAGCTCGAGACTCGGGACCCTCCTGATAACGAAGGAATCTTGTTGCAATATGTAGATGATTTGCTAATAGCAACTGAGACCAGAGAAGGCTGTCTCCAATGGACAATAGCTCTTCTTAACTTCTTGGGATTAAATGGACAAGGAGTTTCTTGTCAGAAGGTGCAGTTGGAGCAACAACAAGTGATCTATCTAGGACTCGATACCTGGAGGACAGTGGGAACTTGGAACTGAACGGAAAGAAGCGATTTGCCAGACTCCAGAACCTAAGACAGTAAAAGAATTGAGGACATTTCTGGGTATAGCAGGCTGGTGTAGACTTTGGATATGTAATTATGGAGTACTAGTGAAACCTCTATACAAACTGATAAAAACAAATCCATCCAAATTGGTCTGGCCTGGGGAGGCTAAACGGGCATTTGTAAACCTTAAAAAGGAACTAATGAAGGCACCTGCCCTAGGACTTCCCCATGTTTCAAGGCCATTCTGGTTATTCTCCCATGAGAGACAAGGAATAGCCTTAGGATTATCGGTGCAGAAACTAGGCCCTTATAAAAGGGCAGTAGCATACTTCTCCAAACCATTGGATGAAGTAAGTAAGGGATGGCCAGGATGCCTTCGAGCTGTCGCAGCAGTTGTTGGCAACATCCAAGAAGCCCGAAAATTTACCATGGGGCAAAAGATAACTGTGTTGGTCTCTCATACCGTCTCAGCAGTTTTAGAACAAAAGGGAAATCATTGGCTCTCGCCTCAAAGGTTTTTGAAGTACCAGTATGAAGCCATACTGGTGGAGCAGGGCGATAGCGAGACTGTGGTCACTAACATTGTGAATCCAGCTTCTTTTCTCAGTGGAGGTTCAAGGGAGCCGGTGGAACATGACTGTATAAACACCATGGAGGGCAGTATATTCGAGCTGACCAGATCTTAAGGAAGAACCCTTGGAAGATGCTGATGATTCATGGTACACAGATGGGAGCAGCTTTGTGAACAATGCACAACGCAAGGCAGGTTATGCGGTAACTACCACTGAAGTGGTGGTTGAGTCCAAGCCACTACCTCCTGGAATATCAGCTCAGAAAACCGAGATAATTGCGTTAACAAGAGCACTGATATGAGCGAAAGTGAAGAAAAGAAACATTTGGACAGACTCCAAATACACTTTTGGCGTGGAACATGCTCAAGGAGCACTTTGGAGGGAGCGAGGACTGTTGACCTCACAAGGAAAGCAGCTAAAACATGCACAAGAAATACTGGACTTCAGTTAGAGGCAGTAAAATGCCCAGACAAGGTTGCTATCATGAGTTGTCGAGGACGTCAAAAGGGACACATGGAGTCAGAGATTGGAAATCGTCTGGCTGATCGCGAGGCTCGTCGAGTGGCTGAGGAAAAGGCCGGGGAGGCATTGTCTTTGATACCAGACGGTAAAATCCAAACTGTTGGTGAGATATTCAAAGGAGGATTCCAAATTAATTCAAGACATGGGTGGTAAAATAGGGAGAAACAAGTGGGCCTATCTAACTAATGGCTGTATAATCATACCGACTAACCTAATATGAGCCACAGTTGTGGCTGAGCACAGAAAGACCCACTGGGGTGCTGATGCATTATACCAGAGTTTAAGCCAGACCCTAGCTGGGTGAAATTTGTACACTAGAGTGAAACAAGTGATGCAGCAGTGTGAGAGATTTCAATGCAATGATCCTAACATTGCCCATAGGATAAAATTAGGGAATATCGGTAGGGGCAATTATCCTGGACAACAGTGGCAGATTGATTTTTTTTTTTTTCCCAAACTCCCAAAAAAAGGGGGGTTTTGGTATCTGTTGGTGATGACTGATACATTTTCAGGTTGGCCAGAGGCTACTCCATGTTGAACCAACAAGGCAAATTAATTAAATGAAGTTATACCTCGATTTGGGGTCTCAGCTACTGTTTCCTCTGACAGGGGAACACACTTCTGTGCCTAAGGTAGTGCAACAAGTGAGCAAGGCATTAGGGATAGATTGGCAATTGCACGCACCGTATAGATCTCAGGCAAGTGGACAAGTTGAGAAGATGAAGCATTTAATTAAACAGCAATTAGTAAAACTAGGACAGGAAGCTAACCTGACGTGGCCACAAGCTCTTCCCCTAGCATTGCTAAGAATACAAACCAAACCAAGAACAAAGGAAAACTTGAGTCCCTTTTGAAATATTGTGTGGAAGACCATACCAGCTACAATTTGTTGGGGAAAACCAGGGGCAGATGGGTGAGGGTTATTTGTGGGATTATGTGAAAGCTCTTCCACAACAACTGAAATCGATAGATAATCAGGTATTAGGGACTCGGGCTAGGGGGTTAGACCAACCTGTTCATCTTTTCCAACCTGGTGACTATGTATATGTAAAGACATTTTCAGGGAAACCTCTGGATGAAACTTGGACCCTACCAGGTGTTGATGACGACCTTCATCGCTGTTAAGATCAAGAAACAAGCTTCTTAGATCCATTACACACGGGTAAAACGGGCTCCAGCAATCCAATGGGAACCTGCTTCCACGGGACCCCTGAAGTTACACCTCTGGTGAAGGAAATGAAATTCAGACTATCCCCAAAGCTGAATCTTTCATAAATAACAATTGTAATTTGTCTGGTCTACGGAATTAGACATAGAAAAATATCAATATGAATGACAATAAGGCAATGATTCTAATTCTTTACATATTCTTAGCAACAAATGCAACTGCCTTTGACATTGAGACACACCATATCAGGAACACCCCTAACATATGGGTAACCTGGGCTAACCGATCAGGAGTGGAGGATTTTTGTTTCAGTTTAGCTTCTGTAACCGATCCCTTTCGAACCTGTTTAATTGGAGTACCCTTGAATTTAAGTTCAGTGACACTTGAGTCAAAAGGCCCATTTGAAGGGTACGTTGCCTTTACGAATTATCACGAGCCATTGCATATTTGTAGTAGGAACAGTGAAAGGAAGCCCTTTGGAAGTTGTAAATTGAAAAACATATGTATGGCCTTGAACAAAAACTCGACTCAACCCCCAATGGAATTAGACTTGTTATTCTCACTGCCCCCTGGAGATCCGGATGAAGGTGAAGTGAATCGGAAATACAAGGACACGGGTGTAGTGGCTTTTGTGGGTAATCCTAAACCTCACACGACACTGAAACCCCCAGACCGACCACCATGGGAACAATATACAAACATTTCAGGTCAATATGGCTTATGGAACATTACTGTAGAATCCGATGGGGTAGAAAAGGTAATGGAACAGGGGACCCCAAAGGAGCTTCCACCTGGAATATTTTTGATATGTGGAGAACGGGCTTTTTCTGCCTTACCCTGGAAACCAATAGGGGGACCTTGTTATTTAGGGAAGTTAACAATCTTTGCTCCTTCTCGATACCAAATCGCATCCTTTAATCGCACTTGGGAGAAGCGATCTCTTAACAATTTAGATAGCACTTGTGATAATAATGTACAGATAGCCTCGAAGACAGAAACTGTGTTTGCTTCACTTCTTGCCCCTGGTGTCATGGCTGCTTGGAATTCAGCCAACATAAGGAAACTGGCCTGTTGGGCCATGAAGGAATTTAATGTCACCTCTAACGTTATATCTGACCTGGCAGCTGATGTAAGTGGGGTTAGACACGCAGTGTTACAGAATAGGGCTGCAATTGATTTTTTATTGCTGGCCCACGGTCACGGATGTCAGGACTTCGAAGGGATGTGTTGCTTCAATCTCTCTGACCACAGCAAGTCAATACATTCACAACTTGAGGTGTTGAGGGACAAATTGATTCAGATCCCGTGAGTGATTGGTTACAATCGGTAGGTGTGTCTCGATGGCTGGTAAGGTGCCTTAAACCATTTCTAGTAATAATTGTTGTGTTATTGTTAGGAATTTTGTTAGTGTCTTGCTTTTGTATTTGCATTCAAAGTATGGTGAATAGTATGATAGAATCTTTGTTTTCTAGGTGAGAAAGAAACGCCATCCATGCTTATTCTCTTGTACAGGACCTGGGAATGGATGGGGAGAAAGAAGGGCTTTGTTTAATACAGGAAGAGAAAGCACGTGATGGGTTGTGATCAATAATTAATGTTACTACAAGCTGATTTTTAGCTATCTGACTCTTGACAAATGCAAAAGCATTTGCATGGATGAAGAAAAGAGGGGAATGATAAGGAGCTAACGATGGAAGATTCCACTTTGTCTTCTTGCAAATAGCTGTGAATTATCGGAAGGCCGTGTAATTAAACATCCTGTTTTTCACAATGTCTCTTCCTCTTTGTTTAACTAAAACTGGTTAGAACTGGAAGAATGCCAGGGCTGCTGACTCAGCAAGATTGGCCAAGGGGTGAAAAGTGTAACTTGAGGAAGACTTGCAGCCTTCCTCCAAGAGACCCCCACCCAGCTGCGATCCAACCTTCTGCGCAAGCACCAAAGAGATAATGACTAATTAACATCCTAGGGCAAGGGGAGGTGGGAAAATGATGATCCACTTGTTGAACGTTCATAATTGAGATGTACAAAAATGAGCGTGTGTCCACTCGGGCCATGCACGAGCGGTGGGAGGATGGCTAAAGAAAACTTTACCCATCCTACTTTGAATCGCCGTGGCGGAGGAAAAAGAAGCTTCATCTGGAGCTCTGTGTCCAGTGCTGGGCTCCCCAGCTCCGGAGAGACACAGAACTGCTGAAGAGGGCAGGGACACCAAGATGCTGAGAGCATGGAACGTGTGTGAGGAGGAAAGACTGCAGCCCTGGGGCTGTTCAGCCTGGGGAAGAGAAGCCTGAGCTCAGGGGCACCTCAGCAGCACTGATCAGCACCTAAAGGGTGAGTGTCAGGAGGATGGGGACACACTTTGTGTGGTGTCGAGTGTGTGGGGACACACTTTTGTGTAGTGTCCAGTGACAGGACAAGAGGTGATGGGCATCAGCTGGGACACAGAAAGTTCCCCTCAAACACCAGGAGCAAGTCCTTTGGTGCTGAGGTGAGGGAGCCCTGGCCCAGGCTGCCCAGGGAGGGTGTGGAGGCTCCTTCTCAGGAGGTTTCCAACCCCAGCTGGACACGTTCCTGTGCCCCCTGAGCCAGGGGAAGCTGCTGGAGCAGGGGCTGGAGCAGCTCTGCAGGGGACTTCCAGCCCCCACCTTTCTATGATTCTCTAGGGAAGCCAAGAAGACAGATCTAAAAGCATGAAAATTAATCTCTATGCTGGCAACTAATACCAGGACTGCGTGTAAAAGTCCTGCCCCACATGTTTGCAAGGGCTCTAAGTTGTAAGTCACATTCTTTTCACATTCCTGTAGCTTAACCTTACCCACTGCAGCCGTGGCAGGGCAGGAAATAATTCATTTGCAACAGCCAATGCAGATTGTATGCTGAGGCACTCAAATTGCTCTAATAAATCATGCTCTAAAGCAATGGAAAGGAGTTGGAATGTTCCACCTGCCTTCATTTGCTGATTAAGCCAGTTTGTACCTATGAGCCTTTTCATGGTCCGAGTGCCGTGGGAGGATAGGAGTGAGGGGTGATGCAGTAATGGAGATCACCAGAAGGTGGTATTGTGGCTTCTGCTTTGGCCAAGGAGGAGAGATGGGAAGAGTGGAAGACCTCGGCGTCATCCCAGCCACTGTAGCCTGGTCGAGCCTGGGAGCAGACCTTTCAACATCATCTATTACTTCTGTGGCTGGTCCCACGGGTTCCTTCTTGTCCTTTCCCCCAGTGAGTGGCAGGTTAATTACACCAAGGCAAATGATCGTTCTGCTCATCCCTTTCACAAGCTGGGAAACCAACCCTCTGCTGAGCCCGTGTGGTGCTTGATCTGCAGCGGCCAGCATCACCAACATATCAGCTGGGGGCACTGGTGGCACCCCAGGGCAGGCAGCACAAGGGCTTTCTGGGGTTTGCAGTTTCCCTGCAGGCAGGAGCTGGCTCCTTTCTCGGTGTGTAATGTCTTCTCCACACTTCCCTTGCCTGAGCAGATGTTTTGCAGAGGGAGGGGTTTGGGTGAAGTTGCAGTTGGCTTTTGGAAGGAGGCATTTTCTCTCCCTGGCCATGGGAGAACAACCAGCTGTCACAGCCAGACAGGCAGGTGTCACTTGCTTTCTCAGGGAACATCTTATAAAATGACAAGACGGGTGTGTTTAACCTTTCCTGCTGCAGGCTCTGAAGGGAAAGAAGTGACAGACATTAGAGGAATCCATCCAATTCTCAGTTGTCCTTTATCAGTTAAGAGTTAAAAATGAAGGAAGACAGAGGGTCTCAGCTGGTGGCATGAGAGGTGGGGGCATGCGAAGCTTTCCCAGCCTTGTACATGTGCCTGGCAAAGCTCCTGAACCTGACTCTGCCTCGTCCCCCATCTCTTACACACAGCTCATCATGTTGCTGTGTTTCAAGGGCGTGTTGTGCAGAAATATTCATTAGTGCCTCCAAGGTGCTCAGTTGCCATGGAGATGGGGATCCTGATAAATGCAGAGACTGGCAGAACCTCGAGCAGAGATTCAGAGCTGCTGGCTGCTCCTCTGTGCCAAACCTCACCATCCTGTGCCGTCCCACACCACGCTCTCCGGGCTGTCACAGCTTCAGAGGGCCAACACCAAACCCACAAGACCAGGAGCTGGCTACAGAGCAGTGCCAGAGCTCCCTGCACATGTCCCCAGTCCCCATTGCTGGTGGCCCATGTGCAGACACATCCAGACCTCCTCTTACTCTGGGCTGAAAACACAAGATTTTCTTTGGGTATTTTCTTTCTGACAGCACAAGAGCTCCAGGGAACACGATGCAGTCAGAGCTGTGTTGTTGTCAGCTCCTGTCCCAGGCTGCCCAGGTTGCTGGGGGAGACCCCGTCCCTGCAGATACTGTAAAGCTGAGGTGCTGAGGGCCATGGGTTAGTGGTGAGCTGGGCAGGGTGAGGGAAGGGCTGGGACTGCAGCAGCTTCAAGGGCTTTTCCAACCAAAATGATTTTATGAGAGGCAGGCTGAAGGGCTGCTTGCTTGGACTAGCAAAGAGCAGGCTGTAAATATTAGGAGGATAACAAAAGGTGAAGTTTGCAGCATGAGGAACGTGTACAAAATGCTGCACTTGGGCTAAAACTGCCTTGAAACCTAGAGAGCAGAGCCTGTCTGCCTCTGTCCCGCTGGGAGAACGTGTTGGTACCAGTGTGCTGCTTTATGGAACAGGCTGATGGAAAGTAGGTGCCTCCAACCTCAGCACAGAGGCAGGAGAGACTCGGGAATTCAGTCTGTGCAGAAGGAGGGACGTCTCTGGGGCTTGGCAAGGGGAAACAGGAGTGTTGTGACGAAGAGCAGCTGCAGAAACACCCCTGCAGAAGACAGAGGACCAGCAGAAGCTCTGATAAAGAGACCCCAGGCTGGTGCTGGGGTCAGACTCCTCACCTCCTGCCTCCCTGCTGCAAAACCACACAGATCCTGGGGAAGCACAGGATAAAGGCAAAAAACTTTCCCTGGGATGGGTGTTTTATTGCTGATTTCACCCTGGAGCTGCTCCTGCCACAGCAGAAACTCTCCCCTCCTGTAACAGAGATGCCCCACACCTTCCAAGCCACGCTGACCCTTTTCCTGACCCTCCAGCCCCGATGGGCACAGGCTGAGGATCTTCCTCCCCCACTCTGCACATCCCCAGCTTGTGCATTTTTGCCTGTTTTCTTCACTAGGTTGGCCCATTGCCTTTAAAAGGCTAAATGCTCCGGACTAAATTTGGTCATGCAGCTCTGCATGGTTCCCTGGAATGTCCTCGGGTTTCAGGCTGCTCCGATAGCACCATTCCCCGCCTCCCGCCGGGCTCCATTGGCTTCCCAGCACCCCGCTCACGGCTGGACCCTGTTATTGGCCAAACTCTTGGACTGAGGGGTGTCCCTTCTTTAAAACTACTCCAGCTCGGGCTGCAGGGCTTGAAAGCTGCTGAGGTTTAATGCTTCAGCACCTGCTGCCGCTGGGGGAAGCAACGTTGGAGCTTCGGCTTCTGGTTTTTCTCTTGCCTTGGGTACCACACACAACCGCCACCGTGTCTCGCCAACGAGCCAAGATGTCCAAGGTGGCCAAATACCGGCGACAGGTCAGCGAAGATCCAGATATTGACAACTTGTTGTCTACTTTGTCTACAGAGGAGATAGAAGAGCTGGAAAAGGAGTTGGATGTGGTAGAACCAGATGGAAGCATCCCTCTGGAGCTCGGGCAGAAAAGCCAAGCGGAGAATTCTCCGTCTGGCCCTCAAAACTGCGACGGGACGCTCAACCACTGCGAGAAGGAGACCAGGAGAGTCCTTCAGAGGGAGCAGTCCGTAGATGTAAGTCCCATCTCCCTGTGCTTTGAGCTGTTTTGGTGAGAAATGCAGAGGTATGTCCCTGTGAACTCCTCTGGGCTGGTTTAGGGGATGAGATGGAAACCCTCCTGGAGAAAGGCGTGTTGTGCTGCCATGTAGAGACCAGAGGAGCAAGGCAGGGAGCTGCTTCAGGCACTCCAGGAGTCACCAGGGTATTTCATGAAATCCCTAATCCTGTGCTGGTGCCAGGACTTTTCTCTGCCTCTGCTGGGAGGGGAGGTGATACTCCCAGACAGCATCTGGTAGGACCAGTGCAGTAGCAGCAATCCCATGGGCTGCATTTCTTTAGCCTCCTGGTTTTACTTCTGGAGATCTCCAGACTCTTGGTCCTTTGAGTTCTTCTTGTGCAAAAGCTTAAACAGTCCCTGGCTCTTGTGCAATACAAAGTAAGTGCTGCTGTGTGGAAATCACCTCGAGAAGCAGGTTTAGCCCCAAGCAGTTTAGTTTGTATTTATTGTTGTCTTAATATTCATTCTTTTCTCATGTTTTGGGTACATTTGTCTCCTGCTCTGCACCTAGCAAATCCTTCAACAGCTTGCTTTGAGCAGGAGAGCTTTGTGCCAGTCCCTCTCCTCTTTTTGTTCTTTGCCTTAGTGGGAGCCAATCCCACTGCTCTGTAACATTTATTAACCTCTGCACTAAGAATATTTGCTCAGTGCTTCGTGTGTGGGAGGCTGGGAAGCATTTGGTTTCCCTATTTTTTTCACAGCAGGCTCAGCCAGAAAGAGAGAGAAGGAGACTCTTCAGCTCTTTATCTGTGAAGTCACGGGCAGATTTTCATGTCCCAGGCAGGATTCACATCTGCTGTGATGGGACAGGGCTGAGGAGCATCAGCAGCTTAAGCAGAGTAGAGGCTTACATAGATACCCCTCTGAACAACCTGCTCTGACTCTTGTCCTGTAGCTATTCCAGGTCATCCAGCAGTACCAGTGGAGTTTTGTTAGACCTGAACAGAGGGTTATAACCTTCTCCTTCCCCTCTTGAAGCTTGTCCTGCCTGGGAGCTTTCCTTTGGCTGTGAGGAGAAGGCACTCAAAGCCTTCACCTTCTGTACGTGGCATTTGGCGTGGGCTGGGGGATAGAAAGGGCCGTGCCCCTTGTCACAGCAACACTGCCTTCATTTTCCCATTGATGAGCTGGGAGAAAATTTCCCCATGTTGGGGAACTGCAGGTGCTGCAGGAAAAATCTTTCTGGAAAGGGAGATGCTGTTATGTGGGACCATATGTGTTATCCCAGTGATGCTGCATGGGCCTGTGCTGGTTTGCTGGTGCTGCTGGCTTACAGCCAGAGCTCATACTGAAAAAAGCTGCTTTTTAACATAGAATTGTTTTGGTTGGAAAAGTCCGTGGAGCTCCTGGAGTCCCAGCCCTCCCCTCACCCTGCCAAGCCCAGCACTGCCCCACAGCCCTCAACACCTCAGCCCCACGCCTTTGGGATCCCTCCAGGGCTGGGCACTGCCCCAGCTCCCTGGGCAGCCTGGCACAGGGGCTGACACACCTCTCAGGGAAACAGTTCTGCCTCAGCTCCAGCCTCAACCTCCCCTGGGGCAACTTGAAGCTGTTTCCTCTTGTCCCATCACTTGTTACTGGGGAAAAGAGACCAACCTCCACCTTACTCCAACCTCCTTTTCAGGCAGGGTTTGCTGCAGGATGGGGAACATGGAGCCATCCGGAGCATCTTCAACTCTCACCCGGCTGCTCAGAGCACTGAGGCTTCTGATGACAAATCCTTCTCTCAGGTCATTCTTTACATCTACCTGACAGGAGGTTGTAATGAGGTGGGGATTTGTCTCTTCTCCCAAGTCACAAGGACATGAAGAAATGGCCTGAAGTTGCACCAGGGGAGGTTGAGATTGGAGCTGAGGAGGGCAGGGAGGGAATGAGATGTCCTTCCAGTGGGACTGACCCTCCAGACATCTGGAAGATGTTATCCCATGTCTGTGATTTCTCTTCAGTAGGGAGGGTTGGGAGGATAGATCCTTGTCCTTGAACTACAACGGGTTGGTATGTCCATAATTGCCTTGCACAGAGGCACTGAGGGTGGATGACTTCAGGCAGCTCCCAGCCCTGCTCCGCAGCGGTGCCTCCAGCTGAAGTGTTATTGCTAAAACTACTTTGGGGAGGTGTCTGGGTCACAGCCCACACAGTGCAGTGGCCATCCAAGACCAGGGCTGGAGGTACAATCACCCAATCTGCTGCTCTCCTGTCTCCTCACCTATTTTTCCTCCTCCTATTTGTTCTCTCCTCCCTTCTTTGCCCCATCTTTGTGCAGCAGCTGGTGGAACGGTGTCTGTTAGTGGGGATGCTCAGAAACCCCCTTCAAAGTGCAAAAGGAGGTATTTTAAAGAGAAAAGTTCAGTTTCTGCCCATCTCAGTTCCTTTTGCAGTCATTGCTCTGTTCCTGGCACCCCCTTTCCTTCTAAATATTGAGAGGAGTGAGTATATTTAGAAATCCTGTAACTACATAATAACACATCTTCTTAGCGATGAAAAGGACAAACTTGGGTAACTAGGAAGCAGTTTATAAACAGCCCAAAATAGACATGAGCTTTGCCTTAACTTCTCTGCACTGGGGAGCCAAATTCACGTCTTGGCCCTGCATTAATTAATTCATCTTCATTTTGTATTGCTGGTGAGTGAAAGTAGATCTCGTGTCCCAGGCTTGGGACACAAGGCTTGGGACAGGGCCTGTCTTGGGATCCGCTCAACACGGCCCTCTTGGAGAACCAGGTATCACCAGAGCCAAAGTTAAACTGCTATTGGAGAGTAGATAAATGAAGAGATGCTGCCTAATAGCTCGTGGCTCTTTGCTGTAGCCTAATGAGAGAAATGTAGGTTGGGAGCATGCTGTAAAGTGTGGTGTTACCCAAAGGGTGATTTACCTGGGGGTGCAGATGCTCTGCTGTCACTTGAAACCGTGGTGTGGTGCCTTCCGCTTTGGAAGAGGAGAAGCTGTTTGTGCCAGGGGCTGGGAGTCGCTGTCACTTGAAACCTTTGTGTCGTGCCTTCCTTTTTGGAGGAGGAGAAGCTGTTTGTGCCAGGGGATGGGGGCTCAGTGTGAGTGTCTCTCTGGGTTCTCTGATGCTGAACTGTAGGAGATGGGGTTTGTGAGAGTGACTCTGCTTTTGTCCAGTTCTTCCTGTGCTGTTGCTGACACCTTCTTTAACAAGCATGTATCTCTGCCTACCCAGAGGTACCTCCACCTTGGCATTCGGTCACTCCTAAACCCCCTCAGGGGCACCTTTGATGGGAAAGACGTGTCTGACAAGAGCTGCCTTGTGGGAGGGAACCACTGCTCCGTGTGAGCTGCACATGCCATGGCACCGGGTGCTTTGGTGGGTGAGAGCCCCTTAGCCTTTGCCATTCCTGTGGCAGGAACTTTTACTTTTCAAAGCAGGCCACAAAATCCTCCTGCTGCTCCTCTGGGCTTTCCTTGGATTCTCACTGCCAAATCACTGAGAACCTGGTGGCAGAGGCAGCCCTTCCTTATGCTCTCCTTCTCCAGCACCAACATCTTCCCTGGGAATGGCTGGAGCCTCCTTCTCTCAACTTCACCTGCCACAGATAAGGGTTACAGAACTCCTTGTGAAAAGTCCTGCCTTCCTTTCCAGCTTCCTGGGGTATATGGTGTGGGCTTTGCACTCCTTGCTGGGTGGTATTTAGTCTCTGTTGCTGGAGGTAGTATGTGGAGAGAGGAGTACCCCATGAAAAGTGGAGATCCCTACCAATGAGCCCTTCTTCAATGGAAGGAAAAACAACTTAGTGTTTCAATATCTTCTCGATGTCCAAAGTTTGTCATCTTTTCACGATGAAAAAGTCTGGAGGAGAAACAAGCTCTGCCTTGAAATGCTCAGGCAGGCTCAAGGGAAATCGCAAACAAGGGAGAAAAAGTGGTTGTATCATTCTTTAAGCATCTTACCAGCCTGTGACTAACACAAATGTACTTAAACTCTGCTCCTCTGTTTATCAGCCTGTTCCGTCCATAAGCCAAGACTGCTCCTTCTTCCAAGAGTCTTCACCAAATCCCAGCTCATGCCTTTCTTTTAACCACGTCCTGGGCAGGTCTCCAGCAGCTTTGCTGCCTGTTCTTCCAGCATCAGAATGTGATGTTGTTCTGTCCAGCTCCTGACCTCCAAAAGGAGTGGGTGACACTGGGCCAGGCTGCCCTTCTCTGGAGCTCTTCAAAACCCACCTGGACACATTCCTGTGTTACCTGATCTAGGTGGAGCTGCTTTGGCAGGGGGTTGGACTGGATGATCTCTAAAGATCCCTTCCAACCCCACCATTCTATGATTCTTTGATCTTTCCTCCAGGTGCTTCTCCAGCAGCACTGGGCTGGGCAGGGGATAAAAGTGTGGGTCCTTCCACCTTCACCAAGGGTGAGAGTGTTGCTGGTGGCTGCCTGGTCTTTGCATTACTCCCACAGGCAGTAATATCCAAAATCATCACACGTATTGAAAGAAGCCAGAGGTATTGAGCTGTTGCTCTTTGGACCTTAAAGGAGAGCAAGGGTGGTCTGTGCTTTGTAGCCTGCAGAACCGCTCATCCAGGAGAGCCCTTTGCTTTGTCACCTTTTATTGTTCTGCTGCCATTGTCTGCACTGGGACAGTTCATATTTCATTGCTGAAAACGTGCCAACCCTGCAACGAGGAGGATGAGCAAGAGAAGGGAGAGCTGTCAGCCACCAACAGATGATGAAACAGACCTCCAAGGCAAAAAGGGAAGCAGGAACAATCCCATGACAGACAACTGAAGGATCTGCAGTGCAGAGAACAGCTGAAGCAGGCGAGGTGGCCGCTCACCTGGGGTTGAACTGCATCTCTGAGGGAGAGAAGGAGCCTCACAGCCTGATGGGTGTTTTTGGAAAGCTGTTGGGAAAGGGTGGCAGAAAAACCTTGTTTTACTGTGAGTGGCAGCACAAAGCATCCCCAGGCACTCAGCAGTCATGCCACAGGCAGGCTGGGTCTGGGAGATGTGTGGCCTGTCTGAGGGCACCAGCAGGAACCAAAAAAGCTGAATTTCCAGTCAGTCTGAAAAAAAAACACAAAGCCCCAGTAAAAAGCCGAGCTCTGTATTTACATAAACCACAACTAGCTTGCAGACAAGTCCATGGAAATGCTTGGGAGTGTTTAGCTTATATAGGCTGAGCTGCCCAGGAGGTTTATCATCTGTTTATGTTGAGCTGATGAACACATATGGAGGAGGGAGGGCGACGAGAGCCTTTGCAGATCGCTTTCTTTCGCAGCGCTGTGACATCACGTGCCTGCTAAAAACAGTCTTGGTGACTCAGCTCCCAGCAGGGCACTGGGATTAACTGGCTGTGTCAGTCAAGCCCACCCTTTGCTGTGTGGGAATCGCAAGGAGAGAATCTCACTTTGCAAGGGGAGGAGGTGTCAGGGCACTTCTCTGGAAGTCACAGTGTGGAGAGCGGCAGCAGCGCTGGACCAGCTGTGCCATGAAGTACCATGAGTCCCGCTCAGCCCTTTCTTCTGCACAGAGCATGCTGCAAAGCAGGTTGAAAATGGACAGGAATGGGAGCTGCAGAAAGGCAGCAGGAGAGGTGACAGCCCAGAGTCACAGAGGTGTCCTGGTGTGTGCATAAACTGGGCCCTGGTGAGGCTGCAGAATACAACGGGTACAAGAGCAAAAGCTCCACTCCTAAACCATGATTTTCTTAAAGAAGCAAAAGTTTCCATTAGCAGAGTGTCCAGCAGCTGTAGGGCCTTGCTGGAAATGGCTGCATGTGGCTGTGGAAGAGCTGGAGCCCTTCTATTAAAGGAAACTCAGCTGAAATGTTTGTTATGGGCCTCGGTTCAGCCACAGAGGCAAAGGAAGACAAAAGTCAGAGCCAGAAGTTGTCCAGTCCCTGGAGGACAGCTCTGTGTCTAGGGAGGACCTTCTGAAGAACACTGGCCTGGGAAGTGCAAAGAGCCAGTGACATTTGGGGTCAGAAAGGTCTGTGCAGAAGGGAGGGGGAATAACTTGGGTTCCTCGTTAAAATAACAGCAATAGCTGAGGCAGGACAGGGCACGAAGTTGTTTACACTGCTCTGGGCTTCAGCCCGTAGAGCATGGCTGTGAGGGGACATGCCAGGTCTGTGTGTGTCCCAGTGCTGGATGCCAAGGTCCTTGCAGCTTTTGCTTCATGCCAGAAGAATCCAAACATGCCAAGAGATAAACTCTTTGCTGCTTGGGAATGATGCTTCCAGGGAGCCCACTGGGGCCAGGACTGTGTGGGGCATACAAGGGGTGTGAGCAGGGCATCTCCTGACACTGCCCCGTGGTGTTTGCTCTTAGCTAAGGACCAGGAGGGTTTCCCTGGCACTGCTGCAGGTAGAGCAATGCCAGATCCTCTTGTGAGTGGGTGGGTTTCATATAGACCTGGACTTGGCTGTCCTGGGCAGACAGGGTGAGCAGAAACAGCCCCACTGTGTCCAGTGGCCTCTGGCAGCCCAGCTTTAGCAGCTCTCAGGGCTCAGCCAAGGACACAGCATTTTTTTTCCAAGAATGTCCTTGGCTCTGAGTTGTCCCCAAGTTACTCAAAACTGTCCAAGGAATGGAGGAAAGGAGCAGCTTGGACAGCTTGTTGTGGTTTAGCTTGGCTGCAGCAGCTCTCCTCATGTGCCCAGATTGTAAAAGGCACCCAAATACCCAGGAATGGCAAGTGCAAAACAACCTGCCTTTGCCCACTGGCCACCTCAAGGGACTGCTCTGTGCAGTGGGACAGGCTCAGGGGATGTCCTGAGGGGTGACCTCAACAGCACTGACCAGCACCTAAAGGGTGTATGTCAGGAGGATGGGGACACACTCTGTTGTTGTAGTGCCCAGTGACAGGACAAGGAGTAATGGGCATAAGATGGAACACAGAAAGTTCCACTTAAACACAACAAAACACTTATTTGGTGCTGAGGTGAGGGAGCCCTGGCCCAGGCTGCCCAGGGAGGGTGTGGAGGCTCCTTCTCAGGAGGTTTCCAACCCTCCCTGGACACGATCCTGTGCCCCCTGAGCCAGGGGAAGCTGCTGGAGCAGGGGCTGGGGCTGGAGCAGCTCTGCAGGGCCTGCCCATGGGAGCTCTCACTTGGCTTTGTGCAGCACGTGCCCACCAAAGCTTCTGTCCTTGTTCTTCAGCTGAGACAAGCACATGGCCAGGGCAGCACGTTCAGCCTGCTGATCTGGGCCACGAGGGACTCTTCCCAGGACATACCTCTGAAAATAACTGCAGGCTGGTGAAAGCTGGCCCCTTCCAAAGACTAAGTATTTCTGCCACAAATCCATTTCCACATGTCACCTCTGCCAGGGACTGACGTAACAGCAGCAGCCAGGCCACAGCGTGCCCCTTCCCTCCAGCCTGGGCACAGGTTTTGCGAGTCCCTGAATAACCCATCCACTCCAGTGCTCCCCTTCCACTTACAAACCTGCTTGTGGGTGCAGCAGGGTGAGCAGCTCTCCTTTGCAAACAGCCAGATCCACTCCTGCTTCACTTCAGCAGCAATTTTCTACCCCAAAATGAGCTGTGGGGCTTTCAAGCCAGGAGGTAAGAACCTCACTCCACCATCACATCCCCACCACCCCCAGCAACTCCTCTCCTCTCCTCTCCTCTCCTCTCCTCTCCTCTCCTCTCCTCTCCTCTCCTCTCCTCTCCTCTCCTCTCCTCTCCTCTCCTCTCCTCTCCTCTCCTCTCCTCTCCTCTCCTCTCCTCTCCTCTCCTCTCCTCTCCTCTCCTCTCCTCTCCAGCCCCATCTCTTGCTCAGCATCAGGAGCAGTGCTGTGAACGCTCAGATTCCAGGCAAGAAGTTCCCAGTCTCCTTTGCCTTTTAAGGAAACATCTGAGTGGGTTTGAGGGTTACAAATGCTAACAAGCAATGGCAGTGCTCGTTTGAGTCTATTTAGAGGAAACGGGAAGGCATTTCAGTTCATCAAAACACTGGTGATTAATCAGCCAAGTACCAGGCTGTTTTCATTAGGCTTATTTTTAAAGGTCTGACACGCTGTGTAAAAATATTCCCCTAATAATGGTGCTCACAACAGAGGGAATGGCACAGGATGGGGGGGCAGCAGCAGCGCTGGTTTCTAGGTAGCCAAGGTAAATATATCAGCGTGGTGGAGAGGAGTGAGCAGGCAGGACTCTAGATGGCAATGGAGATGGAGAAGGCTGGTGCTGGACACTGCAGATGGAGACCTGGGGCTGTTCAGCCTGGGGAAGAGAAGCCTGAGCTCAGGGACACCTCAGCAGCACTGATCAGCACCTAAAGGGTGGGTGTCAGGAGGATGGGGACACACTTTGTTGTGTGGTGCCCAGTGACAGGACAAGGGGTGATGGGCATCAGCTGGGAAACAGAAAGTTCCACTGGAACACAAGGAGGTTTCTACTTTGGTGCTGAGGTGAGGGAGCCCTGGCCCAGGCTGCCCAGGGAGGGTGTGGAGGCTCCTTCTCAGGCGGTTTCCAACCCCNTTTGGTGCTGAGGTGAGGGAGCCCTGGCCCAGGCTGCCCAGGGAGGGTGTGGAGGCTCCTTCTCAGGCGGTTTCCAACCCCCACTGGACACGTTCCTGTGCCCCCTGAGCCAGGGGAAGCTGCTGGAGCAGGGGCTGGGGCTGGAGCAGCTCTGCAGGGCCCTTCCAGCCCTCACCATGCTGGGATTCTCTGATTCTATGAGACAACCTGGCCCATGGCCTGGGCTGCAGAAGGTGTGCTGGTGGCTGAGGGGACCAGGAGGGCGACTGTGTTTCTCCCTCCTCTTCTGCATCACCCTGCTCTGCTGCCGAGCTCCAAGAGCTGGAGCAAGGTGATTCATTTTCAGCTCAGGGGTGAGAATTTCTACACTGTCACCAGGGGCTTCAGGATGTCGCCAAGTATCCTTGCAGCATCCCAGTCATGGGAACAGGGCACATCTTGGTGAGAAGGGCCGCTGGCTCAGTGCCAGAGGAGGTGGCATCACCTGCACCTCTGGGAGCCCCATCCCTGGTCCCTGGGGCTCGTGTGGACACGGGCTCTGCCATGTGCCTTTCTGTTGCCTGTTCAGGTCTGCACAGGGCAGCCAAGAAACCTCTTAACTAAATAAACAGCCCTCTCGTCCCAGCTGGCATCTGTTTATACACCAGGTACAAACAGTCCCCACAGTTGCTCTGCTCACAGTCAGGCCAGTTCTTTCCACACTAAAAGCAGTCCCAAGGGCCAGCAGTGCTGGGCACTGGGAGGGCAGAGCCAAACGGCCCCAGCACAGCCACCACAGGCTCTGGGCTGGGGAAGACACCTCAGCCAGGACATTGTGTGGAGGAGCAGACGAGCCCTGGCTGCAGACCAGGGTGTCTAGGCTCTCATTTGGGGTTTCAAGGCTCTTCTCACCTGTGATGCCTTTGGATGCTGGAAGATGGGCTGGGAAACCATCAGAGCAAGAAGCACTGTGTTTCCCATTTCCTTGGTTTTCCCTCCAGGACTGGGCACTGCCCCAGCTCCCTGGGCAGCCTGGCACAGGGACTAACACCCCTCTCAGGGAAACAGTTCTGCCTCAGCTCCAACCTCAACCTCTCCTGGGGCAGCTGCAGCCTATTGCCTCTGGTCCTGTCATTCATGGCTGGGGAGCAGAGCCTGACCCCCAGCTCCCTGCAGCCTCCTGTCAGGGAGTGTCAGAGAGTGCTGCTGGGTGCCCTCAGCCTCCTCTTCTCCAGGCTCAACACCCACATTCCCTCAGCCCCTCTCCAGCACCCTTGTGCTCCAGCCCCTTCCCCAGCTCTGTGCCTGGCTCTGGCCACACTGCAGCCCCTCAGTGTCCCTGTGGCAGTGAGTGAGGGGCCCAGCACTGAGCACAGCCCTGGAGCTGCTGGTGGTGATGATGAGACTGGGCTGGCAAGTCTGGAGGTCAGAGGCATCTGTCCCTGTAATGCTTTGGTGTTTTTTTCTCTTGTCAGGAAAGCAGATTGAGCGAGAAGAGTAAAGGAGACAAGAATGAAGAAGAAAAGGGAAAGGAAGCTCCTTCCAAAGACTCAGCCAGGAAACGAGATACTAAAGTGGGGAAAGACTCTAAAAAGGAAGAAAATGTTCAGAAAACAGACCCAAAGGTTAAAGCTGAGGCTGAGACCAAAAGCAAAGAGGAGAAGGCCATCAATGATAAAGTCAAGGCCATGGAGAAAAAGTTGATGGGGAAAGATAAAAAGGAGGAAGAGAAGGATTCGGTCTTGAAGAAGGACAAAAAGGAGGAGGGGAAGAGCTCAGTGTTAAAGAAGGACGCAGGGAAGGACAAAAAGGAGGAAGAGAAGGGCTCAGCTCTAAAGAAGGAGATAGGAAAGGACAAAAAGGAGGAAGAGAAGGGCTCAGCTCTAAAGAAGGAGACAGGAAAGGATAAAAAGGATGAGAAGGGCTTGGCAGCAAAGAAGGAGACAGGGAAGGACAAAAAGGAAGATGAAAAGGGTTCAGCGATGACAAAGGGCACGGGGAAGGACACAAAGGAGGAAAAGAAAGGTTCAGGATTACGAGAAAAAGACACAAAAGGGGAAGAGAAGAAAGAGCAAGAGAAAAAAGAAGAGGACAAGAGCTCAGCTTTGAAAGAACCCAAAACAGACGAGAAGGAGAAGGCCCAGCCTGGGTCAGAGAGGTCGGCAGAGGAGAGGCAGGAGGCCAAGGCAGCGGCCAAGCCCAGCCCCGGCGGCCCCTCGGATCAGGCCAAAGACGACGAAGCCTCGAGCATTTTCGACGAGCTGATCGAGAAGGTGAAGAACAACGACGCCGAGGTGACGGAGGTGAACGTCAACAACTCGGACTGCATCAGCAGCGAGACGCTGGTGCGCTTCACCGAGGCCCTGGAGTTCAACACCGTGGTGAAGCTCTTCGCCTTGGCCAACACCCGCGCCGACGACCACGTGGCCTTCGCCATCGCCATCATGCTGAAATCCAACAAGGTGCTGAAGAGCATCAACTTGGATTCCAACCACATCACCGGTAAAGGCATCTTGGCCATCTTCAGGGCGCTGCTGCAGAACGACACGCTGACGGAGCTGCGCTTCCACAACCAGCGGCACATCTGCGGCGGCAAGACGGAGATGGAGATCGCCAAGCTGCTGAAGGAGAACACCACCCTCCTCAAGCTGGGCTACCACTTTGAGCTGGCCGGCCCACGCATGACGGTCACCAACCTGCTGAGCCGAAACATGGACAAACAGAGGCAGAAACGTCTCCAGGAGCAGAAACTGGCCCAGGAACGTGGGGAGAAGAAAGATCTTCTGGAGGTACCCAAGGCTGGAGCCCCACCAAAAGGGTCTCCTAAACCATCCCCCCAGCCATCGCCCAAGGCTTCCCCCAAAAGCTCTCCCAAGAAAGGGGGGGCTCCCGCTGCGCCACCCCCGCCGCCGCCTCCGCTCGCCCCACCGCTCATCAACGAGAACCTGAGGAACTCGCTCTCACCGGCCACACAGAGGAAGCTGGGAGACAGAGCTCTGCCCGGCCAGGAGAAGAACTCACGGGACCAGCTCCTGGCAGCCATCCGCTCCAGCAACCTCAAACAGCTCAAGAAGGCAAGTGCAGGGCTGCGGTGGGGCCGGTCGGGCTGTGGGCTGAGACCTCAGCTCGTGTTTGTTGTGAGTGGAGAGGTGAGGTTTGTCCTGATCCGGGGCGAGAGGGACTCTGTGGGCACAGCATCTGCACAGGGCACACGGCAGGGGCAGATCCAGCCCTTTGCCAAGCACGTGGGGTGAGCAGCCCCATCCTTTTGCAGCCGGTAGAGCTGGTGGGTTCAACAGATCCATCCCCTGGCAGAGCACCCAGATCCACTCCTTGACAGAGAGGATCCACTCCTTGGCAGAGAGCACAGAAGGAGCAGATCCATCTCTTGCCAGAGGGCACAGAAGGGGCAGGTCCATGCCTTGGCAGATCCACCTCACTGCTGTAGCCAATTTTGGCTCCAGGCTTTGGGCCAGAAGCAGTCAGGTTTAACCTCTCACCTCGAGGGATGGAAATCCAGCACCTCCTGAGGCAGGAAAGGAGCAGAGCTGAGCCCCAGCAGCCGAGGCCTCACACAGCGGGCACACAGGCAGGAAAGGCTGCAGGACCCGGGGCTGTTCAGCCTGGGGAAGAGAAGCCTGAGCTCAGGGGCACCTCAGCAGCACTGATCAGCACCTAAAGGGTGGGTGTCAGGAGGATGGGGACACACTTTGTTGTGTGGTGCCCAGTGCCGGGACAAGGGGTGATGGGCATCAGCTGAGACACACAAAGTTCCCCTTAAACACCAGGAGCAAGTCCTTTGGTGCTGAGGTGAGGGAGCCCTGGCCCAGGCTGCCCAGGGAGGGTGTGGAGGCTCCTTCTCAGGAGGTTTCCAACCCCAGCTGGACACGTTCATGTGCCCCCTGAGCCAGGGGAAGCTGCTGGAGCAGGGGCTGGGGCTGGAGCAGCTCTGCAGGGCCCTTCCAGCCCCCACCATTGCAGGATTCCATGATCCCACGACATGCTGGCAGCGTGTCTCAGGGCAGCAGCTCGCCCCACGCTTGCCGTGGCTGAGCCCACGCCACAGGGAGCTGGAGGCAGCTCAGGTTGTCCGGGGAGGCTGCACCATCCGTGCTGCTCCCTGGAGCACCAGCCACCCATCCTCACCCCTGCGACCACCCTGGTGCCCCCTCTCCATCACCCTCCCGTAACGGGGGTGTCCCATCTGCAGGTGCAGGTACCGAAGCTGCTGCAGTGAGGAGCGGGACGGCTCTTTCCCCCGCAGCCCCCAGGACTCTGCGCCTCCTGTTTCCATGACAATGCCTCCAGGAGCCTGCGGTGGCCGAGGCCGAGGAGCAGCGATCCCCCCCTCCAGGGACAGACGGCCACGGGAAGGGCCGGGGGGTCCGCGGGGGTCTGCGCGGGCCCCTGTGAGCGGCGCGGGAGGAAGACGTTGTATTTATTGTTTATAGGGGTCATGAAGCCTTGGATCTCTCCTTCTCCAGCACCGAGCCCCGCTCTGGCCCGTCATGTCGAGGGGGAAGGGGTCACAGAGTGCCAGGGGGCACGGGAGCAGCGGTGGGGCACCGGGTGGGCCATGGGGAGGTTGGAGCAGGGGGCTGGGGGCTTCAGCCAGTGACCACCAGAGTCCCCGGGCGCTCGCTGCCACAGCCCTGCTCATCCAGCAGCACTTGGGAAATGGGGTTCGAGGGGTTTGCCCCCTCCACCACCTTCTCCCTGCCCCACCGGACCCTCTGCCCCGTGTGGGAACTCCGGGGAGGGAGGGGGAGAGGGGGCTGCCTCGGGTGAGGGGGGGTGGGCACCGTGCCGCAGCCCCCTGCCCCGTGCCCACCTGCACCTCGCGGGCACGACGTGTACGACTGTGGCCACTGCATCGGCAATAAAGCTTCACCCCACGCTTGCCCCGCCTCGGGGTGGCACGGGACGGGGGGCACAGCCTGGCAGCCACCAGGACCCGGCCTGCTGGGCACCATGGGGCCA
>WBNH01007323.1:11041-37060 GCA_013401255.1 Urocolius indicus
AGAAAAGAAAAGAAAAGAAAAGAAAAGAAAAGAAAAGAAAAGAAAAGAAAAGAAAAATACTTTCTAAACCACACAGTTCATTATGAAAACCACACACTTCCTTAAGCTTTTAGGTTTTCACTATTCTGCCATATTTAATTATACACAGAATTTGAGTATGAAAAGCAATCAGGTATGGTATAATTATTTTCACATTTAAGACAAAAACAACAAAATGCTTTAGCCTTAAAATTATGACAGAAAACAGTAGCATTGCATGAATCGGTTCTTTAAAAAAGGAAACTCATTCTATAAATAGTTCTCCCATCCCGCTATGCCTAAAATAGGACTAACTCTATCCAGTATCCCAGTTACATAATACGATATATTAAAATAAGTCTCTCTTAATGTTACGTTGCAAAGAGTTTGGAGTCCAGGAACAACCTTCCAATGGGGACAGAGTGACCTTTTAAAAAGAAAAATTAAATGAAATACACTTTCATTTTCCAGAAATATGCATGAAAGTAAAAACTTGACAGCGTGGAAGAACATAAGCAAATATATCTTTTTATTTGAAGATAAAAAGGAGCAGGGGCTAGATAGGGAAAGGAAAAAACCTGTGAAAAAAACGGATGATGCAGTTTTTACGAATAAGCAGCTTAATGTATCTTGGCACCCACAGTAAGCCTTGTAGGAGCTCAAAGTGCCTCAGGCAATCTGTGAGCAGAATAGCAATTTTATTACTTTGTCATTAAACCAATTTCACAGCAGTATTGTTTGTTAATGAGCAGCGGCAAACGAGCGAAGATGTCACATACTGGAATAGCAGTGAGATTTGTGACCCAGGCTCAGAGCACTAAGATGGAAAGACCATGGCTATAAAAAAGGAAATACTTTGGGATGAAATGCAAAGTCTATACAGCAGAGCTTGTGTTTATGAGCTACCATTTTGCTAAGAGCTGTGAGAGAAATAAAGGTCTGGAAATATGCAGTTAAAACAGGGCCTATAAAATTAAAACCAAATTAAAGTATAGCAGAGGATTACTACTCAGGCTGTACTCTACAAAATATATTTTAAGTTATGAGGTGAAATCTAAATCAGTTTTGTTTGAATTTAGTTGATATTTATAAAATTCAATAAAGCAACACCAAATTCAAAACCAAAGCAGCAGCCTCAGTCCTGTGGTCTCTGATCTATAAGCTTCACTTTGAGGAAATTCAACTTACCAGTACTTAATTAGCAACTTACCCTCTGTTTATGAGCAAAGATAATGTATAGGTATATACAAGAATACAAACACAGAGCAGGCATAGTCCGTCTGCTTGCGCACATGCGTGCATACATGCACACGCATGCACAGACGCACCCCAGTTCTGTACCAAACAATGAATCAGAATCACCTAGCAAAGACAGATTACATGAAGCTGAACTGTATCATTTGATGGGACTCTTTTTCTTCTTCTTTTTTTTTTTTTTTTTTTTTTTTTTTTGAGCCAGGGCTGATCTTACAAAGAGATTGGGAGACAGCCTTGAGGGATACAAGAAACAGTGCCAAGCAGGCACATTACTGAATCCCTGCAAGGCATCCCGAGGTGAGTTTGCTGCCTGAGCTGCCTTTCCATGTTTATACACAGGGAAAACTAGTTCAAGCAATGCAGTATGCGGATCAGCATGACTGACTTAAAGGAAGAGGGGAAAATTAGCCCACCATTTTGCTCCGTTTGCACTAGAGATGGGGAAATAGTTTTGCTGTCAGGACTTGCTTCTGAGCCATCTCCTTTCTTTCCTGTAATAAAGCCCCACCCCATTTGTTTCTATTACAATCACATTATTTAGCATAATTATCCTCTTTACAATATCTAGATCACTATAAACGCTTCCGTTCTCTTGCCTGCTTGCTCCCCCACGCATGGGGATGTCAGCGTGGTGACTACTATACATCTGTGGAACACTTTGAGAGCTCCAGTGAAAGAACAAATTTAGTGTATTTGCACTTGTCTGTGTGCCTGTGTGGGTCTCACTGCCGCTTTATCACTCTCTGTGTGCATAGTCAATTTGAACAATGTATTTCACTTCAGTTCCCAAGCACGCTGACCTCCCTATCCAGTGATTAATATTTTTAGATGCTTAGTTTCATAGCTTGATAACTCGTGCATGCTTTCTGCAAGTGACCCCAGTGGGCGCAAGGGCCGCTGCAGGAGCTGCTGAGCTGTAGGCGGAGCTCACGGTTCTGAGAGCTCAGCTTAAGACTGTTTTCTGCCTGAGAGGGCAAGACCCCCAGACAAATCACTGGCTGGGTCTGTGGTGGTTGGCAGCCATTCAAAACTGGTGCTCTGCCAGCAGTATTACTAGATAGCCAGACAGATCAATTCACTTTTACATTCCCGCCATTATTTATAGCACACTGTATATTTGCTCTTGCTTATGAACTAATGATTAGCAAATACAGTACACATAAAACATAAGCATTTGTTCTGTGGAAGGCTTTCTGTTGCTGATATTGCAGATAGTTTTACAGGTCACAGAGCCTTAAAAAGGATTTAAAGGGCATGTCTTGTGTAACATTTGCTCCTTTGAAAATTATGCTCTCTTCCTATTTTTCTATAATTGAAGAGGATAGAAAGGTTTACTTGCTGCTTATGTTTCAATGAAGTCTTGCATTTCTCCCCTTCTCCTACAGACTTCTAACAAAAACACGTAGGAAGAGAGGCTTATACCGTACGATTTTTTATTTAAGAACCATAATTCTATGTACCACTTATGCTTTTCTTTTCAAAAAGATCTATCAGGTTGGTAAAATCAACAACAAAACGCAACCCATTAATCCTGCTTATATTTTAGAAGAACTCAGGACAACTGTGATTTTGTGAACTGTAGGGAAACTCAGATAATTTTAAAATTGGTGTGAAAACACCATACCTGTACCAGACTCTTGTTGCTGTTAAAATAGTAGTTACAGTATTAATTGTTTCAGTTACTTACATTTTTGAATGTGAAAGGCTGGTCCAAATCTAAGGCCTCAGCTCCAAAACAAGATAGATCTACTGAGTTTTTTAAAATCTAGTTGCAATCCAAACTTATCGGCCAAATTAATCCCTGGCATAAACACAGCAAAGTAGGTGGGTCTGCACAATTTAAAGATGTTTAGTTGATGACTGTGATGCTGTGTGGTAGCAATGTTGGTGCTTATTACACTGAGCATTATTTCCCTGGAGAGTTCTCAATAAGGTGGTAAACACACCTTCACTTCTCTGAAATGATGTTCAAGTCAACTGCAAGATTTGAGCTTTCAAGAGTTTCATAACCTGCTCACATTAAACTGCATTAATTCAAAATGTTCTGCTGGCTGGAAAAATGTCATATAATAAGGAAATCTGATAACTTGGTTTCCAAAACTGTTAGCTTGCTGACACTTTTTTTCTGGGATGGAACAACTTCTTAAGAATGTATTGACATGTGTTCCCCATGGCCCATGGGCAAAAAGGACACCAAAACAGCTTTCTTTGTACCCCCAACTCTCTTAATGCCACTAAGGTACTCAAATTGAGGTACCCTGGAAGTTGAGTGCTATGGAAGGTGCTCCCTTTACCTTAAGAGGCCTTGTTCATTTGTAAGCCTGCAAGTTTAATATAGACTGTTTTCTCTGTATGGGAAGAATATGCCATTATACACAGAGGAAAAAAAAAACCCAATCAAACAAACAACAAACCAACATAATTTTAAAAGCAACACTGCATTTTAGGTTGACGGGCAGCCAGTAAGTGCTTTACAACCACATGGAACTTTCTTGATAGTATACTCTTTTTTGAAGGTCTGGAATTTGGTGAAGTCTGTCCATTTCTGTTTTCCAAGTAGTCTGTCTTTCTTTCAACTTTAACTTTTCAATGCCTACTAAAGCTAACTAGTATAATCAATGGGAGCTAGAAAAGGAGGTTAGAAATTTAGTCGCAGTAGTTAAGAGTTCATTTCTATGCAAGAGTACGATATTGCTTTATGGAGGGAAAGAGTCCTGCTGATCCTTTGAAGGTTGCATTACTCAGATCTGAAGGGTAAACTCAGGAAAAAGTCATTCCTTTTTTTCTGGAACTGAATGAATCTGGCCTTTTCTCGGTTGCTTCTTGTACATATAGTTTCATGTCTGATCCCTCATTTCTCAGACTTAACCCACTTTCTGGATGAAAAGTCAACGCCATCTTTCTCACAGATCCTTTGGGTGTTTTTCCTGAGGTGGTTACTTCAACTTTTAAAATAAAATTTGTGATGAATGTCTATGGCCTTAATTGTAATTAACTAAAATAATTTTATTTTAAAGCAAAAATTTTCACTCCTGCTGAGTATCCCGTTGTTAAGCTTAATCAAAGGCCACCAACACAAAGGACAAAATAGTTTAATCAGTAAAAAACCCAAGATGACTGCTGGCTGACTTGTTCAGGAATAAACACTCTCAGAACCCATTCTTCAAAGGAAGGCTGACTCCATTAGGCTGTCATAGCACCTGCCTAACTCTTAGTCGTGTTAATGAAGTTATCCATGTGCTATAGACAGGCACAGGCTTAAGTAAACTGCTAAATCGGGGAGAGCAAGTCTCAACTGTCTTTGGCACAGTGAGGTTCTGGAGAGTTGTGTGTGCATAAAAAGCAGTTCAGAGGAGGAGCTTTATTGCTCAGCCACGAGACTTAATGTTTATTTTTACATATCAAAACTTCCACTTAAATATAAAAACATGTTTCTCTCCAAAAACCACAGACAAACCTATGAGAAATGCTGTTGTTTGAGCTTCACTTTGGCTATAACATTTCCTTCAGTTTTCAAATATGATGTGATAGTAATGCAAAATTAAAGATGACTGTATAAACCTAGGCTTAAGTTTTTTTTTTTTCTGCTGAAACCCAGTATTATATTAGTTTTATGTGATCAAGTTTACTGCAAATATTTCCTACCACTTTACTCAAAAATTTCTGGTTTTTGTCTTTCTGAGAACTACTCCAGGACGTCTAATTGGTAGACTTATTAATCATAATGCAGCAGCTCCTAGAAGATGCAACTGACATGCAAAGCCCACTGTAGAGAGCATCCATGTAATAGTGGGTAGATTTCAAATGGTCCTCACATGCTTTTACAAATACCACACGGCATGTGTTTGTATTAGGTATATGGATAACTGTCCCCTAAATTATTCAATCATTTTACAAGGTTGTAACAGTTTGCACAGTCTTTCTGACAATAAGTATTAGTAGTGAAGTCAACATGCAGATATGAACAGTGTACATTTATCAGACTAACACTGAGATGGAGCTGTATGCTTCCACACATGTGTTAAAACAGTAAGTGATTAAACACTGAAGTAATGAAGATGAACTGATGAAACACTGCAATAGGGTTTTTTTGGAATGTCATATTGATACATTTTTGTGTTATATGTCAATATATTATAGAGCAAGATAAAAAGATATAAAAATATATTAGGCAGAAAAGCATAAAAATAACACTAAAACATTTTCTCCTAAATATAAATGTGCTTTCCTGCTTCATTCTCTGACTTTCCCAGAAAGTCACATTGGGGCACTATGTAGGTAATGTAAGTTGGTCAGTGGTTAGGGACTGACAGATTTTCAACGTGGTTTCATTTCTTTAGTCTCCCCTTCAGATTGTCCGTGTTCATGATTCAAAGCCTGTTGAAGAGTTAGACTTTTTTCCACAGATTTCAATTTTGAAATTTGAACCAGTCCTCAGCACTTACATCAAGTTAGTCAAACAGCATTTGCAGGACAATACATAGAGATATGGCAGTTTCCCGGAAACTGGAAAGGAAAGGATCTCTTATTGCAAAGTTGAAGAACTGGCAATTTCTGTTCATCTCTTCCTTTCTTCATGTGTCATGACATGGAGAGATTAGCAGATGGCTGTGTTGCCTGCAGTAACACCTGTAACCTGTAACACCAGCATGTGAAATCACAGAGGGACTTCTTGTATGCCATACCACAAAGCATAGATCTGACATAGGAGTTTCATGTTGACCTCAGGGCACGGATTTTGTGACCATATACTCCAGTAAATTTGGGGCATGTGAATTGTCTCTAGTGTGTTTGGTGACTTTACTATTTACCAATTTAAATGAACTATGGTACAGTAGTAGGGCAGGGTATGCCACCATGGAAACTATACTAATTCCCACAGACTCTCCTCCAGCAATGCCCCTACCCATGTATTCTTGATGCTTGGGCCCTAATGGTCTGTTCTGACCCTGACTTTGCACATCAAATTACTTCGAAGAAACAGTCATTTATGGGGATGCAAACTATCTGAAACATTAATTGTATCAGTGGAAACACAGTACTCTTTGCATGCATTGGCATGCACAGAAAAGGGCACCAAGATTCTTGCCTTCATCCACTGTAAAACAAGCAAATAAATCAGAAGGTGCTGTGGCACACATCCTTCCCTTCTGCAATGAATCTATAAGAAAATAGCATGGAAATGAAATAATGATTGTTTTAAGCAATTTGTTTATCTATAATCTTCAAATAGATATAAAAAGTTCCCTTTAAAAGAAATAGAAAATGGCTGCCCAGAGGGGTTGTGGAGTCTTCTTCCTTGGAGGTATTCAAGACCTGCTTGGACATGTTCCTATGCGACCTGATCTAGGTGGACCTGCTTCTGCATGGGGTGTTGCACTAGATGATCTCTAAAAGGTCCCTTCCAACCCTATCATTCTATGATTCTATGATGCATTGATGTTTAATATCTATATCTTTCCTCCAGGGCCCAATAATGACTGGGCCTGCACTTTGTGTCCTGTAAAATACGATATAAAATTTCGGGAGATATTGGTCTGATGACATTCCTGCTTCTCTCAAAGTAAAAGAAGAGAAACTTTGTAGATAGTGAGATAATTTACATAGTGCAAAACCAGGGAAAGATCAGACTTCCTGTGATAGGCCTAGAACTAGGTCCTTGTAAACAGCTGGATCCTGACGCTTCAGCACACTTCCATTTCTTGTTCTTTTGTTGGCCTCTGGCAGGTTGCTTCCTTCACTCAAAGCCAAAGCAGATTGACAGTGCTCTCCTTTCCATGTTTTTCACTTAATCAGACAGCTGATGGGACCTGTGTTCATATAAACCACCTATAACAAGGAATTTAAAGCTTATTTGCTTAATAGGAAAAGTATTTAAAAGAAATCCATGAAAATAGGCCTGGATTAAAATTAAATAGAGCTGAGATGAACCAAACTGCACAGAAACTTTGATATTTCCTCATCATAAGTAGATTAAAATACTTGGTTTGCCTGCTGCATAGTTTCTAAAGTCTACATCAATCTTCTTCTCTTTTTTAAATTAGAGGCTCTAATAACTCATATTCAAACATGATAGTGAAGAAACAACATTTTGCTGTGCCTGGATTTAAGTTGTATGTCCTCAACACAAAATGTGTGTTTGCCCACAAACATATTTTAAAAACAACCAAACACAGCAGCTTTCACACTTTTCTGTGTGTACTGCAAAATTACAGTAAGTAGTATACAGAAGTACAGTAAGATAATCTCTAGAGATCCTAGAGATCCCTTCTAACTCCTAACACTATATGATTCTATGATTTATCTATACATTATGACCTCCTACTTTCAGTGGTTGGTTTTTTTTTTTCTCTTCTTTCCTATTGCTGGTTTGCATTTCTCATTTCTATCTGCAAAGGTACGAAAATCTTTACTGAGATTGTTTGCTTTTGGTTTTCTTTATCCTTCTCTTTCTTCCCCTTTTTCTGAGGGAGGCATTAACCTAGAGAGTCATAAGGACATAGTAATTTGTCTACCACTTTGGTACTGTGTTTATTTTATGGTAAGGAAATATTTCTTATACCAAAATATTTTCAATTTCAGTGCTGGTTCATATCAATAATTGCCAAAATAATTACCAGCTTTGTTTTGTGGATTGTGAGAGGTGAATTGGTGGGTCTTGGAATACACATCGTAGAGTCAGAATTAATTGTCATCTTCTTTGGTAGTCCCTCAAGAGAGGGACTAATTTCATTCACAAACTGAATGGGTGCTGAAATTGAAAACATACACTTTTTATTTATTAATTGAACATATAAAATAACAAAGCACCAAATGAGGACATTATTTTTGTAGGTTTTCCAAAAGCAGTAAATCCGTATTTACAGGAGACTACAAATGTAGACAACAATAAACAATGAAACACTAAAATATAAAGAAAAAAAAAGAGAAGAAGAAAGAAAAATTCAAATCAAATGGTGAGATAAAATGTTCTTTTATGTTCCATTGCACATACAGCAGGGACAATAACGTTCTTTTGAGAATCAAAACTGAAATCCAGGCATTTTTAGCTCACGGGAAAATATGTGTTTTGATTGAGCATTTATATGAGATTAGGATTCTTAAATATCAGGCTAATTATCCCACATTAAAAAAAAATATCTGAGAAAGACTTCTGAAAAGTTACATGTGAATAACAGTTGCAGAACAAATTGTAAACCAGACTGTATAGTAATTGTAGCTAGTGCAATCAGGTCCTCAGTCATCATCAGAATTTCAATCAGCAGAAGGTGAATCTTGTGCAGTGTAGAGGAATGGATATATTAGTATCTAGATATTTTCATTGTCAAATTGTCTCAAAAAAAAAAAGGAAAATATATCATGACAACGTGAAGAAAATGAGAAGTGAGATGGGGAAGAAATGGTTATTAATATTATTAACCAATAGGAAGCTGAGTATCAGGTAAACCAAGGGTTTGATTGCTGGTAGAACTGTAGGAATAGAATGGAATATGTCTTTAAGGCACAGTAAAAGTATAGTTTCTTACTTTGTCTTTGCTCATTACAGTGATATGTATGCATTTCTGACCACTATCTGCTATAGGTTGCTATAATTTCAGGGCAGCTTTTTTCCCTGTCTTGAAAAAGGTGTGGGTGGAAAAGGAGTCAGTTCTAAACTCCACTCACTCCTACTCTTTCTTTACTTACTTGCTTCTTTCTGAAAAAGCAAGTCTTACACCCTATCACTTCTTTTCATAATCAGTCATCGTCTACAATTAATCGACTTATCCATGTTTTAATTAAGAGAATATGTGACAGATTCAGAAACCAGACACAAGTCACTCGAACCCAAAACTCTGTGTCAATCCGTAGTCTGTCCTTCCTTTTTTATTGCCACCAGAGTAAAATAAGCTTCCATCATTCTTGTCCCCAGCTCACTGTTGTGAGTCTGAGTTTCTGTCCCCTAGGATTTTGCATTGTGTGTTTGTACTATTCAGTTTACAAGAAGTTATTTTAGTAGCTGATGGGATCTCCATTGGTAGATTATCCCCTACAGTGGCTGAAGGATGACAATGATGATATATTAGGTCTTTCCACTTTGTAACTGCCATGGTACTACAACGAGTATTTGCTTCACACTTCTCTTCCTGATAATCTATTGGTATAGATCTGTGGTTTTGTTTTAATGTCTGGTTCATTAGATGAAATAAATGTGTGTAACATTTTTACTTGTGGTTGAGGAAATCAGGGAATGTCGAGGTTAAGGTTTATTATGTCTGTCATGCTCAGGAACAGAGACCAATATACTATTTCTGCTCTGAGCCTCTGCACATAACTCCAGTTGACACTGGAAGGTTACACATTCACCTGAAAGCTGTTTATCGCCCTGTAGTACTCATTGCTTCTATGAGTGATCAAGACAGAATAGATCTGAGTACTAACTATTTTAAACCTCCTTGAAACTTTCCATGAAGGTGGGTTAAAGAAATGATGGCATAGCATTTAGGAATGTCAGACCCAACAGATAATAGCTCTGTCCCTAAAACCACACACATACAGGCATTACTTTAAGAATATTCAACGGTGTCATTTATTATGTAGAGGGCACTATACAGTTTGCCCTCTCCTGACACTTAGCACTACAAGTGCTTCATGAGGGAATACATCTCTGAAAGCTTGGTTGCACTTCTCTACTTCCTGCACATAGTAACAATAATAGTTGAATTGAAAAGCATTTTAAAATTCATAAATACATAAGTAGCCATTAGCTAGTCAAAAACATATGTCTGACTATAGGACCTGATCAGTTACTCAGTTGCTCCAATTTTAAACTAATGTAACTCCACACTAATCAATGAGGGCAATGAGGGTGCTGGAGTGCAATTGAAGTAGGATAAGGCACATAAAGTTTTTAGTACACGTAAGGGTCATTTTGCCTAAAAAACAAGGCCACGGTTTTCATTGTGTGTTGATTTTGAGTACCTTAATCCAAATGCTCAGAAAAAAGAGTAACTGGAGAGTTTTAAAACCTGTTTGTATTGTGACTGACAAAAAGCTGAGGACATTTAGTTACATACTCCATTTACAGGGGGGGAAAAAACCCCATGCTGTATGTCTTTTCTTCCTTTTTGCAGGGTAGAAATTTGTTGTTAAAGCAAGCAAATGTAGCTGCTCAGTAATTTAATAAGACAGTGGTTTCAGCTGATTGTTTTTTGACAGTTAAGACAAAACTTCATAGATTGGCTAATGGAAAGTGAACAAGATGATCTTTATATGTTCAAAAATGCAAAGAGTTTAAGAGCAGAAGGAGACCATTAGAGCCTTCAGTCTGAGCTATTTTCTCTTCAGTTTCAACCGAGGTCTCCCTGCACTGAGCAGCCTTGAGTTTGGCTGAAGGTTTTGTTTGTTTGTTTTTTCTAAAAAGGCACTCCATATACATTTTTTTGAAAAGTGTTGACTACTAAAGTGTTAATCATTACACTGTGTATTAGGAAAGCAAGTGTGGAAAGTAGAATTGGTAAATCACGATGCTAAGTTTTTTACAAAAAACAACAATCCTCCCATCTACCCCTCCAACTCCTGTGCAAAGCTAGCACCATAGCCTAGGGGAGGAACATAAGGGTAACATAAGGCTCTGGTGTTATTTGCACCCTTCTGATAGCTAAACTTTTTGTGGAAGGTCTGCTGTGGAATTTCAAAGACAATAAGCAAACTCACACCAGACAAATAAAGTTGCATTCCTTTACATTTTTGATGTGAGAGATAAAACACATATTGTGTGGGTCAGTCCTTAATCAAGGTGACACAACCCCAAAAAAGCTTTGATGCTGTCTACTGCAAACCTCATGAGGATTTGAGCAGGAAACAAAATCAGATTAGTTTGTTTGACTCACCTTTCCAACTACATGCATTTGGAAAGGGTTTCTGTACAATTCTCTTCCACTCTCTTTATTGTGTGGTTTACTTTGTTTGCTTGAGTTTAAAACTGCCATTACATGGAAGTGTTGCAAGTGTAAATAATTTAGAAGATAATTCTGTGGAGATACTACTAACATGTCCCTGCATTTTCTAATAGCAACACATTACAGTTCTGAGAACTAGTATTCCACAGGAACAATTACACATCACTGTATCATGGAAATTGTGGATGTTGACAATAAAATAACCTTGACATCTACTTAATTGTGTTTTCCTCCTTGAAAATGTCCCTTTTCTTTGTGACATGCACTATTGGTTTAAACTTTCTGAAAATACTTAAAGGCTTCTTGAGTGGACAGATGGATGGACAGACAGATACATCCATCTAGTTTATCTAAAGCGTTTGGATGTAATACCTTTCCCCACAATGATACATTTATCTAACAGTGTACAATTGCTTCTAACAGAAATCTAATCAGTTAATAGATGTTAATAAAGACAAATGTGCAAAAGGTAATAAGTGGGTCAAACTCAAAGAGTCCTACTCTGTTCACTCTTGTTTAAACAAAAGAAAAAGCTTTTAATGGGGCTTCTCTTACTTTTACTCCATAATTTTATAGATTGCTTTGCCAACCCTTCATAGGAAACAGTAATTTTAAGCAAACCAACATCAAGCTCAGGTTGTATGCACTTGATAATGATAATGTAATGATAGTGTAGCTGCCCTTTGAGGAGTCCGTGAAACCCTAAAGTTTAGGGTTGTGGGTTTTTTTATATTTTTTGTTTAATCTCCAGTAAATGAATGGGTGCTGTCAGTCTGAATGACTGTTGCTTAGAGAAATCAAAATCTTCATGGTGTTTAACTCGTCCTGGGGTCTTTTGAAAAGTCATAGAGCTGGCAGACACTGTTTAAAGCAGTCCTAAGTAAAAGCCTACACGGTGTTCTGCACATGACAAACAATAAGGATTAAACAACTCATGAAATGTAGTGGCCACTGTCTCACACAGATGCACATTATTTCTGCACTTGTGTCTTTAGACTATATTATGGAGAAAGATGTTGATTATAGATAATCATAAACTGTTCAAAGCTACACTGTTGGGTTTTTTTAAATAAACATTGCTTTTTCAGAACCATATTCACATCCTCTGTTCCAAAGTGTAGCAATGTTGTGATGATTCTCAGGGCAAATTATTTAGATGTTAAAAGATGCACAGTTTATTCAAATGAAATGGAACTCAAGAACTGGAAGGAAAGTATATTTGTCATTTTTAAGTACTGTGAAAAGCTTCACACTAATGACTGTAAGAGAGTTAAAATTACTGATGAGATGGAACAAGCCACAGCTGCAGCTACTACAGAGATTGCATGGCTAACAAACTATTACAATAAACAGAGCATTGTTTAAAAAAAGTTCATGTTTTTGATAGTATCATTTTGTATAGATAGGTTTATAACTCAGCAAGCAAAATTGACAGTAGACCCAGAGCAACATTACTCTCTTAGACATTCTTAAATACAAGTCTCTGTACTCCTCTAGGACTCCTAACAAATTTATTCCCACTGCCCAAACTCCACATGCATTTCCAGGTGTTGCTCTCTCTATCGCACCACCAGTGTCTACCTCTCTTCCTATTTCCACTTCAACAATATGTCTCTTTTGCTTCTGCCTTCATCTCTTCTCAGCTTGGCTATTGTAGTCCCCTTCTCTCAGAGCTCCAAGTCCCACTTCTTCATCCCTCACCTAATGTGTCAAGTGCTGATACTTCCTTCTCACATACACACTAAAATCCCCTCCTACTTTAGGCACATTAGCAGCCTTCCACCATCCTTTTCTGGATCAATTTCAAAATTGCCTCTTTTAAAACAATGTCAAAACTTACTTCAGCAGAGATGTCTCTTTTTTTTCTCATATTTTCCTCTCTGCTTTGTCTAATTGCTGTTCTCCCCTCAGTTCTGCAGTCTCAGTTGAAAAATCCTTCATCTCTACCAAAGCTCCCATCTAAAGAACCTTTCTGTACCTAAAGAGCCTTTCTGTATCCTTGGCTAGCCATATATTTCCTCCTTTGTCTGTTCATATCGCTTAATTTCTCTCCATGGAAACTGTTTTGGGACTGAGTTCATAAGGAAGATTAATATGGTGTGGCATGTTTAAGCAGTTAGTATAGAACTGTGCTATATTGAAAAACCACAGCACTTGCGATAAATTTGGAAGAAGGATGAAATGGGTTTTTTCCAGATGCAAAATGTGCCCATAGAAATTTTCACTTACCGATTGTACACCTGAAAATGAAGCGTAGGCACCCATCTTAGCAGTACATCTTTGCATCAAATTTGTCCTAGCGATAAGGTACTTGGAATGGTAAGATTTTTGTTTCCAATTAGGATATTGAATTTGACATTATGAGGTTTCCATATTTACTGTTATGTAGACCAAAGTTTCTTTGACCAAAAGAAGACCAGATACGTGACTTTTTGTTTTTTACTATGAACACATGTATCAGGCATCAAAAATTAGGCATGTAATTGATCCACTCATCTCAGCAGAATTGATTAGTGGTTAAGGGACATACATAAAATACAACTGCATTTTTTTCAACTCAGACATCTATCAAAACCCATTTGGACTGGTAAAACTTTCTCCGACTGTTGACCACTATATTTATTTGCATTTATTTCACTGATTCACAAAGTTAATGCACATCCTGAAATGTTTCTGAGAACTCAGATGAGACACCACAGTCTATGCTGTCTTAGGCTAGAATTTACTAGGATTAAAGAAGATGTGGCATTACTAGGGTCTGCTAAGCCTCCTGTGATTTATAAAGATATAAAGTATATCTTTTATGATTACAGCGATGCTAAAAATTTTGTGGATGATAATATAGTCACATTGGAAAGACTGAATATAACTGAGGAAGCATCAAGAAAAGGAAATGGAAACTAACTCTCTTCTACTAGTTCATCTGAATGGGTGTCTGCATTTGTTGCATGTATTATTCTGTTTTACATGGACACGAATTTATGTGTATAAATGCATACCTGACTTGTAAAATAGTTAAATATTACAGGATTCTTACTATCATGTTAAAAATATGTGTTGTTCCTAGCAACGTGCACATCACTGATAATAATTCAAAGTGAAAAACAAAGAATAATTATCCCTCATCCAACTCCTAATTTATCTTCCTATCTTTTCTTCAGTTTGGACACTGAATTAGAATGAAAACATTGTTTTTATTCTATTTATATTTAATTTCTTACCAAAATTATTTTTCAATTCTTATGCATACAAGCATAATGTGAAGTACTTTGCTTGAAGTTTCTACCTGTGAATTTGGGGCATTTTTTTTCCTCTTTTCACAGGCTTCTTTTGTTTCTACTGACCTTAAATTGTGTGTTTCTTTTAAAGGTTTGTTAAAGTTGTTCTAAAACTAGGCTTGAACTTCTTACAAAAGTGTTATTATAATATTAGATTATAAACAAATTAAGCTACAATAGTAGACCTGTGCAGAGTACTTCACAAAATCCTTCCTCATGAACGTACATGTATATGTTAGATACGTTTAAGTTGCATATGAGCATCCAGCACAAACCCTACAATCTTAGTTTAAGCTAATCTTTAGCCATCACTGAATTTTCCAGTATCATCACCTAGCTTATGCTCAGTCACAAGATGCCTAAAAACTTTCAGTCCGCATATATTTGTTTCTTTTGTTGAGCATGCATAAAACTGCTTAAAATGGGACTGTAACTCTAGCAGTACTGAAAAGTGAGATATTGCATGGCCATGGTAATTTTATATAGAAAGGACCTCCAAGTTAGAGGAGTAGGAACACAAATATGGTGATAAACAGATATATGGTGATAAACAGAGACTAACAGGCTCCAGAATTACACAAAATTTTCAACAAAAACAGCCTTGCCTCTGTGTATCTCCTCAGCCACCAAATCCATCCAAAGGTCTTGTCATGCATCAGCCATACCAAGCTTTACACAAAAGAGGCAAATGAGGTAGAGGGAGTGCTGTACTCAATGGCTCATTGGCTAGAAAATTCACTTGTTAAATAGGATATACATTTGCAAGTCTTCTCTCTGTCTTGATTTAAATCAATGTCTTAACTGTTTCAAGTGAGTTGAGTTTTCCAATCAATGAGCTATTGCACATAATGCTCCATCTTTACTCTTCTTCACTATCATGCCTTTCTTGTTCTCCTGGCTGCCAGTTCTGTTGTGTATGTAACGACTAGTCAGCAGAAGGAGAGCTTTACTGTACAGCCTCTTGGTTAGGGCTCCAGCTTCAGATGTGTGAGAGCTAAGTGCTGGTTAATAATGACTGTATAATTACTTACTTCAGGTGGAAGATCTTCAGAATGAGAACTGAAAGGGCTTTGTTCACTGTACTGAATACCTGGGTGATTCAGATATTCTTTTAGGATGTGACAGACCTACGCTCGTGTCTTTGTTCCAAATCAAGCAGGATAGGGAAGCAAAACTTGATCTCCTTCTTTCCAGATAAATAGCCAAATAATTGTGGTGTCAGCTATAATGGAAAGAGATCTTTATCTGTGTTGTTATAAGAAGGAACAGACCTGTTCTAAGATGCCTGTCTCATTAAAAGGATCCACAGGAATCCTGACTGGACATAAGTGTCTTTCTCTAACTCAGAGATAGAGTATGGGTGGGGCAGAAAGCAGCACATATATACAGCAGCAGAAATGGTGACGGGAGGAGGTGTTAAAAAGTAAAAATCTACATGCCTAAAGAATTAGACACTTTCGGTGTTAAGTGAGGGCTTTTTTTCTCCCTCTTTAAACAAAACAAACAAGCAAACAAACAAGCAAACAAACAAGCAAACAAACAAGCAGTTAGGTAGCTAAGTCCACTTTCTAGTGATTTCTGGAACATCTAACCAGAGACAGGACTTTCCTCGGGAGTAGATTACCTATAATTTAGGTGCTAGTGTCAACATCCCTTTGCCAATATTGTCTTTAACTCAGAATTTCACTGAACATTAGGATTAGCTTTAGAGGGCCCACGATAACTTTGGTAATAGGACTTGGTAGTTTTGAAACTTTTCCTTACACATCTCAGTGCTTTACTAGGCCAGGCTGAAGTGATCAGCATTGTTGGATACGGTTCTACAATTACCAGTTTTGTGGGCTTAAATGCAGGTTTATACACATATTCTTAGATGCCTTCAAGCCTACGCAGTACAGGAACAATTAGTGAAATTCTCCTGAAAATTAAGCCTCAGCACCCTACCAGTCAGAACAGTCAGAGTTAATATTGAAATCCATCAGCAACCTGTTATTAAAATTATGTAAGATCACACACAGAGTTTCCAAACTGCTCTCATAAAAAAAGAAGACAAATATTAGATAAATTATATAGATTGGGTTTAATTTCATAACAGTTATCTCAATTGTATGCAAAATATGGGATAGTGGAACACATTACAGAACTGGCCAGCTTTCATTGAAGAAATATGTGCTCAGTTTCAAGTTTCTTTTTGTGGTATGATTTAATTTTCACATGAGATACTTAAGTGGCCGTGATTACATTAAGACAGACTTCTCTAGCTACCTATCCTTTAACAGAACAAAGAAGAACACATTAATAGCCCTCTCTTAGCTGGGAAAGCCAACAACAACTACTTGAGTATAGGCTCCTCCAATGCTCTGCTCTGCCTGTAAGCTCTCTGAATACTGAAATCAGGGGAACCAAAATTTTCAAGTGCTTCAAAAAGCGCAAACCTTCCTCGTTTCTGTCTTTAGCTTGTTCAGCCCAATGAGAACAGCAGAGAGAAAATAAATAGTGTAACATTCCCATATATGTCCTCAATCATAGCATATCTGGACATCTAGGATACCTGCAGAACACCAGCAAGCTTTATCGCTGACTTGCCAGCTGTACTTTGCAATTATCTCTGTTGAGCCAGCAAGGTAGGCTTGGGAGCCAGAGCTGAGCCCTGGGGTAGATGAAGCACTGGTCAGAAAGTATCTAGCCTGGGATACCAAATAATACGCTGATGAGGAAACGGCTCCACAGAGGGATTCTTTCGGGGTTTTTTTTCCATTCCATGATTTCAAACCAGTGTGGCTTACAGTAACTAAGACACAAGGATACATGAAACACATTCATATATATATATATATATATACATACACTAACAAACTCAAATGAGCATTTTCCCCTGACTCCAGCAGGATACAGACTACACAAAACGGGATGAAACAGAGTAAAAGCTTCACCAGTATGACACTGGGAAGATCTGTATAATTACCTCTTCATTTTAGCACACTTGAATAATGTAAGTGTCCCACACTTGCACTATTAATACTTTCAGTCACTGTAGAGTACATGTTCTGTAACATGGCAAGGTGCAGTGTCATGGTGTCTGTGGTGTTGACACATCTTTTGCTACTATGCCATTAGTCTCTGCAGTTTGATAGGTCCCACCATTATTCCAGTATTGGAATAAATAAAGTGGAAAAAAATGAACATAATTTTGCATCTGCAGAGGGAAGGAAGATTTACATAAGCAGGATCTCCAGTAACCAGATAGTGCAAAGAGCAAAACACAAGGGATACCAGCATGTAGGTCTGACTTACTGAAAGGTGATTAGGTGTGTCTGGATTAGAGCTATAACATGACAGAGGGAGGGATGTATTCATACATAGTGTGTTTTTTATGCGCATTACTTCTAATTGCCTAACTAGTTCTCTTTCCTCTCACGTATATTTTAGTGCCCACCAACCAGAGAAAATGTCTACAGCTAAATATCTGCCAATTATTATGGAGTTTTGCTTAATATTCTATTGTTCCTCTGACAGCACACTTTTTAATATATCATTTTATACTATCATGTACATAATAATTTTCCAGCCTCCTTTAGGTACCCAGCTGTAATAGTTCTTATTTATTTACACAAGCTGACATATATGCAAAAAATGTTGTAGTCATGATGTCGTCCCCACAACCCTCATCTCTTCCCATTTTTGTTTTTGTAATCCTTTTTGTCTGTCTTTAAAGTCACAGTATCAAGAAGTGTGAACACATAATGCGCATAGACACATACCACAGTCAAATACACAGCTTGCTGTGTAGTTCCCTTCCCCATCCATGAACACAGAAGACACTCCTCTCCAGGTCAGCAGCATTATACTGCGGCCTTTTCTTGGGGCCTGGATATTTGGGTTTTTTAGCTAATAAACTTGAAAACAGAACAGAAGGGAAATAAAGGATAACTCCCTCACTGTTCCAATGGGTGAGGCAGGAGTTTAACAGCACATGTAGTGATCAAACACCTCATAGAATCTGCTTAGCACCTTCTGGGTCTAAAAGAACCAATCTAAACATCGACTCTGGGCTGGCAGTTGCCACAGTCTGGTTAGTTGCATCAAATGCTATTTCTTACTAAGTATTTGTTTTGCAAAAATTCTCTTTTATTAGGAGAATGTGTAACAGTACAAGCTGGAGGTGGCTTCAACTACATCGCTGTCTCTGGAACAGAACAGGCATCTTTAGGGTCAGTAGTTCTGAAACTTTCAGCAGAGTGTTTCTATAAATATATTTTGGCTGTGGTTTTTTTTAAGCAAGCTCTTCAGATCCAATTTTCTGAGGTTCGCTGGTTGACAGGTAGAAAAATATTTTTTTTTCCTTCTGATTTTAATAACAATGAAAAGTGTACAGGCTTCTTGGTCAAGACAGGACAGCGGGTACGAAAAAAAAATGTTATCTTAAGGCAAAATTTACTGTCAGGGAAAATGGAACATTCCTTCTGAACTCACGAACTGGTAGTGCATGTGCAGGTTGGTTGTAGATCGTTGCTACAATAAGGCTTCTTTCATACAGGTGTGTTTATGCCCCAGGCTTGCTGGCCACAGTCCATTCCATTTACAGAAGCTGAATTAAACAATAACTACCGCATTGCAAAAAGAAGAGGGGGGGGGGAAAAAAAGGTGAGCGTCAAAGGAGATGCCTGAGAGCTTTGTTAGGGCCAAGAAAAACCCTGTTGCAGTTGTCAGAGCTTGTTGATGTTGCAGAGAACGGCACTTTTTTTTTTTCTGCTGGATTTTGTGGTTCTGCCTTAGGAAAGAAAGTAAAATAGAACGGAAGAACAAAGTCCTACTCTATAAATCAGCAGCTGCTCCTTGCCAGATCAAAGCAGTGACATTTTTGCTCCTGGACTACTTGTCCACTTAGGTGCTTGACAGACAGCTAACAGCTGGCCTGTTACATAGTATAGGAGAGTTGGGCTACATCTTCTTCAGAGTAGATGACAAGCTCATCAGATATATCCATAGCGCAGGACATGGTGAGTGCACCTTGATCTCTTCAAACATACCCAGTACATAATTACTAAACACCTTTATGCATTTTTGGCAAGTTGCTACTTAGATAGTTTCCACTGAAAAATAAGAAGGAGAATTAGTGCCTTAATCTAATCTGATCAGGGAAGCTAAACAGATGTTACATTTGTTGTCAACTCTCTTTTTCAGGTCAATTTAGAATTGGCTAAAAAGCTTAATATGAAACAGTTAAAAAGATGTGTAAAACACCTCAATGTGATACTATTCAAAACCTACACTTTAAAAAAAAAAACTTAAAAGTTTTATCTAAAACAAGGCCCCCAACTCCTAGGTAAGAAGATAAGCTGATTGTGTTTTCAAGACTGTTGGAGATTCATTGGTTTTGAAAAACTGTTCCCATGAGTTTAAGATGATAAATTAACACATCTTTAAATGCATGAGTTACTCAAGCTTTTATAGGAGATCTGTTATCTACCTTTAACATGGATGTCGAAGTGCTAGCAAATCAAAGCGCATGCCAAATTAGCTAAAATTGTATTTAGCATCTCCACAAGACGTATGTATACAGACCTGGAATTTTAATGTCAGTAGTAAAAATTTCAAAGTGATACAGTTTCTAGTTGATTCCCATCTGCAATAAATCAAGCACAGGATGAGGTTTATATGCTACAGCTTGTGTCTATTGACTTTGCATTTCATCTGTAAGAAATGAATAGCTAAGGAAGTATGTCTGTTTGTCTCCTCCCTTCCTTTCAAGAATCTTTAAAAGATCATTTTTTATGGTGCATGATAAATGGGCATGTACGAATAACGTGATGGCACTCGTGAAAGAGTAACAGCCATAGTCAGAGTGTGTTTGGTGGCTTCAGGTGCAATCGCTTGCACCAAAACCTGCTCATTACCCACCAGAAACCCAGGGGGAATGAGAGATGACACCGCTCTACTGGAGCTGACGTTTGCTGAGAGCTTTTGAGGAAACCTGTGCCCATCCCGTGGAGCTTCTCATCACCTTGATAGCGACAGACATACGCGCCCCTCTCCTGCCCTCGCTCACAGCAGGCGTTTCAGGGCATGCCTGCTGCCCAGACCACCACCATCCTCACGTCGGCACCAGGTGTCGGCAGGGCCACGGTGGTCCCGGGCTCGGGAGGCGACTTGAGCCCCGTCCCGGCAGCGGTGCTCATGGCGCCCGGCTGCACAGCGGGAGGCCTCACCTGTGCCCACAGGCGGCTGCAGCTCGGGGCCAGCCCGGCTTCACAGGCAGCTCTTGGGCTGCCGGGCGTCGGCCATGGTGGGCTGCCCTCGGCCATGGCGCAGAGCCCTAAGGCCCGTGGGCCAGCAGTATGGTGATGACAGCAGTGGTGTGCGAGCCCCCGGGAGCCAGGCGGCCGTGGGGCTTCTGGAGTGATGGGGAGCACTGGGGAGACCCAAGCGCAAGGGGGACCTGCCAGGCATCCGCCTTCATTGTAGGCCTCTGCCCCGGGACCGCAGGCGGGGTGGCTCCCAGGGGGCTGTGCCACCATACAGCTGCTCCCCGTGACAGGCAAAGCAACGTCATTTCCCCACGCTCCCAAGAGGTTTACCTGGTAACCAAGAGTTACATGTTTAACCAGACAGATTTTCTGAGGTGAATAGATACACAACTTGCCAATTCTCGTGATTTTATCACAAGACTCAAGTCATTTCATGTTAACTCAAGATCCCAGCTCCACGAGACAATGGTTATGTGTGAATATTTTTCAAGTAAGTCTCCAGATTTCGTGGCAGAGAAGAGCAGTTTAAAAGTGTGACACAATGACTGAAAATCCCACAAAGCAAATAGCGCTGTTTAAATTTCTGAATCTTTTAAGACAGTCTCACAGTTATGGAATGGGAAAATTCACGATTTCCAACAGTTGGCGTAACGTATTTTTAGGAACTCCAACATAAACATACAAGATGTGGCAGAGGTCTTCAGGATGGTTAGCGTCTGCCTCAGGCTGCCTCAGGCACCCAAGCTTAGTTGCTCTCTGTCATCTTCTGGAGCTTACTCTCAACCAAACGTGGATGCTGACTTAGGTCCTCTGAATCACACCTTTGACAGCTATTATATGTCTAAATTTGCTTAGGGAAGTCAGTTTAAACAGCCCACAAGTCCCCTGCTCCATCAAAGCTGTTGAAAAACTATGTGAAGTTTTGTCAGGGAATGAACCTGCCTGTCACTTCCTCTTCCTCACAAAACCAATTGTGTAAGTGACTCCATTTCTCAATATTCATGACTTAGGAAAGCCTTGTTTGGATGGCTCATTTCCCGATGTAGTCATCTCAGCTTTTTTAATTTCCTGTAAGGAATGCTGCAAATAAGAGTTGGTAACCAGGTGTGACATAGATTCAATGAAGCATAAACAAGGGTTTTTTCAACTATTTTTGTACACACACGTAAAGAAGGATGCCTGAACCTAATTCTGTCAGTTTAGAATACATATAGGAGGGAGAAGTTAAATAAACTAAGATAACTAGATTTTACTTGCTCAGATAAAAGTTTGGGTGACAGACAAAAGTACTGTAAAGGTGGAGGGCACAGTGACATGACTATATTGATAAAAGTGTTCCTGCAAATTGCTCTTCTCTAGTGCATTCTTTCAGACTGCTCTGATCTGCTCAAGGCTTCTGAAATGATTCTTTCAGCCTGGGAAAGAAGTCAGTTTCTAGATTACTTATGGAAACACTTTTTTTGTGACTTAGATATAAATTTCGTTGACTATTTTCCCTTCCAAATTAGGGCATTCTTGGGCAACAAGGAATCAGTGTAGCATATACTCTTGAGCTAAACACTGACATGTTCATAGTCCAAATACTGAAATACTATTTAGGCAAAGATCTATTTTCCCATCCAAGGTTTAAACATTTCGATTATTTTTCAGAATGCATTCTTAGGGTCTTACTCACCAAACATTGAAGCAACTGCTTAAACCTCATTTAGGCACCAATCTCAGCTCCCCTTTACCTGAGTTTAAGAAGAGCTGAGCTTCTCATCTAGATTTGTCAGGTTTTTAAAAAATCTTACAACACTGTTCCTCTGACTACCTAATTTTTTTTTTTAAATTAGACTTCATATTCAGATGACAGAAAATAAATTATTTTTACCCCACCTTATTGCTGTTACTTTTGTTTTTATTATGTCTATGACAAAGCCTGTTCATTCAGTATCTCCATTATTTTCAAGTGGAAGAGTTTTAGCCTTCTTGGGCTAAAATCTAAACTGAGTCAAAATTTTCCTTATTATTAATCCTTTTAGAGAACTGATTGTGAATTTGTCTCACAAATTTGTTTCTTTGTTTTTCACGTAAAGAATTGAGAAGTTGTTTATTCAGTGATTGGTTTGTTAAATAAATGCTATATTTCAACCCCTCATTTTTGAGGGTTAGATATTTTAAGTGGAAATCCAGACTGAAGACTGATAATGAAAAGTGTTGAGTTGTACATGGTGGCTCCTTGGTTTTCCTCAGTTTCTCAGAGGGAACAATCTGCTCTGCTGGAAGGGGCTGGTTCAGTTTCACACCAGTTCATCTCACAGGAGATACTAGATGTACAGACAAGTGACTGAAGTTAAATACCAGTCTCTGCTTGAGTTCAGGTTAGACCCCAAGTTGGAGATGAATTGTAGTTTCCTAAGCTTTCATGCACATCATCCTGAAACAAGACCTGTTGTTATTAAAATGCATGTTCTGTGATAGCCATCGAGTAAAGATGGAGATGTTTCTAATTCTGATTACACTAAGAGTTCTTTTCAAGAACTAATCATACTGAGAGTCAGCCATGGAGTGGTCACAGTGTTTTGAAACACGTGTCCAGCATGTATAAAAAAAGACAGTGGAAGCAACAACAAAATTCTTTTTTAACATTATTTATTATAAAAATAAAATGTATTATGTAAAAATGCGAGTTTAGCGCCATTGTATATGACTCCAGATAAAATACAATAAATATGTGCAGAAGATTAATTACAGGACTTCCTATAAAATACAGAATAGATGTTTATTTTGGACAAAGAAAACCGAGGCTCTATTTGAAGAGATGCAATTAAATGCTTATATTTAGATTACATTGTCATGGTAATTAGCAATAGTAGAAACCAATTAGGACTAGGGCTACCAAATCGCCAGACTACACTGCATATTCACTAGTATACCTTTATTGCTCTACTGGATTTTGATGGAAGCAAATAAAAATGAAATTACTTCTTTTGAAAGTCCGTATTGTTTTGTATGTTGAGCCAAACCTTGTTTGTTATGATTTCATAAATTGTCCCACAGAAGTTTACCAGAACTTGTGTGAGAGCGATGGACTCTGGCTATGGGAAATAGCTGTGACTGCTGTAGGTGGCAATTAAGGAAAAATACAAGATGCAAAAACCCGTTTTCTATTCAAATGGCTATTATTTGAATAAGCGAGGTCAGTAATCTGTCATTTGCAAAATGCTGGAAGTAAGATTTTCATTAAACATAGGATGTGAATGACATCACATTTCTCAGCATTACACACCTCATTTATCATTCTGGAATTAGGACCAGGCTCCATATGACTGTAGAGTTTGTGAAGGTATTGCCTCACAGCCCTGGAGGCTGATGACCCCTCTTTATCTACACAGCAGGTAAGGCACAAACAGTGGCAATGTGAGCTCTCTTTGCAGTCCCCTGCCAGTGCGCCTGACTGCTATGCTGGGGAACAAAGGAAAGATAGCATATGGATAGCAGATTGTAGCAGCGCTGCAAGAGGACTGAGGAAATCTATGTTGGGTGTGTGGCTCTGCCAAGGATCTCTTGTATGACTTTGGCCTTGTCACTTAATCTCCTTCTGTCTCCATTCCCTCTTGCAAAAAGGGAGAAGGCGTCTTTCCTCTCCCCCAGGCTTTGCCTTGAAATCTGTTCAGACCCTGAGTTCTTTTGGATAGTATGCTGGTACAGCATGGGGTGGAATAAGACTGAGCTTCTTTGGGTCCTCTGACTGCAGCTATCATCCAAATAATAGGAGTCGCTATTAACAGAAGAGTAACAAAGAAATCCATGTCTTGTTGATAGATTTTACTCATCTTTCCAGGCCATTCAATCTTTGGCCTCTGGGTGAAGGGTATGAACAAGGCAGGCAATTAGTGTCAGGAGCAGAGTTGTGAATTCTTCTTTTATAGGGTACCACATAATGCTGGAAATACTCACATTGTTGTGTTCTTTTTTTTCTTTTTTTTTTTTTTACCTATCTCTTAATGTCTTTGAAGACATTTGTGCCAAAATAACATCACAGTGGTTTTGCTGCGCCTGAACTGAAGTGCTGTGCAAAAGGCTTTATTTTGCTTTACTTTGGCCCTGGAGATGGCTCCGTGAGGGATTCAAAAACAGCCCTCAAAAAATGTAAAGCTAGGGCAAGGACTATGGTTTCTACATCTCTGTTATGTGATGTGCATATTTATGGGGTAGTATAAAGAATAAATAATAATCCACAAATGCTACATTCTGCGCCCTTGTCTACCAGTTGTGCTGCTACATCTACAGGATGCAGCTGCTGCTAGTGAACCTAGGCTCTGATTTTTAGCATCACCTGAAATATATGTCTGGTTTGCACCTGCAATTTTGCAAATATAAATGATGCCATATGTCATTTTTCAGACATACCCATTGGTGGGTTTAACATGCTGTTTGTGAACAGGTTTTTTCAGAGGAGCCATAGAAATATAATGTCAGAATTATCTGGATGCCTATACCTCTATGCTCCTATATCTTTCTAAATATATGATGATGTACCTTAAGACATAGTGTTCTGGTCTAGAGGACATCATTTGCACCTCTAGTTATGCACACGTGCAAAAGAAAAATTGACACGTTATGAAATCAGAAATCAAACCCCAGTTCTCTTTTTTGCAGGTTTTACTGGACAAACACAATCACTTTTTGGGTTTTGGTTTGTTTGTTTGGCTTTTTCCCCTGTAGGGGAATAAAGATAGGGAGACTTGCTATTAGAACTTTAGCTCCCATTTCAAAAACAAGCAGTAAAATGCCTCTTCATAGAATTCACAGTGGCAGGCTGGCTTTATTCGCATAGGCAGAGTAAAATAAGGCCAAGGACTTTTGGGCGTGAATGGCTGGGCAAGGTTGAGATTGCAATGCCTGTCCCAGAAGGCTTACTCTGGGGCAGCTGTTGAATATGTAAGGCTGGAGTGGTGTATCCTAATCTGCTGAGGTAAAGCAGTTGTCACCTGAAACCCTTCAGGACTTAGAATTTTCTTACTGCTCTGCCTTGTTTTGCGAGCCCATTGAAAGAACACTTCAGAGAGCACCCATTTCTTACTAATGTAAACTTTCTGAGGAGTATCCAAAGATATGACCTCTGGGTGAACCTTTAACCTTCCCCTTAATTATTTGTTTGAAGACAGTGTCGAGTTCCCCCGCTGAGAGCCAAGGCCCATAATGCTTCGCAGCCCTGTGAGCCAGGGTGTGCGTGCAGCAAAGTGGAGAGGGACATAAATAAGGAGACCACCAGATGTAAATAATAAAAGT
>WBNH01007323.1:45744-51238 GCA_013401255.1 Urocolius indicus
GAACATCTGAGGTTATATATTTCCATTGATTAATGATATTTTTTATACCAGATTAAACAAAATTTGAAGTGTTCTCTCACCAGCTTACATTTCAGATAGCTGCATCTAATATTTGTGCTATCTGCTAATAACATAGAAGCTGAATTTGACTTGTGAAGGCCCTGATACGAGACCAGTAAAGCCATGTGTGTGAAGGGTACGTGTGCGTGAATCCATGGCCACCACTTAACTTGAGCTATTTAGCTCAGAGATGAAGAATGGCTGCCATGCAGGAGGAGGTTTGGAAGGTTTAGGAGGAGAAAGGCAGCTTTGAGTTTAATGAGAGTTTTAGCTGTGTGATGATTACAATTGCGTAATGTAGTGTGTGAGATGGTTTTACTGTTTTTCTCATCTTCAGTTGTTTTCAGAAGGGGGAAAAAAAAAAGATACCACCAGCTAATAACGGAAAATGTTACTTTGAGATTTTGAGGCGTTTTGAGGTGAGTAGGAGAGAGTTTGAAGCAGGAAGACAATCAACTTTGTTAGGAAGAGTGGCCATTCACTGCCCTCGGCTGCACTGCTAGGCCAGGGAGAGCAGGATGGGGCCCGCGGAGCAGGGAAAACTCTGTCTTGCTTTCTGGGAGGAGGGGAGTGGGAAAGGGCTTGTAATTTACTTAAACCTTCTAGGAAACAAACCTTGCTGACTTCAATATCTGTAAATTTGTAACCATTCTCCTCCTTCCTCCTCCTCGTTGCAACTGGCCAAGGTGTTATTAAAAACTTTAACTGACAACTTTTACCACTGGAATGTAGAAAGAGGCTCAGCCTCATAAGTTGATGTCTAATTTCTGAGCTGAGTAAATGGACCTATGCTGCTGGCAACAGAAGGGAGGGTAACAGTGGAATGGGTGTGAGGATTTATTTAGAAGTCGGGTCCTGCTTCGTAGGCGTCTTTTTAAGGCATTCATATGAAATGCAAAGGATGATAGTTCCCTCTTTGGCTTGGATGCTCTCTGTCCTGGTTAAAATAATTCTTGTCTTGGAAAAAGAGCAACCCCCAGGCTCCCTGTCCAGATTCTCTGGTTATTGTGGAAGCAGAGCAGTTTAAAAGAGAGGCTTTTAATGATTAAAAAAAAAAGCCCCACAGTACTTTATTTCTTTACAGATTGAGAAGAAATGTTAGAAAATGTCCTCGCATTGGTAGGACAGGGAAGAATTTATCCATAGTAGATAATTGTTTCTTGTAATGAACTAAATATTTGCATTGCTGTGTTGTCTCTTTTTCTTTCTTTCTTTCTTTTCCCCCTTCCCAGCCTTGAGCTACGCTCTCAGTGAGAAGTGTTGCTTACATCCAAGGTACAATAACGTGCAGAGATTTCTCCATATGAGATTTTCTGTTTAGCATGGAAGGTTCCGAATTTGGTATTTTTAAAAACTGCTCAGCTGTCAAAAGCAACCAAAACGGGAATAATGTTTTGACAGCGGTATGGTGTTAAAGAAAATACTCTAGTCTGAATAAAAATTGCTTATGCTGTGGGAAACGAAGGGTAACAGAAGAAACACCTTTTGTTTACACACACACATGTTTATAATCCCAAATTTCCATTTCTCCGAGCGGGTCTGGGCTTGGAGTTCGTAGTCACCACAAACGAGGGATTTTTCTTCCAGATTTTGCTGCCTTTAAGGTGAAGAGAGGAGGGAAGCACACCTCTGCCCGACGCGGCCAGCGGGCACCGCCAGCCCGAAGAGGAGATGCCGGGGGAGTGGGGGGCGGGCGCTCCCCCCCCCTTCACTCGTAGCCGCAGAGGGAGCGAGGGAGTCCCCAGACCAGGTTTGCGGGGGCCGGGGGACTGGGGAGGGGCCGGGGCCGGGCCGGACAGGAGCGCGGCGCAGGCTCCGGCTTCAGCCGCTCGCCCGGCCAGTGCCGCCAGCGGGCTCTGCCCGGAGCTGCGGCGGCTCCCGTGGCTTCCCGCGGGACGCGAAGGGGCTCTGGCCGTGCCTTTGAGGGGTCTGACGCGGAGCCGCTAACCCCACTGTAGGCTGGGACCTGCGGGGACTGGGAAGATACCCCCTCGCAGCCCTCAAAGTACCCAAATTCTTCCCCCAGGGACAGCTGCGTCCCCGTGTGCATGGAGGGGCAGGAGAGGGCTCCGCGGTGCCGGAGAGTGTCTTCGCCCTGCAAGCCTCCCCTACTACGTCCCTGGAGTCAGCCGAGAGGAAACGAGGCGGCTTTTGAACTCTTCCGACAGCACTTTTGACAAAATAAAACCCCGCTGGCGCTGCGCAAGGGCGATCCCGCTGCGGGCCGGGGCTGCCCGGCGGCGTGAGCCGCGCAGGATGGTGCGGGGTTAGAGGTGGCGAGGGTCGAGGGCGGCGCGAAAGGGGAAGGTTTGCAGGCAGATTTTAATATTAATAGTTTCGATGTTGAGAAAGAGGCAAACAGAAGGGCTGTGCTCCTCTGGGCAGAGGCTCTGCGACGGTGATGATGGATGACCCCGCACAGCTAAACAACCCCTCCCCTTCATCCCCATACGGTGTCAAACCTACTTTACTTGCAGCTTTAGGAATAAAACAAATAAACACCCTCGGCCCCTTCCTCGCATCGATTTATGGATCATTATGAATCAATTACAGCTCTCAATATTTTAGAATCTGCTTACATAAAAAGGAGGTCTGAGGCTGGAAAAAGACATTAATCTTTGCCTTAGTGAGAACTACAAAATCTTCTTGTATAGTCATGCGACTGAAAAGTCGCTGCTGATAATTCGAGTTTAACCATTTTATAAGAGCTGCATTACTAGGGAGGAGGTGGACATTGTAGATGCGCATCTCCGAGAGCACGCAGAGAAAGAGCGAGGCAACCCCCCTTGCCTAAAGGAGAGGGAAAAAAAGGAAGACCGAAAAAAAAAAAAAAAGGAAAAAAAACCAAAATCAAGCCCCATAACACCCCATCCCCCTTCGCCATATACTTCATGTGGGAAGGAGCGGGCCGGGGCTGCGCCCCCAGGGCAGGGCGGCAGAGTGGAGCCCGGCTTGGTGGCTCCGTGCTAGGGGAGGGAGGGATGCTCCAGAGGGGACAGAAAGTGTGTGAAGTTGAATTTCTCTCGCTTTCTCTGTATTCTCCCATTTGCAGCAGTGTTTGAGGATCTCAAGGTGTTTCTATGGCTACCTTGTGTATGTGGGAGGGTCATATGTGGGGGTGCCCAAGAGAAAAGGCAGCTCTTGGGTGATCATTTATCAATGTCACCCACATAATGATTCTCTCTGCAGCCTTCTATTGATGAGGATAATTACATTAGCTCAGAGTGACTGATCAATGAAAAACCACCAAACAAAAACTTCTTTGCTCTCCTATAATACCAAAAACCGATACAGAAATAAGTTAGAAAGCGAGGGTGGGATTTCCCTTTCCTTTCCCTTTAGCAACGGGTTTGGGTCGGTTTTTTTTTTCTTTATTTTCCTTTTTTTTTGTTGTTGGGTTTTTTTTTTTTTTTTGAACAAGAAAAAGAAAGGAAATTTTATCCTATTACTTTCCTTTTTTTAAAGAAGCTAACACTTTGGGAAAATGTTCCCTTAAATCTCGTGGCATCACTCCTTGCCTGGTAAAGGCAAATCGTTATTTAAAATACGAACTACAAGCTTCTGCCCTGGATGCAAAATCCTTTGCTTTCACACTTGTATTTTGTTATCGGGGGCTGGAGGGTGAAGAGGGAGAGAAAAGTACGATAGTTTGGAGCTACAAAGAGGAAAGAGAAGAGCAGATAACTTTAATTTCGCAGTTGCAACTATCTCTCTGTTTGTCAGGTTTTCTTTGTTTTTATCGCTTCATAAAGTGGCTCTATTAAAGGTGGAATGTGGCCTCCCAGAGACGCTGCTCTGCCGGTGAAAGTTTGCAATTAAATTACGTGTTCGTTCTTTCCAGAGTTAAAAATCAATGTTTTCTCAATTAAAGCAAATTTTAATGCTTTTACTTGGGAGTTGTTAAGGATGCCGTAAATTTTATTGTAATGCCTCTAAGCTCCGAAGCTCTGCCACTGGACAGGTTGATGCTCGTGTTGTTTTGGCGGGGAAGAGGTTGTCGCTGGTTTTGTTCTTTCTCTGAGGGCCCTTCTTCAGAAAACTACATCATTTTGAAAAACTGCAAGACAAACCGATGCAAAAGGGGCGGGAGAGTCAAGGCTAGGCCTCCTGCCCTGCCCTCGCCCCTTCGTGCCGACCATCGGCTGCCCTGGCTGCCGATGTGCAGCCCGCCTGCCCTTCCACGGGGCGCAGGGGCCGTTATCTAGAGGGGTTTGTGGAGGTACCGAGAAACGTTTCCCTTTCGGAAGCATGCGTTTCGGGACAGCCCTGCTCCCCTCCGCGGAGACGCTGCGCCGGGCTGAGCGGGGCTGCGGGGTCGCCCCCGAACTCCCGGTGCGGGAACACCGACCCGCCCGCCCCACGCTGTGCGGGCCGCTCACAGGGTCTTTCCTGCAGCAGACGTGGCGCTAAGAACGGAGTATGTCCGCTCCTGGGGAAGACTTTACGTCCCCGTTAGCATCTCCTTACAGAGATGACTACAAGTAAAACTGGGACATAAATGTAAATTGAAATATGGCTGGCAGTTCTTTTCCCTTTTTTTTTAATTCCCCCCCACCTTCCTCCCCCCCCCACCCCCGAATATTTTTTCTTTACAGACTACTGCCAAGAAAAATCCTGTTCAGGAGGCTGATTCTGAACCCATTTACACGAGGTTAATTCCTCGAGCCGCAGGAGAGTTCGTCCCCGGGCCGTGAGACCAGAAATAGGCCCCTGTCGCCTGGTTTTGTCCGAAGCATGTTTAAAATTCCTTAAATTAGCTCCATGAAGAACCAGAGCAAACTCCTTTGATTAAAGCGACAGACAGATTCTTCGAGATTAGGAGAGAGAAAACGCAGAGTAGGATGTATTTATTATTTATAATATAGTCCACCGTGAACAGTTGGAAAGGGAGGATTAGAGGGAGCGTTTGAGAGAGAGAAAGCAGGAGATGTGACACTCGCTGCTGTTTGGCCCAAGCTGCCCCATTCCCCCGAACTGCCCGTACAGCCGCCCCAGCTGCGCTCCCCAACCGGGGCCGCCACCGCCCCTTCCCGTTGCCCGCACGGGCAGCCGGCGTCCCGCAACGCTTCGGTAATGACCCCACGTCTGTAACCCGATCTCTCGGATTTTCACTCGAGTTTTATATTGTTCTGGTTGAGCCCAGTGCATGGCACTCCTCACAGATGGTCCACGGGGAGAAAAAAAGCCCCAAACCCAAATAGGAAGGGAGGATTTTCCTCTCTCAGGCTTGGGTCTGGGTTTAGAAACGCGAGGCGAGGGAGGAAAACAAAGCCATAACCTAGTTGTGTCCGCTCAGGTTTACTTTAGGATCTCTCTTTCCTGGGGCGAGGGACAGGGCAGCGCAGCCCTTGGATCTGGCCGAGGAGGAGGCGATGGGTGCGAGAGCCTTATTATTACTGTTTTATTTTATTATATTTTATTTTATTTATATCTC
>WBNH01007323.1:51251-128626 GCA_013401255.1 Urocolius indicus
TTTTCCACCCCCCCCCCCCCCCCCCCGAGACTATAGTTCTTCAATTCGGAAACGTTTTCAAATCCGTAAGCCTTGAATGGACAAATACTATTAATAAGGACGAGTGGCAAAAAAACCTGAATGGCAACTGTGCAGTAGCTTTGGGAGAAACTAACGATGTGCTTCAGCTCTTGCCATTACAGGGAAGGAGAGGGGGGGAAACCCCTTCTGATTAATAACTAGCAGGGTAATGTTGAGGGCTTTTTCTGCCCGATTGCCTTTTTGAATTAGAGCCGATTTCTTCACACTTCAATAGGGCCTGTCTCTTTTAAAATGACTGACAGATTTGTTTCTCCTTTTTTCTCTCCCTGAGACTTAATGATGTAAATTTTCTAATTAGTTAAATCACGTTGCTTAAAGGCCTTAATATTTACTGGGCAAGGAACGATAGCCCCGTTCGGATCTCTCGAAATAACCGGCGAAATAACATTAGGCTTTTTAAAGAAGGAGAGGGGAAAGAGGGGAGGTAGGGGAGGGTTGGGGGAAATAGCACGTAAAATGAGAGCTAAAGTTCAGCCCGGAGCCTCTTCCCTCCTCCCCCACTCCCCCGAACCCACTTTTATTTTTCAATCAGCTAAGATTTAATTAGGAGCCCCCGGGCCGGACGATCTGATATTTTCTCATTAGTTTCCCATCAGTAATCTTGAGTGTTAGATTGGCTTAAAGGTTGTCAACATTTGACCAATTTTATTCAAGGCACAGAAATCACGCGTTATAGCTCCGGGAGCCGGGATCTGAAAATAAATCCTGCCCGGATCGGCGGAACTAACAGGCGAAAAAAATGTTGACAATTCATCGTTGTATCTAATAAGTTGCATAATGTATGGTACACTCACGCGCGCGCGCGGAGAGCGGCACGAGGACATCGGCGCGGCGCGGGGCGCGCCCACGGAAGGAGAGGGCGACGACGCGCGCGCACGGGGGGGGGGGTGCAGGTGCCTGCGCGTGGGCACGAGCGCGCGGGTGCGCGCGCGCGCGCGCGAGTGCGTGCGTGCGCGCGTGTGTGTGTGTGTGTGTGCGTGCGCGCGCGTGCGTAAGCGCGTGTGTCCGTGTGTGCGCATCCGCGTGTCCGTGGGCGGACGCGGCGGCGCGGGCTCCCAGGCGCAACGTCGGAGCGCCCCCTGCTGGCCGCGCCCTTCGCCGCCGCCGAGCAGCCCTCCGCGCGCGCCGGGGCGCGCGTCTGGAGGGGTACGAAACGAGGGGCGCGCGGCCAAGCGGCTGCCCTCATCTCCCCGTGACCCTCGCCTCCCGTTCGGCCTGGGAGGGTCGTAACGTAAACTGTTTACGAAACTGTCCTTTTCCTTTCTTTAAGAGCCCGTCGCTGCCGACAGCGCGGAGAGGGGAGGCTGCCGGCGGGAAGCACAAACGTAGCTCGCAGTCCCCGCCGTTCACTTCGTGTCTCGTTTGGCAGAGCGGCGAGAGCGGCCTCGGACGGGCAGCGCGTCCCCGCCAGCCCCCGGGTCCAGCGGCGGGGCGGGTGGGTCCCAGGGGGGTGCCAACCCGAAATTAGCTTCCTGCGCCCCGCGCGTCCGGCGCCCCGCACGGCAACACGCGCGTATCCCTCCCCCTGCCCTCCGCCCCCCCGCGCAGCCAAAGTAACCTAGGGAGCCAAAAGGGCAATAAAGCACTGCCAAACGAGCGTCACGTGACCCCGCTAATTGATAGGTAAGCCCCCGGATTCATGTTCATTGAAAACACGACAGAAAGGTAAAATCAACCGATCTGCTGCGGTTTCATCTCAGACTTCTTCCTCTGCCGCCCTGCGCGCATACACGCCCGTCCATCTCAGCGAGCCCTCTCCCCGGCAGCCTCCGAGGGCAGAGGGGCACCCGCCGGGCCGGGCCTTGGGCGGGCCGGGGGCAGCGCCGCCGCGGGACCCGCTCCGGACAGGGCAGCACCGGGGGCGGGGGGCAGCGGACGCAGAAAGAACTCCGCTGGGGAGCCGCCACTGCAGTCATAAACAGCCCGCACTTAAAGATGCACCCCAGCCTCGTTGTAAACCGGGGTGCTACAGTTACACATTTATGGTTTAAAGGGTTGTTTTGTTTTTATTTTTCTTCCCCCCCCCAAACACAAATAGTAAATAAAACACACAAACACGACACTCAAACCTGTGTCTAATCCCGTTGGTTCAGGGCTGTGTCTAGATGGAATCCAGTGAAAACAATGCTTTGCAGAAGCTTTGGCTTGCTGGACCAAGACAGGAGTTACTCAAATTTATTTTCTTTTAAAAAAAAACGTGCGTCTGAGGGCATGGGGGAGGGTGGAAGAGAACGTTTATCAGAATACCAGAAGATACCTTTCTTGAAACAAAGGCAAGCGGAATCATCTCGATTGCAAACGCACCAGGCAGAGACCAAATAACAATATTTATAGGAAGGTATTAAAAAAATACAATGTCCTTAAGTAACGGCAACAACTGCTCACTACAGTTGCTACAGAGCAGCTTAATAAAAAATTAGTCTTACTGACAGTCTTGTCAACATCTTAAGTAAATTATCATAGCGATGGTCTTTGGAGAAGAGAACCCACACTCCTTGCTAAAACACCTCCTATCATTAATCTTAAACCACTTGAAGATTATGATGGAAAGAATGGGATCAGTAACCATTATCATCTCAAATTGCTGTTAAAAATTCCTCTGTTTATTTTTGCAACCAAAGCGAATGTATCTGGGAAATGCGGAAAAATGAATAAAGGAAAACACAAAAAAGGCAGAACAATTGAGGCGAATCCTGTTGCAACCTCGATTATAAACACATGGAAAAAGCTGTTACTGCTCTGCGGATTGCTGGAACTTGGGTAGACCTTAGAAAAATAAACAAAGCGATGGCTCCGCACCAGGTCTGTAAATGCACTGGTGCGCTCAAGGAAAGGTAACATCTTAAAATTAATTGCATTTTCCTGAATATTCGGTACTCGCCTTTATCTACATGGATCATTTGATACAGATCAAAACTATTAAAAACGTACTTGCACCTTTCACTCTTCATATGTGAAAATCGTTTCCTCTTGACCCTTTCTTACTCATATTTTTTGTGTGCCTGGTGTGTTTTCCAATAATCGCCAGAATAAAGTCTATTGTATTAATTTCTTAAGGATCCGACATATTCCAAGCATTTGCTTAGAGCGAATTCTTTTCAGAGGAGACTTGTTTTTTATTGTGACCTCGCCTGTTAGAATATCATCCCTCTTTGAAATGCATTGTTACAGATTACAATTTTTTTTTTCTTTCTTTTTTCTTTCTTTTTTTTTTTTCCCCCCACTGCTTCCAGGGTTTGGCAGAGAATGGAGAATCTGCTCATTTAGGGACACTCGACTGGAAGTGTTATCAAAGGATCTTTACACCGTCAATGAATCCACAAATCGATGTGAGCTGGGCGCGCGTCCGAACACAATCAAGCACAGGTTTTTGAAGTTATTCTTTCTAAATGTACACGAAGTTTACACGAAGCCTTTAAACAGCAGGATGCAACCCAGCCGTCCCCTACCTCCCCCAAGCCAAAAGAGAGGGTGGCATTCAACCAGGGTGATGCAAATTAAAATAAACCAAACACTTATTTTCGCCTGGCAGAGAGGGCTGCATCTCCCCGCCGTTTCTGCGATGATCCCTTTCAGTCGCGGTGTACCGGAGGCAGAGGAGGGCGGGATACTCGGCCCTCACACACGGAGAGGCGGGGGGGACGCGGGGGATTTACTCCCGCAGGCGGGCTCGTCAGCGGCGCGGGGCTCTGCGCGGGGCACGGGGGCTGCGCAGGGTGCGCAGGTGGGCTCGGCGGGAGAGGGAGGGGGAGTGGGAGCGAAGCCGTAGCAGCAGTGGGAGCAGAGCCGTATCAGAACTGTCCGCTCCCCCGCCGCGGCCCCGCAGTGACCCCGGGACGGGGCTGCGGAGAGGTGAGAGGTGACGCCGGCAGCCAAAGCAGCCCTGGCCCTTTCGCAGCCACAGCTAATCAGTCCTGCCCGAAATTAAAATCTAGGCACCAGCGGGGAAGCGATTTCGTTGTAAAGATTTACCGCGCGCGCGCGCGCGCGCTACGGACGAAACAGCGCTGAGATGAGAACGGTGCTCCCTGCGACGAAGAGATTTGTCACCCGGGAGCCGTTCGTCTGAGAGAAACTATAACATTGTACGCAGACGGTATAGATCGGATAGATCTGCATGCGTGCGAGATGATGTGCCACGCGCACACACCGCAAGAAAATAAAGGTTACTGAGTTGTTGAAAAACTTCAGCCCCATGAAGTGTACGGCGGGACAGTGGTTCCAGCACACCGGGCTCCGGGTGGTTACCTGTGTGCCCAGCTAAAGACTTGGAATTCTATTGTAGTATGGCAAGAAATGAGAGTGGAAAAAACCGATAGTTTTCCCTGTCAATTAATTAGCCTTCGATTCCAAGTTATTCTTTAATTTCTGTAAGAAACGGGGAGTTGACTGTGATGTAGGCAAGTGCGTACGTGTGTGCACACACACCATATGCATGTGCTATGTACACGTGTGTGCGTGATGTAAAAACGTGTGTGACCTGGGCACACGCACTGGCCCAAGAACAGTGGAAAACGATGACAGTACAATTTTCCCTCTTTAATTAGAAATTATTCCTTGACTGTCTTGACATTCATTACTTTTTAATAATTTCGTAGAATCGGGAGAAGAATAATAAATATCTGCTGCAAGTAAGCTGCTATAAAGCAATTATTTTACCAGGTTAATATGCAACTGCAAGCACAATCCAGTAGCGGCCATCAATGATACGCAAAGGGAAAAAAAATAGAGATCGCTGGAGGTAATGTTAATATTTGACAGGACGTGCACTTCAATTGCTCGCAGTAAGAAACATCTAGCTTTGATAACCTCGCTATCACACAACAAGATTACAAAGAAACTTTCCCTTTTCACGCGTTTCAGGCAGCAAAATACTGGTTTTAGAAGACTGCGAGCCAGTTTCCTGCGTGCTGGTATAATTCACTTAGGTGCGGAGATCACAGATCCGAGGGAGGAGAAAATTACTGATTCTGCCGGAAAGCGGTTCCTGGACGCAGCCCACGAACAGCAGCCACCCCGGGCAGGTAAGCTGCTGCCTGAAACTATTTGTAACTGAACAAAAGACTGAGCGAGCATCTGACATCAGGGGGTAGCATCCCCGGAGGGAGGCATCTGACCGCTGATGCCCCCGGGCATGGCGGTGCCTGGCGGCCCGTCCGCTCCCGGCGGAGCGCAGCGGCCTCGGGGAGGGGGCCGTCACCAGCCAGCGCCAGGGGAGGGCTGCGGCTGCGGGGATGCCGGCGAGGTGACAAAGGGCAGGTACGGACCTCGCCCCGCCGGGGAAGGTCGCGGGTCCGCTCTAGCTGAAGCAGCCCTGAAACTTTAGAAAGCGGAGGCCGTTGCTGTTCGAGGGGAGTTTGCCGTGTGTGCCTGCAAGGCACCCGAAGGCTTCAGGCGCTGCTGTCGGCAGGCTGGACGCGGCGGCCCTGCGAGGCCAGCACGGCCGTGGGCTCGGGGTGACGCGACGACCCTCCCGCATCGCAGCCGACCCAACTTCTGTGCTGACGTGAACGTGAGAGAACCGCGGTTTGGTTCAGCGGTCAGGAGAAGGGCCGGGCTGGCTTTAACTCCAGCGTTACCCACGGGGGTCATGAAGGCGACTGGCCGCTGTTCCCCGATAAACCGCACCTTTTCAGGGAGCTGGGGGCCGTACCCCGCCTGCCCAGGAGCAGGGCTATTCGCCCTCTGGACCCGGCAGGGAAAGCTCCGACCTTCGATTTTGAAACCTCCCTCCCTCCCTCCTTCCCTCGCCCCTGCCCCAGCCTCCCCCGCAAACGGGCAGCCTGTCCCGGGAATGCCCCACGGCTGCGGCCACTCCGCTCTAGCCAGGCTGGGCATGGCAGGGAAGGAGGCGGAGGAGGAAGGGGAGGAGGGGGTGGCATCGTGGGGGCGGGTGAGGGTAACACTTTTCCCGGGGTGGGCTGTGTGCCGCTGCGAACACGAAACGCCACAACTCCCGGGCGACCTGTGCGCTCCGCCGGCCTCCCCCGGCCCCTGCTGCCCGCTTCGCCTCTCGCCAGAATCAACACTGAGATGCGATCCACTTGGGCGATTTAGTTAAAATAAATAAACCCTCGAAGATTCACTAGCGAGCGATGCATCATCGACCCGTCGGTTTATTAAGAGGCTCTTTACAGCAGCGGCTTCAGCTCCTGCTTCGCCGGGGGTGCTGATGGCTGGGAGTCTGGCTCACCCCGGCCCCTTCACACCAGACCCCGGTAGGCATCGGCCCCTCCGCCGGACGGTCGCCCTCTTTTTGCCCCCTCATCCCCGGAGAGCCCGCGGGGCGGAGGGGAAAAATGACCCACCGGATGGCTGCTGCGGAGCACTGCTACTCATTTCCCTGGATATCTGGGGGAGGGAGAGGGAGGGTAGGAAGACATTGTTGTCAGTGGCGATTGTTAACCCAAATAATAATAATAAAGAAAAATCGTTACAGCTGGGTGCTGGCTGAATATGGCAATTACTATTATTGCCAATCACGATTAGAAATAATTATCCTGAAAGCACAGAGGGTTCAGCTGCCAAGGTGTTTTGAATAATCGCTTCAAAATGGACAGCAAAATATTAGGTTCGCACACAGGGCTGACTGCAAACTTTCAGTTGTAGCAGTCTGCTATGGAGATCTTGCCACGGGTGAGCTCTAGCTTACTTGTGAAGCTACAACTTGTCACCTATGCCAGGCCTAGTGCTGTTTTTCTCCCATGTCACCCTGCACAGTGGGCCTGCCGGTGTGACCAGCCTGCTCTCCTCGCCAGAGTCCCTGAGCACACCAACTGGACAAACACCTTCTCAAGGCAGTGGGGCACCATGCTCCCATTCCTCCATCTTAAATGAAAATGAAGCAAGCAGGTTACAATAGATATCATGATCCCAAACTGAAACTGCACTTGATCTATTTCTGTTGTGCAGCTCTACACAGGCCCTCTCATTTCCGCTATTTGAAACAACATGTAACTAGGAGGAGGTCACAGGTGACTGGCAAGTTCATCCCACTTAGCTCAATTATCCATGTTTCATTTCCAAATTGTGTTCAATTTTATCTTGGGAAAAATCAAATGAAAGCAGACAATTTAAGCCAAATCCTACATACCATTATTTATATGCAAAATCATTTTTGTGATATATACTCCCTTTAATGGTTGTGGGATGCCAGATCTTTCCAAGTGGATTTACAGATCTAGCCATCAAATTATTTCAAAGGCAGGCCTATTAGGGATAAAAATAATTATGAACTTCCAGAAGCTTTGTAAAAAAGAAAAAAGTTTCTGAATGTTGTCTCTTTAAATTTTACTTAAGTTTTGTTTTTAATTTAAGCCTGGAGGCACAGTAGAGAGATATGCAGAGTCTAATAAGGAGTTTGGAAAATAATGTGCTGCAACCCCGTGCAGAGCCATTTCTCCATAAAATATGGATAAGGAATCAATTCATAAGCGCAATATCTACTAGGACTGAGTTTTAACATAGCATTTCAAATGAGTATTCTTGTATGCATTATTAAGGAGATAACAAAAGTGCTTCAAATCAAGCTCTATACAGTCACATCTGGAAATACTCTTTTCTGTCTAATTTTCTTTTCCCCCCCTCAAAAAATGTTAGTAGAAAAAACTAGTCTGTCCTCTTGTATATTAACTGTTACCATCAGCTTTTAATCAGCAACGTGTATAGTTAGATTTACAGAATCCATTCAATGTTGCCCCTTTTAGAGAGCAGTAAAGGAAGATAGTATCTTTATTCATTTATAGAATCTGATGTCAAACCAAAACCACACACAAATAGTATATACCTTGCTTTATGCATATAGACAGGCATGTAGATACATAGACACAACACACTCATACATGGAAACAAGTCATGATCATATAATGGAAAACATAATAAAAGGTATCTGTACTTTTCACCAGATTCTAAGCCAGATGTTATCAGATAAGAAGTGGTCTATGAAAAACTAGTTTAAAATCAGACACAGCTAATTTCTGAAATTATTGGAACTATAGCAAGATTTGCTATATGATTGCCATCAATTTTAAAGGAAACTCTTTAGGCTTTCCAGGGAAATAAAGCTTTACCACTAAGCAATGAAGGGTTAATAAACTCCCCACAGGTGACAAAGACCTACTATTATTCTGGTTTTTTCTTTTTTTTTTTTTTAACCAAATATAATATTTTTCCTCTGAATGGAAAGGCAAGAAAAGTATTTTCCAAACAGAAACAGCAAAGATTATTTAGAAAAAAAACCCATAAGTGTTGTTTTTCTTTTAAATACTCTGGAGTTTTCTGAACAACTCTGATGTACTCACATTCTTATCACAACTATTTTCTTTTTACAATTGTAAGTGGATATTCAAGCTAAATTGATGCTTTTTGTATATCCTGTCTCAATGTGTAAAACACTATTCTCTGTAAAGAAAAAATTTGAAAAAAAAAACCAACCAAAAAAGAAGCAGTGATACCACTGACAACAATTTACTTAAATTCACAAACCTTGAAATTGATGCATCTCCTATCAATCATCGTCAGAAACCACAGCAAAACACATCTAACATTTGTATATCAAAACTGGGACTAAAAAAACACCCTGTTTTGTTCAATGTAAATGTCCTTCAACGTGTTATCATTTTATATGCTGATATTACTGGGAGTTTTTTTTTGGTTTGTTTTTTTTTTTTTACTATGGGTTAGCTTTCTTCTGTCAAACATAAGCAAGACAGTAACCTTGCAAAATTAAAGTGCATGCCATTATACTGTACAGATGTTTGTTCTCACTCAGTTACTGACAATGAAATACTTATTAAATAATAATAGGGAGATATTGACTTCTCTATTCTGTCAATATGAAGATCTGTTGATCTGTGAAGTTAATATTGATGAGGCAGAGTGAGGTAAACGTTTCATCAGGAGGGCAAATAAATCCCAAATAAACCCCCCTAACTTTATATGTACATAGAAACTAATTCTTTTTGTATTTCTGGGGTATATGAGCACCAGTTCAACCTATCAGCATGTGCCAGCTAACACTAAAATAAATCCTTGACACTGCTTTCAGGAAACATTGTCCAAAAATGTCTATCATAGGTATTTTAAACTAAGCTCAAATGATGCCAAGCACTTAAGAGTCTCCAGACATGCTGCATGTTTTGTTGCAAATGGCATGTTTCTTTTAAGTATTACTGGAAGGTTGCACATACAATCTCAATATTCTTCACGTTAAAGGGATTTCTATTTGAGCTGGAGAACTGCCTTTTTTTTTTTTTTTTTGTAACTGGATGATCTCTCTGTCAAAATATTATTTTCATTTGTTGTCTCATCAATACATCAGTGAAAGTTCCCTCTCTTTACCCTGTGCCACAGAACACAATAGTGTACATGCATTGAACAATACAAAGAACCATTTAACTTGATGGGTCTGGCAGAAGAAGCTAGTTTCTTGTTCATTATTATCTTTAGATTTTCCTTCATTCTTTTGAAGAGAAGCTCAGAGTTGCTCTTTTTAGAAGAATATTCCATCAGCCAGGTAGGTCATGACAGCATTATTTCAGCACGTTATCTTTAATGTATGGTACTTATACATGTAAGTAATCTGTGTAACTTCCTTCTAGGCTTTTGAATAGAAATTAAAAAATATGACCTAACATATAAGGCAATTAAGAAGCTGCATGTTTTTGGATACAAGCACCAAACTATGCACTTGTCAATTTTCCCCTTTCAATTATTACTTAAGGCCTTGATCTTGCGATTACATTTGCAGGGGCAAAACACATGTGGAAAGCAGCTCTCCTTCTAGTATGATTGTTGACAAGGGAAGAGTTCAGTCACACAGAGCTTACTGTAAGACAGTGACCTAAAAATCAAAACATTACTTCAGCTGCCCTTACCAGTGATTGCAGTCTGGTTTCTAGGCCAGAAGAGTTCTGTTCACAACCTTGTCCCTCTCACCTGTCTGTGGCAGAACGATTTTATCTCAGCAGGAAGAGTCAGGTGAGTACTCAGCACTTTCTCTGCATTACTGTGACATCGTGTTGGTAGGATAGTGCAGGAAAAAAATCACATCATTGCTATTTGTATTGCTCCTGTTCCAAAGGTGCAAGGCTGTCCACCTGCTGCTCCTTCCAGGGATAACGCAGGGCTCTAATACTGTTTCTTTTTACTGCTTGTGAAACGTGATGACTTTTGTCTGACAAGGTAACAAACTATTTCATTTTTTGACCTCTTCTTCTTTTGGCCTTTTTCTTGTCCTGCTCGTGTCCTTTTTCCCAGCATGTGTTTAGCAGAACATTGTTACTGGATGTTTTGCACTTCAGGCCATGATGTTGATCGAAGACTCCTGTCTCTCCAAATTCCTGTCTTCACCCAAATCTCTGTTAGAGGCAAGTGGGGTTTCTGCTTTGCCATGCTGGTTGCTTTTGACTCTTCTTTAGGTATTTTTATCCTACTAATCTTGAAAAACTTGAATCTCCTACGATTGTTTGAACTATTTCTCAATTTCTGTGGAATAGTACTCAGATGGCAGAATACCTGGGAATAAGATTTTGGTTCATGGGTAGCTGGTTTTCTATCATTTGGTTGGATGTTCTTTGAAAAAAGAAAATCCTTCTAAACCACACGTCAGGTAATCACAAGAAAACAACACTTTACAAGCTTTTTAACTATGCAGATATGTACTTCGAGTTTTCTGATTTAAAAAAAAAAATAGGCTATTTAGACTTTGGTAACCTCAAGACTCTGGGGCAGGGCTCCACGTGTACAGATGTAACAGCTAGACTAGGGGCTTGTGCTCTAAAGCATCTGTGTGTTTATTTATCTAAATCAAGATTAGATTCTCAGATCTTGGGTATGCAAAATGATCCAGCAAATAAGTTGAATAATTGTAGTAGTAATTGTGCTCAATTGTATGGCACTATTTCAGTGGGTGCCTTTGCAAGTGCAAAGTGTATTCTTTATAAAATTCACCTTAATATATCCAGCTTGTTCTCCACTGAACTTTCAAGGCAGTGTTTCTTATGTGGTAATAAAAATACTAATGGAGCAATTGTTCTGTTAGTAAGTTAAACTGACTAAGAGAAAAAAATCAGTAATGACTAGGGGACTCCCATGTCTAGTTGTATGCTTCACAAAATAGATTGCACAAGAAGGAATAGGCAGCAAACTGTGTAAACAGAGCACAGATAATTCCCATGCTGTGGAAACCCTTCTGACTTAAGAACACTAGCAATGAAAATGTTACAATAAAAAGGGTAATAAAAATATCAAAAGAAACCAAATAGAAATAGGTTTCTTTGCAAGTAGAGAAGCCACTTTCTAATATGGTGGCCTTATATACATTTGTCTTCCAGAACCTCTGCTGTTGATTAGAATTCTAATGCCACTGGAGGAGTTACAATTTTGTTGAGTTTCTGGATCTCAATTGCGCTGTCAAGGGGTCATTCTTTCTGGTAATAAGGTAGCTAGTGGCCCCTGGGAGAGAAGGAAAACAACTGACTCTTGAAAGCAGAAACATATACTGAAGTCTAGAGTAGATTTCTGGCAGTGGACCAGGTCTTTTCTCATAGCATTTGTCATTGTAGTAATGAAAAATTTGTGGGAGTTCTACATGCAGCCAAAAAAGGAAAACAGAACACAACAACAACAACAACAAAGAGCTAGATGTAATTTATTTTAGAATTATATTCAAGAGCAGGTTGTTTTTTGTTTGTCATACTGTTGGTTCACTTGTTAAAGATGTGGATCCTATTAGATAGAAATATGTTGCTTATTTTAAAGCAAATGATTATCAAATGACTACACTTCAAAACATTTTTTGCTTTAATTTGAAGTGAAGTCATTTGAGTTTGAAACATATGCCTTTGCTAAATGCAGAATATTTTGTTGCCAAAACCAGACAACTTTGTTTTGAGTCCACTGCTTGCAAGCACTGTTGATCCTGGATGTCATTGACAATATGAGTCTTGGCAAGAAGTCTTTACAGGGGTCAGTAGTAAAGTTTTGCTTATTACCACTAGGCACGATGATGATGATGATGTCAGGTCAAAATGGTCCACCATATAATCATACTCAACCAGTACAAATGCAATATTGCTCTTGATTTGCTTTGGAAGCACTATTCCACTTTGTGAAACTGGCCAAAGCTCACTTCTTTAAAAGCTCGTCCTGAGATCTGCATGTAAAGGTTTCCCACATCTTTCTGAAAACTGGCTTCATTATTTCACAGGCTACGTTATCAAGCTGGTTTTCTTGCATGTGTACATGTCTCTGTATACCACCACACAAACACATTGCTCCCACTACATGTAATTCAACATATGATTTATATTATACTTACCAGTTTTAAAAATGGATTTCCAATTCAGTACAAACCCAGCATTGCAGCTGATTGATATATGTGGATTCATCTCATCATTTACCTGAAGTGCTTGAGAAGGGATTGTGGCAGTGTGAGGCTTCCTCAGTTGTAAATGGAGAAAGGCAGTCTGGGCCTGAGACATGCTTCTCTAAAGGTATTTGCCTTTCTCTGCTGGCTGTAGAGAAAGTCTGCTCCTAATTGACAGTGAATGACTGAAGCAGACTGCACGGGCATGTTGCTTAAATGTGTAGACATAGTACTGTATATTCTGCTATCACCTATAGATTCTGGTTTGAAGGTCCTTCAGTTTGGGATCTAATATATCTCAGATAGATAATCATATGTGAACTCTTACACAGGAGAAAATAAAACAAAGCATGACCTTGATTTTTTTTTTCAAGTTTATTTGCCTGAAAGTAAGACATCTAGTCTGTATTGGTCATCTTCTTTTAGCCCATAGTTAATTTAAATAATTAGCTTTATAAATAGATGAAATATGCTGAGGAGGACCATCCTGAGGCACATGTATGCTAGGTGAGATATGATGGGTGAGGACGTGTTCATTAGAGAACAGATTTAGATGCCTAAATTAGGAGAGGTGACCTTTGGATTAGGAAATTAGGTGTTTATAATACTTTTTAGATAGCTAAGGCAAAGTGAAATGAAATGAAACAAAATATTTGCAAAGGGATTTGTGTGACAACATGCAGAGAAGGAGGCAGTTGCAGATTTAGGGTGAAAAACATAGTTCTACTGTTGACTGGTAAAATAACAACCTTCGCCTTATTGCATTAGGTAAAATGGGAAGAACAAAGAACATCTTGAAAAAAACATAATCTCACACCAAATAGAGTACTACCATGCAACAGACTGCAGAGGAGAGAAAGGTGTGACTCCTTAAGAAGCATTGGAGAGGCTGGCTATAATAATGACTTTTCCTCATGGCCCTCTCTTGCCACACAAAAATCAGTAATAGACATTTTCACATTAACTTCTCTCTCTCTCCCTTTCTGCATCACTCTTGTGTCCACCGCCTCCCCTCACCCCTCAATTCTCCCCTTAGGAAATAGCAGTAGTTTTGCATATACATTTCAATATCTAAGAACACGTCAGGTTCATCTTGTTTATCTCTTTCAGAGCACAGCTCATGAAAACTAATTTTCATACAATTGTATGTTGTCTCATGTTTTATTCCCTCATAAAAGCAAGTTTTGAAAAGTTAACTAATATTCATTCATTTTGAAGACCTTTCCTCTGCTATTTTTTTTAGTTAAGACTAATTGCAATGTGTCATATTATACCTCTTGTAAGGATGATCTTCTGTCCCAAGTAGAATCCTTTAACTGGACTTTATACAGATTTATAATTATATTTATAATTCAGGATCCCGGAATAGACTATTTATTTACAGAATATGAATGTTACTTTTCAGATCTTTTAATTTAGAGCATCTGTTGTTGACGGAGCTAGAAGTTTATTTACTTATGAAGTAAAAATTCCCAACAGGTAATATTAAAAATAGTATCTTGCTGCTGAGAATTATATAGTAACAGAGGACAAAAATCAAATGCTAAGGTTAGCCATAAGATAAACTAACTGGTGTCATGCTCTGTTGTGAGCTGAAGCTCTGTCAGATTGTCAAGAGGAATTAGTTCTTAAGCAAGGTATTTATAGGAGCATAAGACTGGAAGGCACCACCAGGGTCATAGAATCATTGTAATAGAAAAGAATTTGTTAAATAACATTCCCACATGATCTTGTGAAAATTTTCCCCCTAGTTTCTCTGAAACACCCTGCTGGTCCATTTTTTTTTTTTCTGTAAAGCTGCCATTCAACTTTTTCTGACCACAGGATCAAGATTTACTGACCAGACACAGCATGCATCAGAAACCTCTAGATTCACCCTGACCTACATCCAAGTTCTGACTGAGCAAAGAAAAGTCAATACTTGTTTCTCCTTTCTGAAAATGAAGAAATGTATCAGAAAGAAAACAAATCTTTCCTAGATATCGCAGTTGATAAAAAAATGCATTGCAGTAGGATAAATACAATATAAATACAGCACAGATACATACTTGATGCCCATAGTTTAAGAACAGAGAGCTAGGGCTGCTCTACTGTACTTACCTCCTATAATGAGGTTTTCAAGATTTTTCAAGCAGCTGGTGTCCAGATAATTTAGAGATTTGGAGACAGAATTTCATACAAAACTGAAGAGGAATCCATTGCAAAGGCCTAGGCAACTGAGGTCTATGGTGATTCATCCTACTCAGAAGGCAGGCAGCTGTTTTCAGTAGAATCTGCAGCTTTTTAGGTGGACTTACTGGGCTGGTATTCTTCCCTCTACAAAGCTGTTGAAGTGAGTGGAATTACATATGGGATGAACTTGGCTCTTTAGGTGTGGGAGAAACCATTTCCAGTACTGACATATGGATATTAGCACTTCTTTATACAGGGCTTACAGACAGGCTTTAGGAATGTTTACAAGGTGGGAAGGACAATGAAAGAACATGGAAAAACACTTTGACCTGTTGCATTTTTGGAAGGGACTCTGTATGTGTACCATTCTCTTTCCAGTTGGCTATATCTGCCAAAACCCTTTCCTGCAGTTCTGAACCACATAGGCCTCCTAGACCAAGGAATTTGGTCTCTGTCCAATGGAGGACTGGAAAAAATATATACATTTCCTCCACAATCTCATATGATGCTTGTCCTGGTGACTAAGGATGATACTGCTGAAAAATGTGTTTGAACCAAGTAAGTTCTGAACAGCTGGTATAAAATAGAGCTCTAGCAAATCTTCCTGTTATCCATAACAGGATATGCTGCAGGCATCACCCTGAGTCTAGGAACCAAAGCCCTCACTGCATCCCTGGCAATCAAAACATGGCAACTATACCTCACCTGCAGAAGAACTTTGAGGAGATCAAGCCATTCGCTCTCATCAGCCACTGCACTTCTATCCAAGGAGATAACATATCTTGCCAGTCCGTTTCAATTAAAATAACAAACTGAGCCAAGTACTGTATTTTTATATTCAGCAGGCCAATTGCCTTTCCAGGCTGCAGAATTTGATGAGTGAGAGGGTAGTTACACAGCCAGTCAAACAAACACCTTTCTTTCATGCACACAACAGCTCAAACAATCCATTTGTTGGGCAATGGGCACCAGAGGAGCCAACTGTAATGTAATATTGCTCCCTACGTACACCTTGTTTAACATCTATTTGTTTCTTTCATCATTGGTTCTCTGCATTCCAGAAGGTTGCTGTAGCGCTGAGGAGTTTTTATCTAAACTTATTTTACACTGTCCCTCTTTATAAATGTGAGGCTTTTGCCATTTCTGTAATGTGGTATCATATAGACAAGAACAGGGCGTGGAAAGCTCCCACTTGTTAACAATACAAAGGAGCAGTGTCAGCCCTCAATCAAATGTGAGTTTAGCTTTGATGTAAAGGTGTGTGCCATTTCACTCCACATCATAGCAGAATTTGGCTGGACAATCTCAGAATTTTGTCACAATTTGTCTCAGGGCATGAGGCACAGAAAACAACTGGGTATATGGAAATGACTGCAAATGATACTCTCATCTAGCGTTCATGTCTTCCTGCTGCTACTTCAGGTAATGATTTTCTGCTAATGCATCTTTAGATACTGATGCCAACATACATGCTCAGAAGAGAGGGAAAACTGCTTGATTTGAATCTTGGAAATGAAATATCAAGATTGAAACCAGCATGAAAGTGCTTAATCTAATTTTACATATGCCTAACTGTATTACGGAAAATGGGTAACAGGATGTGATGTTTCTGAAACAGCACCAAGGAGCTTGTGATATGAGTGATTCAACTGTGAGTTAGGGCTCAGAGGTTTTATCTCTTGTTTTGCCTGAATAAACTAGCTACACCTGAATAAACTTGGCTACATCATTAGCATCTTTTTGCACAAATTGTCCTTTAAATGACACTAATAATTGCAATCTTTACACAATTTCTTCATGAAGCTTAATTCATTAATGTTCAATAACTACAAGACAGTCAGATAAAATGTATTAGGTGTGTGAAAACTGGCTGCTGTACCATGGCAACTCTGCAGGAAATTTTTAAGAAAGAAGCAAACTCCTGAATTTCACACACTATTTTGATTCCAACAACACTCCCAAGGCTATCTCAGGTAAGACCAGTTACATTTGTAGAGTGGCACCTCTGTATAGATAAGTGTACAGGAAGTAATAGCTGTATGATTATGGTAACCATCCCCATTAAGAGAGGAAGATGAGAAGGGACAGAATGGTGTTTGACAGTGCAAAAATGCTTGCTTATGAGTTTATTTCTTTCCAAAGCTTTTCATCAGTGTAAAAACCTCACCCTTGCAATTCAGCCAAGGTTACCAAGACCCTCTGTGATGTACTGAGCGAGACCAACTTGTACAAACCAACAATACTTGAGACAGCTTTATTTTATGCATAAAATATGTAAAAAATAAATGTAAGCTACAGCTTCGGGAAGTGATTGTGGAGCACAGGAATAACTGACAATCGCTTTGTTGCTCTTAAGCTGGTATGACATGGAGCCTATTCAGATAATTCCTTTAGTATTTTCTTTCTTCCTGCTTCCCTACATTCCCCACACTTTTCCCCATTTCTGTCCTGGCATAGGCTTCTTCCTGACAACAGAAAGTTTTTGAAGACACAAAAAAATTCTGAAGAGGAATTGTGTTAATATAATTTTAATTAAGAATAAGCAAACCTTTGAGATGCATGTGGTGTAAGTAGGAGCAAAAATATAATATTAATTTTACACTAAAAGCTAGAAAAGTTGGAACCCAGAAGAGATATACATCTTGCAGATGGAAGCAATGGCACTCTAAAATTCCCCCTTGAATATACATATACATTTTCATAACCCTTTTTTCTATCTAAATACTCTCAAGTTCTATGATTCATTTCTCAGAGGTATTTTATATCCACTTTCAAGCAGCAAGTAGGGACTAAGGAATTTTGTTCAGTTGGATATGAAGAACCTGTATGGCAGCTCTTGTTTTCTATTGTTGCTTTTTTTTTACCAGATGTTCAACTGCCTAAGAGAGCACTCAAGGAAACATAGTTATGCTGTATTCCAATACTGGATCAGTGTAATTGATAAAATAGCACGCGATGTTGTTCAGTAAGGGATTTAAAATTAGCATATTCATGGTTAAAGACAATAGTTTGCTTTCTAGTAGGGTATAACACAGTGCTCCCAAATTAGTCTTACTAAAAAAAAAAAAGTGAATTTAATACTTACATCAATGTTTTGCAGGGAGTTAGAAACACATCACAGAGTTTACCATGTGCCAGAGAAGACAGTAGCCTGCACTGCCACCCACTGCAGCCCCCATCCAGTCATTTTGTTCTTTTAGCAGTTGAGAAATTCTTACGCTCATGGAAACATGCACTAGCAAGAACAACCTGATTATACTCAGGAACTTGTCAGGCCTCATTGATACTTAATACTAGCTGGAATTACATGGCAGTAAAGCCTCTTCTGTGTTAAGCACATGTATGCACATATAGACATAGTGAAAGCTTGTTGCAAGGCTCCTGGACCTGCTGCCACTGCCTTTGACATTCTGCTTACATAGCTCAGAACTATGCTGATACATACTCAGATAGGACAGATGTAAATTTGATGGATGAACTTCTGTTCTCTCTAATAATCTAGTTCAAAATGCTAACTTTTCCTCTGCATTTATCAGGTACACTTCTAGTGCATACTGGCAATAGGCTCACTCATCCTTCTAAATGGCTGTAAATAGCTGTGGGGTTCACAGCACTCAAGTAGATACAAGCCTCTGTGCATCAGTATTATTGAAATCAGGTCCACTACTTGTTGTTTTTCAACCTTACAGATTTAAGCACAGAGAAGAACCCATTTCTTCTAGCTCAGGAGATTCCTAAAGCTTGAGGGGTTGTACTAGAAAAAGGTTTATCAGGTGCTTTTGCCTCAAATATCCTTTATTAGCCACTCAGAGAAGCTGGGCTAAATAGCTCTTTGGTCTGGCTGAAGAGGGTTTTTCTTATGGACTTCCCTTTACTCTCAATTATGGCAGTAGCCTTTGGGCCTGACTCTATAAAAAGGTTAACCCAGGCTTACCTCCCCCCAGTAATAGCAGGGTAGACAATTAAGCAATTGACCACTTGCAGCTCCCAGCAGACAGCTGATACTCATGCAGACCTTGGCTATCACAGATAAGGTCTTTTACAAGGAAAACTCATTTTTCCCTACAGCAGCAGCAGTAAATAGCCTGGAAGTGCAGCAGGCAATTGGCTTTAAAGGTCAAGAGAAAATCCCAGCCAGGTTTCCTGCTGCCAGGCAGCCTGCAGCTGACCTTCGCTCTAAGGTGAACACAGCCCGCAGGGTGTGACGTGGCAAACTCCCATCATCTGTGTTTGGGGATATGGCTGGAGCATGCTTGTGTTTTGGTGTGAGGTTCCTGATTTGCTCTTGCTTCTACAAAGGCATCTCAAGTGGTCATCCTGGCTGAGGCAAGATGTTTTGATAAGCTAACTATGGTAGTCAGCTAGAGAAGTTGTCTGAGTTAGTCTGAAGGAAGTTACTGCAGAACTCACGGAAAAGAAACTTATGGTTTGCATGGTAATACACTTGGAGTACTCACCAGAGTAGGAAAGATGAGGAAATATATGTGTGAGACAAATTAAAAGGGCTTTTCCGTTTCTTATTTGGGTTTCAGCACACATTTATACACTAAAAAATGAGCTTGTTTTGCTATTGCTGGGGTGTTCCTTGTAGATTTGATCAGATACCCTATTGAAAGGGCTTGTCTTGGAGTACATTGCTATATTTCATTGATGCCCTCAGCTCTTTGTTTTTCCTAAAGTTTGTAGAAACAATAAATTTGGAATCAGACCCTAGATTGTAATTTTCAACTCTAACAAAGCTAGATGGGCTTTCAACTACAGCAATGGTGCTCTGCTTCCTAAACAAACTTTACATTCCCAGAATAATCAACAAAGCCTTTTGTTTAAATAAAAATCCAGCACAAATTTGTTGCAATTCATAAAATCTTAGGTCATGTTTGTAATATTAAGGTACTACATTTAACAGTGCTTCTGGTTCAGGTAATAAAAGATCAATTTAATCCTTAATATCTGCCATGCTTTCCTTGCAGCATAGTAATATTCTCAAATAACAATTATAATGAAATTTGATTAGTAGAATGTAGGTATAGCTTTTGGAGAAGTTGTAAAAGCCTTTTTCCTTTCATTTTCTTTCTCAGAAGAATATTGGAACGAGATATGGAATTAAAATATAAGCATTACTTGAAACTACACTTTATTTCATCGGTGTGGTGTGCAGTAAATACAGTTAGCACTTAATTTTATATTTTTAACATTAATAAATGTATATATTATGTATTTCTAGCTCTTGGAGTTACATGGAAGATATCTGCTCACCTATTTGGAAAACAGGAGGGAAATTAAAAAAAAGTTAAAATGTTTGAGATGATGGAAGACTTCCAGTAACATAGCTTTGGAATGGACATAGTATTCAGGATGGACATAAAATATATTCTCCCTTGCAGCTCTGGGAGTCTGTTTTTTTTGGGTTTTTTTTTGTTTTTTTGTGGTTTTATATAATGACAGTATTTAAATTAAAAATTATTCTTTGCGTTCTAGTGAAAGCAAACTTATTGGTTTTGGCTGCCAGCATCCATAATATGGTTTCTCTTTCCCATTAATGCTGACTTGTCCTTCTTCATGTTAAATCCTACATGGTGTTCTTGCTTTCATGCTGCAGTCTTGAACAGAAGTGTCTTAACAGATAACTTTGCAGTCCCAAAGATTATTCAGATGCTCTGTCATTTAGCTTTCAGTTTCCAGTTGCATCCAAGTAAAACATCTTGAGTAGTGTCTGGGTGTATCTGTTACCTTAGTTTATTTTGGTCTTTCATAAAGATAGCTAAACTGTGATGTTGGACTGGATGATCTCTAAGGTCCCTTCCAACCTCCACCAGAACTACCATTCTGTGGGGTTTTTTCCCCCTTTTTTCCTAAAGACCCACTGTTTGTTTGACTCCTTTTCTTTTCTTCTTTGTGTATTTTTTTGTTTTTAATTTGAATTCCTTTCTCCACTCTATGCAAAGTAACTTTTGTAGGAAGATTTTCTTCTAAAGATGATTATCAACTCAGGCAGTTTTCCAGATTGCCTGAATACAGAAGTTTTTTAGTTTCCAGAGGTAGGATATTTGTTTTGGATTCCACAATGTGAAAGAACAGGTCCTACCTGGATGTTATGTTTTTATTTGGTTCATATACCTAAAGTCTGGGCATGCTCTTGCCTTTATTAGCATGTCTATAACTGTGAGGTTTCAACAGCATGTGACTGTGGTCCTGTCCACCACATTCATGTGCTTGTCGCAAAGCAACTGAACAAAGATGCTGTCCCTAGGTGAACTGATGAAAGGTAGTTATAGTAAGTAGGAACTTATTTTGCTTCTATGCAACTTTTTGGTTATTAAAGCACACAGATTATGCTTAATATTTTTTCAAAGTATATGTTGAGCACTTAGGAAAATGCAGTCTTTTAACTCTCTAAAGTTAGGCAACCAAAACCTGAAGTACATTCTTCTGTGCTACTGTTGAAAATTCGGCCATAGGTTTTAAATTGACCCTATGCTTCATTTTTATGGGCTAGTTATAGATGTGCTAAATATAGGCCAATGCAAAAAGATTCTGGAAAGTCTCTGACAGTGACTTAACGGGAGGTTTGAATGCTTGCATTTAAAAATTAGGCTGCTCAGTTAAGCTTCTCAGTTAGGTGGATAGACAGATTGATTCAGGCAGTCCAGTTTGAAAAGCTTGCCCTACTTACCTGCTTTCAGAAACACTAGCATAAAACTGACCTGTACAAGGTATCTGAATGTGACACTGCTTCAGAGTTGTGTACTGTTCCATGTGCAAACTGGTGGTGTGGTTGTTACAAGGATTTTATTAATATTTGGTGCAATTGATCTGGTGGTACGAATAGGATAGATGTTTTCTTATTCGGTGGTCAGGTGCCATCCTTGATCATGCTGCTGGTGGAAATAATTGTGTTCCAAGAAGAAAATGAAGGAAAGTGATCCTGCTTGCCACACTGATCTGTTGCATGTGTGGAAGCACTTGCAACAGCCTTTCACCCCTCTCTTGTTTGTGTTTAACTCCGAGATCATTGAGGGGTTTTGGCTTCTAAATTAAATCAGCTGCTGTGGAGACTGGTGCTGCTACCTGACTCTCCTTAGTTAGTGGCAGAAAAGTCACTACCTGGCCACTGGCCTTGCCTTACAAACATGAACACCTACTGTAATGCACAGTAGCGGCCTTGAGTAATAAAAAACCAAAACAGTATGTTTATATGTGAAGTAGTGTTATTCAGAAAGGAAAGCTGTGGATAATTGTGACCTCCTCTACAAGATAGCAAGTAGGATTAATGGCCAGACATCAGAGGGCTATGTGATTTGTCAAAACAATACTTTTTATGATCACAACAAAACTTATTGAAATTGAGGTAAAATATACTGGACTCATTTTGATGCTTTTTTGAGTTTTTCCCCCCCCTGCCCTCCTCCTAGTTACAACAGTTACGTGCTATCTGTTCTGAGCTACGTTCGTCTTAAATTTTTGTTTCAAGATGTATTTAAGAGACTTGAACATAAAAATGTCATCCATGGTTCTACTTGTCTGAAAGAAATAAAAAATACATAAAATGAGGATGTTGCTGCATCTACATGCCTTCTTTGTTACTTATTTGTTGTTGTTGTTGGGCTTGTTTTTATAATCAACGTGGTCTGAAAATATGAACTGTTTCTGAAATATTTTGGGAAGAGTCAGGAGAAGTGATTCAAGCTTATCATGCTTCTGTGGTAGTAAAATAATAATTATAAAAGGAGATAAAAATTAATGCAGTTAGGATGAATCTTTAAGTATGTCAACTCCAGAATAGCCCAATATCAATCAAATATAGAGGAGGCTTGCTCTACAAAAAAAATGCCAAGAACTTCCATCAAAGCAACTTTTGCAGAAACCAAGAGCAACATCATGCACAGTTTACTGCCGTGTAACTTGTCAGCCAGCTAAACGGCCACAATTTGTATGATTTGTATTTTGAACACCTCTTCTGTCCTTTTAATATCTCAGGCACAAGAAAGGATTAGGGAATGAACACTAATATTTTGCTTTCTTCTGACTTGCTTCTGTTGCTTATCCCACCACACAAAATAAATTGTGGGGAAGTTGGATACGTCTTCATGCAGGAAGACCATTAGGAGAAGGGGAACTCAGAGGGCTACTCTTCACCATTGCTCACATGGACAATGCTTGTGCACCATGCAACCAGACATTTTTTGCATCTGTAGAGGCAAGGAAGAGTTATATTGCTGAACTACTGAACTCCTTAGGGGACAGCTTGTCTGCAGAGATAAATTACTGTTCTAAACAAGTAAGAATTAAAATCAGTAGACTTAATTTTCATTGGTATAATGGGAACTCAGAGGGGCTTTGTCCTGTTTGGTTTTTTTTTTTGGTCACAAGGAGGCAAAAAGGAATGGAAAAAATAGAGGGAAAAAAGGTCACAAAGTAAGACATTACACAAATACAGAAAATGAGCACATATATATTTCACCTCTTCTTTCTCATGAGATGTTCCCCCAGTGGCATGTGTCAGGGCATTTCCAAAGCTAGGCTTTAAGAGTCTTTCTGAACTCTATTGTACATTAGTCTCTACACCAATAAATTGACTCCAGGGTCATCCAGGGGATAATTTAGCTTTAAATACAGGGTTGCACTAATATGTCTGTTGGCCCTCACTCATCCATTTGAATTGGCAAAAGTCCAGCTGGAATAGAGGAGAAGAGCTGTTTAAGGAACCAGTTCTTTGTGATGTTATGTTATCAAATCTCTTGTCTGGTACTTCCTGAAGAAAAGGATAGAATGGGATGGGTATAATGAAGCAAACCTCCTCCAGGGGTGAAGTGGATACTGGCTTTATATCAGGATGTAGTATGTAGGGCAGAGTATGGCCCAGATTCTGGTCCAAGGAGAATAGAGATGCAAGGAAAAGAATAATTTTTATGGAGGCTGCTTAGTCACACATAACACAGTAAAATTGTTGTGCTAGTTTATGACTCATTTAGAGGACACACATACTTATCTCCAGTTTAAAGATATGAAGGAGAAAGTAATTTGCTAACAACTGGTTCAGGTTATTTGCAGGGACAAGATAAGAAATAAAGACTAATTGTATTTTGATCCATAAATAACTCCAACTTTCAGACATCTCTTGTACTCTCTGAATCTGTACAGGAATTTAATTATGGGCAAAATTACATTTTGTAATTTGTCTGTAAGATGAATAGGATACCTACTTTTATCAGTGTTCACAGCGATTAAAGAAATTTTCAGAATGCTTGGCAGTTGTATGATAGATCCTAACTCTGAAACTCTGAACTCATTCATACTCCAGTTTAAGTGTTTAAGGGTCTTTAATAAACACAAATACAGACAATAAGTATATTTGCTCTTTCTTTTATGTAATCAAAGGGAAAAGTCATGTTTGTGAATACTCAGGGTTTGGCTTTTTCTAAAAAATATTCTAGATTCCAGTGGTTCAGGCATCTGTATAACAGGCTTGTCTGTGTTACACTGCAGAGAAACCTTCCTCTTTGACCTACTGGGTGTTTCTCTTTTGAAGGAGGAAAGGAATTCTTTCCATGTTAAAAGAGTTCAGTCTCCTCCTGTTACTGATTGCCTCTGTTGCTTAGTTGAGCCCGATTATATGCAATGGCTTTTCAAGGGTTCAGATGTGAAGAAGTCATGTATGCAAATGATATCAATAAAATAACAGGATTCGCAAACACAGGAGCAGCAGCACACATACTACTGCTCTGAAGGTTTTCTGTGTAAGGTAGACTTACTGTTCGGTAGGACATCTGTTGACACTGCCACTTTTATGCTCCTCCTGCTTAGTTTTCCTGGCTGCATAGGCATAGCCAAAAGAAAATAGCAGTGCTAACTGTTCATGCAGGAGTAATAATAGCCTTTAAGAGAAGAGTAATTACCTTTGTCTGGTTTCTGCTTGCTCTAAAATTTAATAGAGACCAGTGGTTACATAGCAGATGCATGCAGAAGTCCTGTTGTTTTTACTAAATCTGAGGCTAGTTATGTAAAACGGCCTTTGCTCATAAGCTGAAATTGCATCTTAAGTTTGAAAAGAGAAAGGAAAAAAAATCCATTACTGATGGGTAGATTTCCTGAGCACATTTGACAGCTTTCAAGCTAGTGGGATTTGGCAAGGCCTTTAAAGTTATTGGAGATTTATAGCTAAAGAGATTACATAGCAGTGGGTTCAGATCTGATCCCTCTTCCCCAGCTCCTGCACTGGGTAACAGTGACAAGAGCTGTCTGTATACCAGAAGGAATCATTTAAGAAGGGTGGCTGCATTTGGAAATGGAAGCTCCAGTTAGCAGCCGGAAGCATCGGTGCTGAAAAGCAATTGCTGGTGTCAAGAACTTTCCTAGCTAAGCACTGCAGCTGGTGGCAATAAATAGCATTCTAATAAAGGAGGATGTTCAACCCATGACATAAGTGAATACTGTTTCAACCACAAAAAGTAATTTATGGTGCTGCATATGTCTGAAATGGATTTTTTTCCAATACATTTTAAAATAAAAATGCTAAAATTTCAATGGAGGGAAAGATCTGCATTTTAAATCAAAATGAAATTGAAAGATCAATGAAAAGTGTACTGCTTTTTAAAGTACGCAGTGATACATAACATCTTAAGGATGTGCACTGTCACAAGGCACAATTACCTCCATTCCTAAAAATGAAAGATGCTGTTTTCTGACTGTGAATGTTCTCTATATTGCATCAAACCTAATAACTTCCCACGTCAGTGATAATGCCCCCCCAACATTTACACAGAACCATCATAATCTCCTCTCATAAGCATGCCAAAATGATCACACAGAAAGTAGCAAATAACAATATGCTCAGATTGCATAAACATAATGATTCCTGAAAAAATAAAATCAGCTCAGGCTTCAATGAAGAGCTGAAAAAGAGGAGTGGATAATAAAGTCATTAGGCTCGTTGGACCTGTTAACTTACTGAGTCCACTACAGTAAACAAGTTATTAGTTTTGGCATGACCAGGGGTTTATTTGAACATATACTGCTGCTCTTTGTTATATATTCTGTTTAAGCTACGTGTGATTTCCCTTATGTAATTGTTGTGGAGCATAGAGATGTTACATATTGTAGCATCTCCCACTGGGATGAGCAGTGTGAATGTGGTACCAGGAGAAACCTTGCTTTAGTTTATTTCTGCTGGCTGTTTTTGAAGTGTTTTTGGATGCACGGAAGAGAGGGTAGTTTTGTTTTCATCTGAGCATAGCCTATCAAATTAACTTAATGGATGGGTTGTTCTGAAAGGCATTTTATACAGCAGTGTGCTGTACAAGGGCTGCATGTACAACTATGTAAAATTGGTAACTGTTTAAGTACTATTCAAGATCAAAATCCTTTGTATTGGAATGTGAAGCACAGCATACATGTTTGAAATTCCTCAAGGAAATATATCCTTTGCATTATCCTTTTTCAAGTGTTTATTAATTCTCTAGTTTTGCTTTTGGAAGAAGTCCTGCCTGTTAAGAGATGGCTGATATCCACTGAGCAATGGTACAGCTCTGTACTCGAGCAGATTCCCACTCCTGCCCCTTCTCCCTCCCCCTGTAGATGGTTTCTGCTGTCATTTAGAAGTTAAAGAGCCAGATTCTCAGATGGTGCACATCAGCACTGCTATTCCCAAAGAAGTAGGCATAACCTCACTGGAGTTACTGAAACCTAAGCTGAGACTCGTGGATTTCACCATTCCTGAGTGCAGTGCTTTAAGGTTTATGATACACACTTCCGTGATACTTTGTTTTGGTATAAACAAACACCATGCTTCTGATTCGAATTATAATCTCATTCACCCAGAAACCAATAAAGCTTTGCTTATTTATCCCAGCTGAGAGGATAGCCCAAAGGCTTTTCATGTTGTATGATAAAGTCATGGGCTGCCACTCTAGCTGCCCCTCACCCCTTCCCCAACAAGAAGGCAACCCCACTACTGCTGGTGCAATTACTGAGATGTGAAACAGTTGTTCAGAGACTTTTGTATTCAAATCCGTGTCATGATGCTTATTTTGTAGTGAAGCCATGTGTCTGCCAAGGATTTAGTTGGTTCAGAAAGAAAGAGACTGATTTTGGGCATTGATATGAAGAGCTGGGCAGAAAATTGGGAGCAATTAAAGGATGGAACACCTACCAAAAATGTTGAATTGAATATTTCCTGTCAACTGTGTTTGCAGCCACAACACTCTTGGACTCTCATTCACATTTAAACTTAGGATGGAATCCAGCTGCAAAGCCTGAATGTAGATCTGAATTTCCACAAGTTCAAGATTGTGATCAGCAAAGTTTATTTAGTTTGGTATCTAATTTAAATGCAGAACTTTTCAGGTAGCTTCAATCAGATATTTTGGGGATCCACTGGAATAATAGTGCCATAAAAGCTGAAATTAATAATTTATGGTATTGTGTAGGCATTTTATTAGCATTCCAGTTTAAGGTTAAAAAAGTGCTCTTGTGCAGTCAGCCTTTGTTAATAAGTGAAAGCAGGGGAGTTTGCAAATGATTTAAAATCATGGCTTGCACATTTTTCCAAAGCAAAAGAAGAGAAGCACAGAAAGTTCATCTGAATTCTTAAAGCAGCGTATGTGGTGAACATTAATTTTCCTTTTCTTAATTTTTAATTTCTTTTTTTATTTATTTAAGGTTGGCTAATTCTTTCTTTTTCTTTACAAATACTGTATTGGTAATGGAAGATATCTTCCACATCTGTACAACGTCAGGGATGGCAACATCAGTGATACAAGGACCTTCTTTAGGTGTGGTATATAGTAGCATGGAAACATAACTGGGTATATATCCAGATTTCCACAGTGGTATGTTCTTCTGAAACTGCAAATCACTTCACATGAAGGAATATGGCCTGGCAAGAACAGGGAACTAGAGGAAGAAAAGAATCCAGTCTTGTCTTAAAATCAAACCAAACCCCAAAGCAAAGACCTCAATATTTAATTCAATATGTGATCTTGATCACAATCAGCTATAGCAATGGGATAGCTATCAGTTGTCACAACCTTTGTCAGTAGGAAGTAAAAAAACCCCAACGATTCCCTTATTCTCCTGTTACTTGTTTTCTTCAGTTCAGCAAGGTTAGTGGGAATGTCAGCAATGACAATTCTGATAGAAACTCTGTCTCATGTTTTTGGCTGATGAGAAGACATTTGATTAAAAACTGCCAGCTAAAGGACAGAAAGCTGAGCAGTAACAAATGTCCAAAGGCTGCCTAGAGAACTGAGGCTTGCAAGTGCTGTGTTCCTCTCAGCACAGCTGGAACCACCCGCCCTGCACTCTGTGGGCTGCACTCACATTGTCTGGCTACACAGCTTGCAGCTTACAGACGGCAGACTATCTCCTTGCGTGGAGAAGATCTTCAGTAACTTCGGAATGCATCTTTACTCAAGGCAGAGAAGTGGGGAAACAGAAAAATTTAGAGCAACGAAAATCCACCTGTGAAAGTATTGCAGGACCCTCTTAATGCTTTCAAAGTGAGCAGGATGTTTACAGCTTCTGTGTGTTTGTTTTTTAGGCAACTGGGGATGGGTGATTGTTGAAGGCCTGCAAAGTTCAGCTGTTTATACAAGCTAATTGCAGTTTACTTGGTATAATGTTCTCAGTGAGTTAGCTGTGCTCTTCTGTCTTTTATTAAAGGAAATTCCTCTTCTCAGTTACTTCCAGAAGTTTGAAATGCAGAAGTCAGATTAAATGTGATCTCTAACCAAGTGAGGGTGTCTCCAGGCAGTACTTTTGAGAATAATTTACCCCAAACTCGTATCTGTCCCACTACAGCTGAAGCACCAGGTCCATAGGGCTGGACAAGTCCAGATTGATACCTGTCACCTACTGCCTCTTTGATCATCAATTTTTAAGACTTGAAGCCCATTGCTTTTTCCTCTTCACTCCTTTCTTCTGTCTTAAAAATCTGTAGGAGATGACTTACTGTCAGCATTAAGAGTCCAAAATTCAGAAAAGAAACAAGTAGCATGAAGCACTCTGTTACTCTTGTCCTGGCTTTGTGTTCTTCAAGTTGTCTGAAAGAAAAAGCATTGAGAGTTCCTAAATGTGTGTTTCAGGTGCTGGCAGCACTGAATCTTCCTGTATCCTGGGTAAGAGAAGAATGACAGATGATGGATAAATCTTTCTAAAGATATTTGAAACAGCCGTATTTACTGAACTAGATCTTTTGAAGACTTAGATAATGAAGCTACATTTTGCTTACTGCTTTTGTATGAAATTAAACTATGAATCACTTCTGTTATGTCCTTTTTTTTGTCTGCCTCTCAGTAATTTTCTGTTTGTTGTTTGTAGTTTCTTGGCATGGAACAGGGATCTCAAGCTTCTTGGATAGAAGGCTGTATCTTTAAGAACCCGAACTTCAGAGGACTTGCCAAATCTTGCATCAAATACAAAACTCGTAGAAAGAGCATTAAAAAAATATTTAAACTGAGCTATTAATTTCTTGCCATCTGGAAAACCGCAAACAGTGACAAAAACAACTAAAAAAGTCATATGCCACTAATAGGTTGAGTGCTTCAATACAGAATATTGTGCTGCTTGTAGCAACAGCTTAATGTATAACTAGTCACGACTGGCCTTTCAAACATATCAGAACAGACAATCTTGTACATAATGTGGAATCTCTATATTATGACTGATGTCCAAGACTTATGATGCTATAAACTATCGGTTATGTTGTTTTGACAATGGAAGAATTAACGAATGAGACAGATTTGCCTGCAGTGATGAACTATATAGTAAAGAAACATTAATAAAGATAAAACATTTGGAAATTCTTTATGAAAAATAACATTTTTGCTCTTTTTACAAGGAACAAAAGAAGCCAGAAACATGACAGATTTCATCAAGAGACCTGTTCACAGATTAAAAGTCAGTCTGATTTTTGTTTTACTGTGCTAGACTTCCCTTCTCAAACCACAGAAGAGTGAAGCGAGTGTTTTCAAGCTTACAGGTTTGGAGTTTTTTTGTGGTTATTTGTTTGTTTGGTGTCAGTTGGGGTTTCTTTGTGTGGGTTTTTTGGTGTGGTTTTGTTTGTTTGTTTGTTTTGTTTATTTCTGCTTATGGGCTGAATGTCATCTTCCTGCTAATCTTATGTCATACAAGAATTATTTGTGTCTGGGTGAGTTCTATTCAGCCTTCTGGTGTACTTGGAAAATGGCACATAGGATCCATGGTGATCTCAATGTCTGTCTGTTAAACCAGCAAGACCTACTCATGTAACGAACTACGGTGATAAATCAGGGAATTGGGGGCATTCAGCACCATACAGAATTTGCAGTTGACTGCATCTCAGTGTATGGCAAATAGAAAGGTTGAAAGACTGTAAACAAACACACAGAATGGTAGGAGTTGAGACTCAAAGTTCTTTGGATACTGGGCTGCTGTATAAAAGGGTACTTCTGTCCCCAGTGTTTGTCACAGAGAGCTACTTGATGCAAAAGTTGGAATCCTCTCCTTCTGAATACCTATATGCTGCACTAGCTTAGTTTTCAGACTGCTTGGCAATTTCTGTGTGAACTTTCTTCATGAACTCAGACTACTCCAAGTCTCATGGTTTGAACACAAAAATATCTGGCAAGAAATGATAGAGAAATACTGGATTTAAAAGTTAACATCCCAGAAGGAGGGGAACTTGGAAATGTATAATTGAATATTTTTGGCATCAATAAAAAGGCATGGCCAGAAAACGGATTTAAACATGAAAATCCATCTTTAGCTGGTGAAAATTCACTGCTGGTGTCAAGGACATTTTAAAATCTGTCTTTCATCTCTTATTTTGAAGTTACTTTTGTGTTAAACTTCTCCAGTAATGCTTATTAACCAGTTTTATCTGTGCCTATTGAAGAATCCTATAGAAAGTGTATGTTCTTGAGAGTCAGGGTAAGATAGATGTTTAGCTCCCTTAAGCTCTCTATTGAGAGAATGGAATAAAAGCAAAAAGGGAGTAGGATGATGAGAAAATTACAACCAGCACTTTAAGATCTCCCTCCCCCATCCCTCCTTTCTTCCCGGGCCCGGCTCACTGCTCCTGATATCTCTACCTCCTCCCCCTACAACGGCTCAGGGGGGCAGGGAATGGGGGATGTGGTCAGTCTCTCACAGATGGGCTCTGCCGCTTCTGTCTTCTCAGATGAGGGTGACTCCTGGCATTCTTCCCCTGCTCCAACACAGGGTTCCTCCCCCTGGAACACATTCCTTAAAGAACTTCTCTGGTGTGGGTTGTTCCCAGCAGTTGTGGCTTCTGCCGATATGGGGTCTCTCTCGGGACAGAGTCCTTGGTGACTATCTCTGGCTTGGATTCTTCACCATGGTTGCAGTTTCTGCAGTTACAGGGTCCCTCTCTCGGGACAAGGTCTCTTCTGGGCACAGGTTTGATGATCTGCTTTGTCGTGGGTTCCTTCCCACAGTTACAGCTGTGGATATTGGGTCCCTCCTTCGGGACACGGCCTGCTCTGGCCATAGTTTTAAAGAAGAAAATAACTGCCCGTGGCTCGGGGTCTGTAGTGAAGTGAATTTCTGCCCCTGGTCCAGGGTCAGCTTTATCAAAATGAGTCGCTGCCCCTGGTCTGGGGCCAGCTGTATCAAAATGAATCTCTGCCACTAATGCGGAGTCTTTAAAGACATGAAAATAAATCTCACCTTCACCAGTTCTCTCCACAGAATGCAGGGGAGTCTGTGCTCTGGTGCACCTCCTCCTCTCTTTCATCACTGACCTTGGAGTCCACATTTCTCACTGTTCCTACTCCTTGCACCACCACCAGCCAGAAGAAAAAAAGAAAGGGAAGAAGCAGGAAGAAGATGAAGGAAGAAACCTCCTCTTCTGGCTTCTTCTTAAAAAGTGATTGTGAAGGTATCTAATTGGCTCAGCCCCAGAAGTGGGTCTGTCTCAGAGCTGGGGAGAGTTGCAAACAACTTCTTACAGGCGCCATCTTTACAGCTCCTTCCCCCTTACCAGAAAAGGCTGTCATTTCAAACCATGACATTACTTTAGGTAGCTGAGCATGTGGAGAAAGGCTTCTCTGTATTGGTAGTGAGATTGAAAAGTCAATCTATTTATCTTTTTGTTAGCTTTTATCTTAGGTTTCTACTCTTTTGAGCTTAAAGGTGAGATCCAGAAGAATTAATTTAGATGCCTAAATTCAGGATACTATTCCTGCAGATCCTGGTTCCATCAGCTCATTTCCCAAGTGTTCAGGGCAAAGATCTCAGCTTTTGACCCCAGAATTCCCCACGAGTCTGAAGTTCTGCTGCTCCTTGTGTCCTGGAGCACCTTGGATGTACCACCATGACCTTGTTCAGGCTTTTTTTCCTGGCTAGAATTCAGGAGTTAAGGAAACTTCTCTGTGGGGTTTCAACTATATGTTAATCTAAAAGCAAACCTACATATGGTGAGTCAATCAATCTCTACTTGAAGTGCAGTGATAGAAACTTTTTTCTTTATAAAACACATATGGGAGGAGAGTGAGTTGCTGTCCCCCTTCTTATACAATTGCATTTTGGTAAATGTATTAATATGTATTTGGTTTTCTCCCTCATATGAAGCATAGATTTAGATTGACTGATGACATATCTGAAATAGTACTGTGATACTCATTCTTGTTCCTACTTTTTGGCCCATGAAGCTTGAATTCTTTCTGTATCAGAATGACTGTGACAGGTGAGAATGGAAGCTGTTAATTGTGCCACAGGTTTAGACTCCCACTTCTATCCTTCTGATCCCACAAAGGTGCTGTAACCACCTGCCTTTCCATGCAGCCATAGTGAGATGAGGGCTTAAGTCTTCTGTACTTTGACAGAATTCTCTGCATCTGTTTATTGAGAAAAAAAAATGTAGGTACATTTCACAGAATCACAGAATCTCAAGGGCTGGAAGGGACCTCGAAAGATCATCTAGTCGAATCCCTCTGCCAGAGCAGGACCACCTAGAGTACATCTGTCATGGTTTAGCAAGGAGCAGCTTTTGCTTGGTAACAGGGGAGCAAGTTGCAGTGAAGACCTGGTAAAGAGTTTTTTGGACTCTTCCCCGGCTCCTGGGTTGAGACTCACCTCTGGCCCCACTAGGCCAATCTGGTGCCTCTGCGATCACTATGGGAATTTGAAGTGCTTGCAGGAGGTGTAAGAGTGGTACAAGATGGAGGTGACCACGCGGACCCCACAGTCAGAAAAGGAGGAAGGAAGGAGGAGCACCAGACCAGAGACCCCTATGCAAACCATGGTGAGGACGCAGGCTGTGTCCCTGCAACCCATGGAGGGCAATGGCAGAACTGAGAGCCACCAGCAGCTCTGGGTGAGTGCACTCGGATGGGCGAGAGACTGTGTGAGGTGGTGTCATGGGCTGTGCTGGAGAGCCTGCGGGCCGCAGAGTAGACTCACATGAGAGGCAGAGAGGAGCTGCAGCCTTTGGGCTAAATGCACATCAGAGCAGCCCGTGCAGGGCTGCCGTGTGTGTGAGGTATCTCATGGACGTGCAGGGAGGACTGGTGCAGAGCCCACCTGCCCTGAGGAGAGACAAAGAGAGGCAGAAGCTATCAGGAATAGACTGACTGAAACTCCCACTCCCTGGCCCCCTGGGCCATTCAGGGGGTAGGAGGTAAAAACACGGGGATTAGGGCTCTGAGCCTGGGAAGAAGGGAGGAGTGGGAAGGAGCTGGTCGGACTCTTCATCATTGTACCACTCTGTGTTGTTTTAGTTTGGTTATGTTTTGGAGTTTTATGCTTTAGTTGGTATTGCATTAAATTATTTTCTGTTTTCTTCCCCAAGTGGAGTAGCCTGGTCTGTTTTGTCCTGGACCTTAAGTGGCAATTAAGCTCTCCCTGCCCTTTAACAATCCCCAGGTCTTTGGTACTTGAGGCTAATCGTGTTCTTTTCTTCCCTGATGGGCCTAAACCATGACAACATCACACAGGAACCAGGTGGTCTCCTGTGTGTCTGAATGTCTCCAGAGAAGGAGACTCCACAACCCACCTGGGCAGCCTGTTCCAGTGCTCTGTCATCCCCACAGTGAAAAAAAAAATCTTCCTTGTATTTCTTTGGAACTTCTTATGTTCCAGCTTCTACCCATTGCCCCTTGTCCTATCACTGGCCATCCCTGAGAACAGCCTGGCTCCATCCTCCTGACACCCAACCTTTCCATAGTTGTAAACATTAATGAGGTCACCCCTCAGTCTCCTCTTCTCCAAGATAAAGAGCCCTAGCCTCCTCAGCCTTTCAGCATAAGGGAGATGCTCCACTCCCTTCATCACCTTGGTGGCCCTGCGCTGAAGTCTCTCCAACAGTTCCCAGTCCTTCTTGAACTGAGGGGCCCAGAACTGGGCACAATATTCCAGATGTAGTCTCACAAGGACAGAGTAGAGGGGGAGGAGAACCTCTCTTGACCTATTACCCACTCCTCTTCTAATACACCCCAGAATGCCATTGGCTGCCTTGCCCACGAGAGTACATTGCTGGCTCATGTTCATCCTGCTGTCCACCAAGACAGGTCCCTTTCCCCTACACTACTCTCTAAGAGTTCATTTCCCAACCAGTACTGATACATGGGGTTATTCTTTCCCGGATGCAACACTCTACACTTCCTGTTGTTAAATTTCTCTAGATTTATCCCTGCCCAACCCTCCAGCCTGTCCAGGTCTTGTTGAATGGCAGCACAGCCTTCTGGTGTGTCAGCCATCCCCTCAGTTTAGTATCATCAGCAAACTTGCTGACAGTGCCCTCTGTTCCCTCATCAAGGTCAATAATGAATTTATCGAGCAGTACTGGTCCCAGCACTGACCCTTGAGGGACTCCACTAGATACAGGCCTTCAACTAGGCCCTGCCTCATTGATCAAAACTCTGCCTTTTTCCCTTCAACCAGTTAACAATCTCACTACCTGATCATCCAGCCCACGTTTTCTCAGTTTTGCCATGAGGATGCTGTGGGAGATGGTGTCAAATGAAATCTGAAATCAAGATGAACCACATCTGCTGCACTACCTTCATCCACCTATTACATCTTCATAAAAGGCTACCAGGTTGGTGAAATACGACTTCCCCTTGGTAAAACCATGTTGACTGCTCTTAATGACCCTCTTGTCCTTTAAAAGCCTGGAGACAGCACCCAGGATGAGTTGTTCCAGCACCTTTCCAGAGATGGAGGTGAGGCTGAGGTGAGTCTGTAGTTACTCAGCTCCTCCTTCTTTCCCTTTTTGGAGACTGGCTTCAAAAGTAGATGGAGACACTACCATATCCTTAATGAAGACTCCTGCTTCAGGGGAAAAAAATCCGATTTGCGTATAGATCTCTGCAGTTTCCTCCTGTTGCAGTAAGCATGTTGACCTTTGTATAGCTGTTAAGTCCAGAGGCACTTTTCAAAGGTACCTTCTGAGATGGATTGCTTCTGCAGCAGATGACATCGGGAGCTGAGGATTCTAAATAAGGATTTAAAATTTCTTTCCTCAGAACAGTTAAGCTGACAACACATGGTTGCAGCACCTGCTTGGTGTTTGTGTGAGCTCAACCACATTTCATACTATGGACTTAGCTTTGCAGAGTTGGTAAAACCTCCTTTATGTTGCAGTATGCATCACTGACAACTCTTTCTGTTGGGGACCACTCCAGATGCTCCACTAACAGTAAATTTCCCACTCAGATTCTGCCTTACTATCTATTACATCTCCTCTAAAAAATAGTCTCTATAAAAACACACAAAACCCCAATAAACCAGCTTTATACCCAAACAAATCAGATGTATAACTGAGCTGCTTCTCCTTGATTGAGAGCATCCATGTAACTTCCTATGCTCTTAGACAAAAATAAATAAAAAACACATCAACATTTCATTTCAAATGATTTTATAAAATTTCATTCTATAAAACTGGATAAGGATTTTCAAGAGCATTTGGCAAACTCCTGTGAAATAACTGGTAAGTGATGTCTAGAGGCAATGAGTTAAGCTATTGGTGACTGCACTAGGAAAATCCCACTCATGGTTTCTCAGTTCATTTCATGGAAGATATGACAAGGTATCTCTTGTAGATTGTAGCATATAGATTGTCACATGGTGCTTAGAAATCCTACCTGAACATCAGTGGTAGTCTAAATTACTTATAAGAGCTATATATAAGGCTTGTTAGAGCTGAGATAAGCCCAAAACATTTAAGTTGCTAATTTCTGCTGCTAACAATACTGAATTTCACAGGGCAATCAAATAGAAATATGTGCTGACTTACTTGCAACTTCCTCCTTAGATTCAGTATGTAGCAACCTCACTCAAATTTGTACTCAATTGTGTACTCAAAATTAGTTTGAGTACATAAGAACAACAAAACTACACTGTAAACATTTTGGTTTGTGCCGCATAAGATTGCCTTTAAATGTTGTGTGGGAAACAAACCCAAACAGGCAAAAAACCCCACAACCCAGACCAAAACAAGTGATAAATCAAAAAAGTAAAACGCAAGAGTGTAGAAGCACAGCTATACATGGGACTTAGAAACTGAGATATTGCCCACTGTTTTTTAGTCTAGTGTAGTCTTTGGTGGTATACTTCAGTTCCTTGATTTACCTGTGTTAGAAGTACAGTGGGAAAACTAAGATCTTCCATGTATTGTTAGATTAGTTGTCTCGGAACAGTTTACCAACCTTACACAAGACTAAAAGAACAGATATTGATGTTCACTGGGACTTCTCAGCATGAGACTTATATGTCTGGAAGGATCCATGTCTGTTTTGAAGTCAGAGGCAGGTATCTGAGTTTTTAGTTATTGCTGTAACAGGACTATTTTTAGAATTGCACTGGGCTGCTTCTGTTTGCGGTGATCCCTTTCTGTCCAGGGCATTCACAACATTTTTAGCTTTGTACACATCGTCATCTGGAGCATCCCTCTTACGATTGAAAGAGAGTGAGACCTGGGGCTGTTTATCCTGGAGAAGACCAAGGGGAAATCTCATCATCACTTATAAATACTTAAAGGGCAGGTATAGAGAGGATGGGGCAAGTCTTTTTTCTGTAGTGGCCAGTAACGGGACAAGGGGTAATGGGCACAAGCTAGAACACAAAAAGTTCCACTTGAACCTGAGAAGGAACACTTTGCTGTGAGAGTGAGGGAGCCCTGGCACAGGCTACCCAGAGAGGTTGTGGAGTCTCGTTCTCTGAAAGTTTTTAGAACTCCCGTGGATGCATTCCTGGGTGATCTGATTGAGGGGAACCTGCTTTACCAGGGGGTTGGACTGGATGATCTCTAGATCATCCTACCGTTCTGTGATTCATGATGGAAGTTGTTTTCTTAGACTATTCTACATGACTAAATTGTCCCAGAGTCTCAGCTGAGAGTTTCACACAAAAACTGTGGTTTCACACAAAATGGTTTTGTACTTCAAACTATAGCTTTGGTGACAGTTTTTAGAAGATTGTCTCAGATGGAACTGCTATTAGGGCCAAAGCCTGTCTCCCTGCCTTGACAACAGAGATAGCTGAAGTAAGGCATCATAAAAACATTGTGGAATATACCAGTGATCTGCTCCTAATGATACAGCCAGGAAAGCTTTCTGCATCCAGAGAGTTTCAGTTGCGTTCCTTAAGACTTAAGCTTTACTTCTCCAAGTAAAAGAGTTTAGCATATATTTACCATATAAATCCAGTCTTTCTGGAACCTGAGGAAACCATTATCTGTAGTGGTGGTTTTTTAAATCTTACTAGTGTGCTTGCTGGGATTTTACTCTTGCCACCTGATTAGCCAGAGATACACCAGTATCTTTGAAGAGCTTCAGAAGCTTTTGAATTTATTCTGCCTGAACCTTTTCTGTGAAAAATCTGCTAATTTCACAAGTGGAAAAGTCATATCTAATAAGATAGTTCACTACAGGCTCTGATGGTCCAACTCCATTATGTTCAGACTGTGCAATCAATGACAGTCTTTTGAATCTGGAGAAATCACATGAACATATTTTCTGATGAAATTACCAGGCCTCTGACTGTGTTTGTCTTGGCTTCCTAGTGTTCCTGGCATTTTTTTTTCTTCTTCTTCTTGATATGCTTTAATTCTTTTCCTTCATTTTTGCCTTTGCTATAATTGGGAAAATAACAGCATTCACCATCCATAACAAAAAAAAGAATCCAAACCCCAAAGCAGGCACATCTCAGTGGCATAGCTGATATTTAGGGCACAAGGGAAGGAAAGTATCATTGTATTGCTATTTCATTATAGCTGTATTCTTTGATAGGTTCAACTGTTGATCTCCATCTTATAAACTCCAAGTGGTTAATTCACTGTAAGGAAGAGTGAAATATGGAGATGGGTTGATAAACTACATTACAAGACCATTGTGTTTCCTCTTGTTCCTTGGTTCAGCTCAGCTATACTTCAACCCACAGAGATGCATCTTGTTTAGCTTTCATATGTTTAGAAATACAGAAGAATGGCTGCTCTCTCTCTTGCACACCAGCCCATTATCAGCACTCAGTCACTCACTTGAAAATTGTTCAGCATTTTTGTGATCTGATGAGATTTATGCTTTAAGCCAGTTCAATGACTCAAGACACATCTTTTAAAACATGAAAAAAATAATGTTACAATATGATATATCAGCCAGTGAACAATTCTGGAACAAATCAGTTACACCTCTGAGAGAGCTGTGGCTTTTGATTGTTTTTGTGTTTCATTTTTTTTAAAAAAAATGAATTTAAATAGTACTTTATGCTCCCTTTTCATTAAATGAACAATGGCACACAGAGGTCATTTTATCAACTCAAAGATGCTTCTTATTTCATGACAAACCTGTGTGTCTTCACTGTGGTCACCTGCCATACAGCATACTTTGTGCCACTTGGATACATCTAAAACTTACCGATGTTCTTGCAGTATCTGTTTTATGGTATTTTTGGCAGAAGCTATATGCAAAGAAGAGAAATCATAATCTCTCTTTTCCCTTTCAAAACTCTGGCTTTTACATTGCATCACCAGAGCTTTAATAATTGTAAACCAGCAAATATGTACATGTTTTTTAAATCACTGAAGTCATGCTGAGGTACAGTACAGGAGATGACCTGGCTCTACAAACTGAACTGAGAGTGTTTCTGACAAAGGTATTATCCCAGTCGTGGGTGAATGGAACTTTCCAAAGTGAGAACAATGCAGAAAGAGTAAACAAGCAAGACAATGAAACAATTAAAAAAAGAAATCTTCATTTTTAGCATATTGGCAAATGGAATGTATCTAGCTAAGTATACGAGTCTCACAAGCTGCCTCTCAATCTGGACCCACAGAGCAGAGAGAAAGCTCCACAGTGAGGAGGAGAGAGAAAGTGAGAAATCAGAGTAAAACTGCAGACGATGAGAACACACTGTAAAACTGCTTTCAGACCCTAAGCCACTGTGACAAACTCCTTATTCTCCTAACATTAGTAGTAACTCTATTGAAGATTCAGTGCTGTAGAGTCAGATGCTAAAACAAACAAAATCCATCAAAACAGACAGTTATAGTTTGGTTTTTCTGTCACTGGACATTTGAGGCTTGGATCCAAACCTGGGATTTCATCCTTATGATGAGTCCTTTCCTTTGTTTTCCTCTGCTCCTGACTCACATTGAATACGCCTCACCAAAGAATTCAGAAAAATACTTTTTGATATCTTTGAAGGAAATACGAGGCCAAGAAATCAGAAAATGCTTTACTGTTTAGCTGTTAGAATTTATAAAACCAGGAAGCCATCACTTACAGGCTTGCCACACAAGGGCTAAATAGAGGAAGTTGTGTTTTAACATTGTTAGTGGATAAGTGGGAAGCAAAGTAATGCCTCTGATTGGTTAACATATTTAAAAGCACAACTTGTGTACACTAGAGTTTTAAGGCATCACTGTTGTAAATATGCTAGCTACTATGCCTCTAAGAACACTCACTAAAAACACATAGAAAGAGAATAGGAGAGATTTCACAAATTCAATCAGATGAGAGAACGGTGAAAACTGCATAAAGAATAATGGAAAATCTTGTTAGGGAAACTGGAAACAAACAAAAAAAGCAAGTATCCTAGATAAAACTTGCAGAGTGCTGGGAGAAGGAAGCTGCTTTCGATTTAAAGGACAATGCCTTTTACTGAATGCATTGTAGCAGAATAAACTTTGTTCCCCTCTCTGGGTAACAGGACACAGGTGTACTGACCCAGCAAGATGGAGGCTTCTTAAATGATCTGGCAAGATAGGACAGGGCAAAGCACAGCTGCCATTTAAGTCTCTGGTGACAGTGAGGTTTCAGTCCCTGACTCTCCAGGAGACTGCACATTGCCTCTCTTCAAAAGTAGACATTAATCCACAACAACAACTTTGGTTGGGCTTGGCACATGAAACAGGCAGGCTTTTATTTATCTTCATAAAGAAAACAGAGCTTTGTACTAGGTATGTGATTCTGAAAGATGAGATGAACAGAAATAAACAGTATAGTAGAGAAGAATGTAGAAAAAGCTACAAGAAGCATAATCAAACACTTAAAAACATAGAATTAGAACTGAAGTGTGTTATTAACATCAGAAAAAAAAAGCTTTGACCAAAATAAAGCCTATAAGAGTGAGTATGAAGCACTCCACACTAGTGAAAAAGCACTGGGAAATGTAAAGCAATTCTGAACTCATTATTTAAACACAAGAACTTATTTTTCTACTTGGTGCTCACCATACTGGCACTTAATATCCTTGTGCCACAGCACATGCAGCTGCAAAATGGACATAATTAGTATTATAATATGTAAGCAATTAGTAATAATTAGTAAAAGTCACTTTAACTTTTAAAAAGGATATCCCAGAAAGCAGGGATGAGGCCTTATCATATTCCTGACTTTGGAAAACCTAGCTTGTTAACATGACAAGACCTAGCAGAAGATCAATAAGTCTGAACAAAGTTCCTGTGGAAGAGTAACAGAGTAAATACTCAGCCATCAGCGGGATGCTGCTGAATGCAGACGTAGTCTCTGGGCTAACCTAGTGATGCAGTAATGTAGGGTAGGATAAGAAAGAAACCAGAAGCAGTCTCATAGCTCCTAGCACATCTAGGTCAGAGATGAGAAGTATGAGGAAAAATCCAACTGAGTCTGCTTTCTGAGCTTTCATGTCAGAGCTCTTAAACTGGCCACTTCGTGTATGTTCTTGAGCCCAAGTAATTGAAGAGCAAAGTAAAAAAGTGTGCAGCTTGTAAAATGTAATTGATGATACTCTAAATTGCACACTAAAGGCTGGCTTTAACAAGCGATAACATATTTTCCCTCTAAATAGACTCTTCAATGTTACTTTTCTAGCTAACTAGTATCTTATCTGGGACATAATTTAAACTCCTCATTGTTGCTAAAATGTTACTTAACGATACTTAATTTTCTTCTTTATCTGTAGTAAGTATTAGCTTTGAGTAAGTTATCTATCATCTCTGATCAAGAAACAGAAACCAGATAAGCATAGCATTAATGGACAGGATTGCTTCAAGCTAAGTATAGCATGGTTTAGGTAAATGGGAGACAAAGGTAAATCTTTGACACTTATTACCTCACGTTGCTATGACACATCTGCTTGTCATGACAGAAAATGTTGCTGAGTTTCCAGGGGCTGAGAGTTGCTAGAGTGTGGGTTGCTGGAGCACAAACTTGTACAACTCTTACCCTTTTTGTAAGCAAACCTTACAGAAAGACTGGGTTGAAATGAAAGCACAGGAAAACTTGTGTTGACTGGAGCCTCCAACTTTTTGGCAAGTATGAGCTCCTGAGTACACCTGAGTTGGACTAGCGGTAACAGAATTGTTAAGACAATCGGGCCAACTGTGAGAATTCAGAGTTTGGGCATTCGTGGCAAACATACACCTAAGCAAAATAACTTGCTGTTGCATGCCCCATTCAGCAGACACTTTCCTATTATGTATTTTGTTTAAATGTTTCAAAAACTGAGCGGTAAGCCACATATCTCTTACTGTGAAGACTGGTGTTAGGACTGGAAGAGACAAGTGTAAAGTAACAAATATGATGATAATGCTCTAAACTTTATACAGAAAATGTTGGAATAATTTGTGGTGGTTAGTTGAGAATAAAATATTGAAATATGGAAAAGGTCAGAAAAAGAAGGCAGCTGCCAGACTTATTCTCCATTATTAATTTGTAATTGGATGAGATGTAACAGACTTACTATAATAGAAAAAGATTTACCTAAGACACTGGGAAAAAATCTGACTAAGACGGGTAGTGGAATGGGCTCCTGTAACCTTTCTGTGCATCTCCATCATTGGAATTTTTAAAGAATAGATTAGACAGACATTTAAGCTGATCTATATGGACAGTCTTGCCTCAGAGAAAGGATGAAACTGTATCTTGAGACCCAACTGTGCGTGCAATTTTTTTTTTCATGATATGTAGCCAGACTAGTGTTTCTAAATGTATTTCATCATTTGTATGTAATGCAATCCAAACACATTAAAATGAGGCTGATTAAAGTGTGTATGATACAAACTGATTAAACTAATTTTTATGTTTTTCTGCTCATTATGGAGCTATCATGCTGAGGCAGAATACAAAATGGAGTGTGGTGTAAATGCTCATTACAGAAGAACAAAAAAAGGAAAAAAATAATCCAATATATCCATTTGTAATGGAAAACATTTTCTGCTAATAAAGCTTGCATTTCCAATGTACTCTTCTAGTGAGAGTTTCAAAGTGCTTTCAGAAATGTTTGTAGCACCCTTGAGGCACTTTTGTGAGGTGAGACCACGTCTGTGCAGCTTCATGTTACAAAGACCAGCCCCAAAATGTCCAGTTGAAGTTCTCAAACCTGCCAGCTCTAAGCAGGGCTGGGCCTGGCATCCTTCAGGTGCAGCTCATCGCCTCTTCTGCATCATGTTCTCTTACCATCACTATTGCTTGTCAACTTGAGAAATGTCTCTGTGCTTTCATCAACAATTAAATATAGGATAACATCCTATATGACAGGGTGAAGAGTCGAGTTCCTGCCCTTTCCTGAAGACTTCAACCGGCACACCTATATAAAGCAAACTAGTAATAGGGACTTCTATAAGAGAAAGGATAGCTGGTATTTTTAATAGCAAAAATAACTGTATGTGTATATTAAATATATTTAGATGTATATTTATATCTTATTTATAAATATATATTTATATATTATATATATATGTATATTTATACATAAAGGTACAAGTATTTACATAAATAAATAAATAAATAAATATTTTAAAATAATTGTAGTCCTTTCATCTAGTCTCCTCTGTCATCTCTCCTTAGGACAAAGATCCAGAGAGACTTAGTATGTGTTTGTACAGCCTGTTGGACCAAAGAGGCAAGTTTCTCTCATTGATAGCGTTAAAATAGCAATATATCATACGCTTATGACCTAGTGCTACAGCCTGAATTTGCATGAAGTTTGTAACCTTGAGTTGGTTCTTGTTTAGGTATTTAAAAAGGCAATCACTTAATATTGTTATTGTTTTGCCATTAGCATGTTTGTTTTATATTAACAATGAATATCTGGCCCATGCAAATAGTAGTTGTTGTGTGACTAAATACTTCTCTACGTTCATATCATTTTCATTCAGCAAGCTCTCAGAGGTAAATGTGTTACAGTAAATCTGTCTGGTTACAAACAGTCAGCTGGACATCAAGGGAAATGTGTTAAATGTCTACATAAAAAAGTGTTTGCGTAGTATTAGGCGGATCCATTTTCTATGGAAACTTAACTTGGCACTAATATGCCTTTCATCGCCCTCAGCAGCATACTTTGCGGTATCAGTGAGAGGCAACAGCAAAAAGTATTTACATAATACAACAGAAAACCCCTTCAAACCTTAGCCAAGGATATTTCTCTGAGAATTAATAACTAGCCGTGGTTAATGGTCACTGGCTTCACCTTAGGCCCACAATTAATCCCTGAACCTCAATTGTTATTACCTAATTGACTTAGTTTAATTTCATTTTAACATTTCAAAGTGATCTTCCTAAAATCACCCTGACAGAGTAACGTGGTCTCTGTAGATGCGCACTGACACGGTTTCAATACTGTTACTCTGTCTCCATACAGTTGCATTGACATTTCATTTTGTTCTGACATCCTAGTGCCACATCTATGGATCTGCACAGATGACATGCGATTGTTCAGATGAGGTGAAAGACTGTGCAGGAGCCAGGGCAGGCTCAATATCTTGCAGAAGGACACGGTGCCAGCTAAGAGCTACCAGGCAGAATTACTGTTGTTACAGTGAATTACTATTATCATTGCAAATAATGAATTTTTATGTTTGTAAACAATGAAAAAAATTTTACTTGAAATCTCACTGGTTTTCTTAGAAAACATTTTTGCTTAGATCAGCTTAAAAACCTAGCCTGAAAAACACACTGGGTAATGTATTTAAAAAGAGGTATTTTGATATTGCCAGCTTATCTGAGGCTGCGAATAAGTGATGCAAATCTCATGTGTTCCAATAACATAACATCAACATCGGTAGGTGAATACTGTTAAGATGGAACTCTAAATCAAGAAATCCTTACAAAAATAGGTCATCAAAATGAAGTCTTTTTATTATGTGGAAAAGTTTTTGAAAAGTCTTTTGAAGCTCTTTGATCCAGCCCAGAAATAATTTTGGTAGATTACTATTGTACGAAACCCATAATTTATAGTAGCTGACCTAAGCTGCTCTTTGTATAACAACCATATATGAAACAATAGCAGGAAAGTGAAAAACACAAGGGGAACTAAAACTGCTCTGTTTATTATTTAGCTCATAATTACATCTTCCTTATTTAATCTTTTGAATCCTGGCATGTTCTTAATAATACAGGTTCAAATAATATTTACTATACACAGGAGAGTTAGTTTTGAGTAACGCATTTAGACTGTCCAAACTTTGTGTAACTTGTGACCTTTCCCTAACCTAAGAGAGGTCTATTTTATACAGATCGTACTAGATAGACGGTTTCTCTATAAATGGTGAAGTTGCTGCCAAGCTCCCATTGTTAGCTAGTTCATTTTTCAACAGGCACACTTTAGGTTCCTATCACACCACTGTAAAGAGCAAGCCCTTGACATTTCTTCTTTTGTCAATGTAATAAAATGGCTATTTCTGAAAAACCTGTAAACTCAAAAGAAATGGCCCTTTGTGATTTAGAATAACAGCAGGATTTTTTGATGTTGTTTTGTTTTTGCAGGCAGCCTTCTATTTTATTCCATATTATTAATACTTGAGCAACATCTGTCTTTAAAATATTTATAACCTCATCCTTGTAATAACAGAAGCATGCTTCTGACAACTGTTACTCTCGCTCTGAATTCACTAACTGCAGAAAATTCCTTCAGAAGCTATCTAAATAGCAACACTACTTCAGCTGAAGTAAAAGGGAGGATTGAGTTCAATTCTGTGTACTTTTTGCTGACCCTTTAGGAGTCGCAATCGGCGCTGGCAAATAAGGACGTACAAGCATTTGCCAGAAGGACTGTGATTTGAAAAGGGGGATCTAGCCATCTTCTCTCTTCTGAGCCATGTAGACTTCATCATAGGAGGAAAGTTAAACCTTTGAGTTCAACATACCTTCTTGCAGAACTGTTGTGCAAGCAAGCCATGAACTTGCAGAAGGCAAGTACCCTTAATGAAAGGGTCTGCTGTAAAAGCTGAATTCTGAATATTTGCTATGCTTATTTTCTAGGAGCACAGATGCACTCTTAACTTAGTCCATCATACAACTCTGATCTCAATACAGGAGTGATTATACTGCACTAGTGCTCAGTCACCATTCCCAGCCTCTAAAAATGACCCGTATTTCAAACTAAGAGAATGAAGAAGAGCCTTACAACACTTCTCCATGTTGCTTTACAATGCAGTGTAGAAATCTGAGGGCAGTCTGCATCATACCTAAAGCTGCTATTTAAATTAGAGTAAGGATAAAATTGCTTGAGATGCATACAGAACTGGAAACAGCACTCTTCAGATGCAGTTTCAGAAAGAGAATTGGGCAGTAAAAAACACAGGACAGACTTTTCAAAGGGGAAACAAGAGCAAATGGGAGGATACCAAATAATTTAATGTGAGAAGGTTAAAAAGATGGAAAATTAAAGAGGGAAGATTTCAAGACAAATGGAAAGAGTCATAAATAGCCTTCTGCAATAGCATAGATGGTGAAGAAATCCAAAAGCAAATATCAGGAAAGAACGATTTTCTAAATGTGTGAATATAACAGAACAGGACGAAAATTATTCACGGACTATCAATACTATTAGTGTAGTGTTACAATAATGAGGTAAGATATTTGGTCCTTTGTCTTCAGCTTTAGGTCAGAAGTTTTGTTCTGCTCTGAGCTGACTTTAGGGAAAGATCATTAAACACATAATAATGTGTCTCCAGAATACAGGAATGGTAAAAAATATTTTCTTTTTATACTAGAGTGTGACCCACCATTGGGTTGTTTCTCCTATACAAGGAAGTGTTACCTTCCTGTTCAACACAATTACATCAATTCCTAAAGCTCAGAACAGGCCTTATTACAGTGTTTGTAAGAGCAGATGCTCGGCAAGTCTATATATGCCAGTGAGAACATCATTCAGTTTTATGCACACTTCTGTTTTCTGGTTTGGCATAATTCATTAGCACACTCTACAGAACACTCCATAAAACTGGATTTGGCTTTAATGTTAAGGTTCTAATGGCTACAGTGCTGTTTCAGAGAACAAAACCAACAAACAACCAGCAAACAACCAGTAGTCTATCCTCTTTAATATTAAAATTGATGTTTACATCTGATAAACAAAGAAAACACACAGAATGGTGGGCTTTTTGCAAGATACAAGTAGGAATAACAAAGTAGGGTTGTGTTTTTTTTTTCATGTTCTGCTTTCAGTATTTAAAATAGTGACACGGTGTAATTTTTGTGGTGGCAAAGCTTGTTTGATAGCATGTAATGAAATTAGTAAAGTATGATCACTTTTGTAATACAAAGATTCTTAAAGGAGGTGATATATAATGATGAGGTCAAAGCTTTGATTAAAGACAGCTGTACTGCTTTCCAATCTGTTATGTCACAGCATTAGGTAAAGGAAAAAATAAACAAATACAAGCCTAACCTGATTTATCTGTGCATCTCCACATAAATTTGTTTAATATAAAAAGAAATAAAGCAAAGCTTTGATGGAAGTTGAGCAGAATTCTCAGCATCTGTGCAGATAAATTTAATTTATTCAAAAAGAAAAAGCAGCATTAGAGCATCATGTAAAAGCTGGTTTAAATGATTTCATACAACAGAAAGCATATGCACTAGCTAAAACAAATTCAGTTTTCCCTTAAAACTCATTTCACTCAGACAACCATTACTTCTAAATCTTCTCCTATGATAACGTTTAGTTATTTCTTCCTTTTTATTCTCTTCTTGATGTTACACATTCCACTAACCTAATCCACAGTTAAAGTCCCAGGGGCAGCAACACCCTAAATGCAGCTTCTGTGTAGCATCAGGCAGGTACACCTCACAAATTGCTTCTGTGCATCTTTACAGGCAGATCCTTAAAGCTGGTCAGGTAAGGCCAAGCATAACACCTTGAACAGTTGAACACAAAGGAGTTACAGGTGTTTGAACATTTTTTAAAAGAAATCTTTTCATTATAACACATTCAAACCCAGGAAAATAATCTCTGTGCAACAATAACTCACTGTAGTGGATATATACTAGCTATCTCTGCAGCAAAGGTTGGAGTACTAGGAAGACTAAAGACACTTTTTCCTGAAAATTAAAAATTAGTCAAAATTATAAAATCCCATCTGAAACTTATCAAAGAGTGTTAAAGCAAGAAATAAAAACTCAAAATAAAATACTGGTTGTGCATCTGAAAGCTACAGATGAAGAAAACCTGAACAGGGTTAATAACCTTGTAACTTGGGGCCAGACTATAAAAAGTCTGCATGTGATTTTTGAAATCACACAGATGCACAAAGTATCACCTCAGCTGAAAAAAAGACAATGAATACGCACTGTAATGTTTTAAAGACCCTTTCCTTGCAGAAGAGGTTATCAACTTGGGAGACTATTACCACAGCTTTAATCCTACAACAGAATCCATGCCCTGCTTCTCTGAAAATCTAAACACGGTGAGCATATTTGCCAAACTCTCATTGACTTTGAATAATATTTTGTCCTTTCTTGAATGTCAGTTAGCAAAGAAAAGTGTATTAAAGAGTGCCAAGCCAAATAAACTGCTACCACTAAGAAACTCCTGAGAGCACAAACCTGAGGCCCAATTCTGCCTCTCTCAGTGGTGATGAGGATGGAAACAGAATGAGACTGAACTCCTCCAAAACCTCAAGGAGGGCTAACACCTCAGTGTACCTCTGATCTTGATGGTTCCAATAAGAAAAAAAACAATGCCCTTACAAGAATACATAATACACCCATTCATGTGCTTTATTTATCTTGGGGATCTGACACTGTTATCTTTTTTTTTTTTTTTATACTCTTCTTCTTGAGCACCAAGATAGTAATAGTTTTTCAAAGCAACCCAAATAGAGCTCTGCACATTGTCCTTTCAGACTTCTGTATGCCTGAAAATTATGTTAGAGTACCTACTCTAACAGGACAGATTCCTTCCTTAACGTTAGTTAAGATAAAAATTTCTAGGTATAGATTCCCCAGGGGATGGGGAGAAAAAGACAAAACACAAGTTGTTTTTGTGTCTTAAATTACTTATTAAAACCCCCAACAAAACTCACCCAAAACTTCAGAGGTTCATATACATAAAGTAAATCCTTGCTCTTTGCTTTCACTCCCCCTAAAAAGCCCTTAACTGAGATTATTTTTTAATTGTTAACTTGGGATTCCATTTTAGCAACCAGATAGTGACAAAACACATGCATCAATTCTTCTCTCAAGATCTGGCTATTTACTGTAACAGACAGAACTTACATGCTCCCGTCTTACCATTTGGGCTTTATGAGCTATGCATTATAAGGTTGTAAGCCTCTGGTCTTTACCAATTTCCCACATCAGTGTAGGCATTTCAGTCAGACCACTAGCATTGAATAAATTTGTGAGCGAAACCATAAAAAGTTGCTTAAAGGTGACTCTGTAGCAGGGACAAGAACAGAGAGTTGCACCTTTCGGCCTCTGCATTTTTGTCTTTGTTTGGAATACTAGAAAAAGCCATCCGGAAGGAAGGAAGATTATGAGTATCTAGAAACTAGCTGTTTGACAGAGACAGAAATGCTGATAATGAGTGGGTTATGTCTGTCTTTTTTGGCCGATCACAACAGAGGTCTGAAGCAAAACAGAAACTCTTGCTATGTTTGTGTAAAGAGGCAGTAGCGTAAGGGCAGGCAGCAGGAGTTCAGCTGAAGTTCAGGGCAGATGCTGCCATTAGTTTACACCGCAGGAAAGTGAAATTGCTTCCGGATTTACCTCCTCCTCCCGGCATCAGCGTTGAGCCATGCTGTGTCGCAGAGTCACAATGTCAGTAGGAAAGCAGTCTTTTAGCAGGATACCACGTTCACGATGGCAGTCCAACTCTTCAATAAATCCGTACCAATAGATGACTAATCCAGGGCCAAATCTATCAAACAGAAAGGAACGTGAACCTATGGGACTGTGTTAGGTGAACTTTAATTTCCAAACTCTGTGATGCCAACATAAGTGAATCTGCTAATTTCACTGCAGAATTGGAGAGAGTATTTGACCTCCACTTAGTTTCCAAATTTTAATCAATGTTGAATTGATGTGTCATTAATACTTGATTCCACAAATAAAAATGCTATTTAGAGACTCAAATGATTCATGTTAGAGGCTTTATTTTTTTTTCATTTGAATACTCTGCACGTTTCAGTAAAAAAAAGCCAAAAAACCTATGCCTTAAATATTAAACAATGTTTAGCAACTTTGATCTATACAGAAGTCTCTCTTGCCATGCGCTCTTCTTTTATAGATATGGGTGTGCAGGCACTAAAAATAGAAGTGTTTATGCAAGTCTCAGTTCAGGCAAATTATAATACCATGAAGGTAAAATATAATCTCTAAAATGAGCTATTATTCAGGTAATTATTAATGTAAATCACAATTCAGAAAGAAATAGAAAGTTTCTGATGTAACATCTCTGAAATGTGCCCCAGGAATTCCTCAGATATTACTAACTCTGCCTGATCCCCACTAGGCAATCTCAGGAAGTAGCCCCATGGACTATTTTACCCATCAGGAAGTTCAGACCTTCAGGCTAGGTTCATAAAGAAGTAATCACTATCAATCACTGTGTACTGCGATATGTTTTGCACATCAGTTTCACGTTCTTCCTACTGAGAGCACTTAATTAAAGGGCAGCACTACTTTTGGTGTAGTGTTGCAGGAATTTTACAGTGAAATCATAAATTATGAATGTTGGGTTAGTAAAAGGATGTCTAAAAACAGAACTGCTTTCTGTAGTCTAACATTACAGCAGTCTGTATAACATTAGGCCAAAAAGCTTTTTCTTTCCTTGATTTATTATATGCTGTAGTGAACTTGCCAAAAACAACAGTGCAGGATGAGCTGTTAGATACCGTCTGTACAAGAAAAAGTTCAATAGAATGTCATGTAATGTTTTACATGCAGAGTCGTACTCAGGACTCAACCAATATGGTAGTCAATTTTTCTTAATGTTTAATTATAATTAAAATGTGTTGGGGAGGCTGCACAGTAACCTAAATGTCCACTTAGCAGACAATACAAGCACTCAAAACTGTGGGTAGTGCTAGACTAGCTTCATTAGAGTGTTTTCTTTCCAACAATGGAGGAAAAACTCTATTTGATATGTTCATGTAATGGACCAGACATCAAACGAAGAAGAAACCCCTGTGGTTTCCTCCTGCAGTTTCAATTAGATCTGGTAGTCTTTTGCCCAAAACTGCTGCATAGCATTGTAACATTTCACTTTATGGCTACTACTTTCCAACCTAGAAGTGACTGCAGTTTTGCAGCCAAGTAAATTACCCTTCAGCACAGCAGAGGCAACATTGGCAAATGTTTTTTTTTGCAACGGAAAGATGGTATTTGAAAGTGGAGAGATTAAAACTCTGACAGCTATACTAGTTAATGTATTCAAACATGTTTAGCATTGAATAAAGCACAGACTAAAAAGTGGCTCATACAGAAGGACAATGCTGCCTGCACCAAATTCGTAGTTTTCTCTGCGTGGCCAACAACTGCTGCCTCTACTGTCTCTAAGGACTTCCCTCCATTCTCCTCTGCTTAAGTTCATGTGCAGTCAAGATGTGGAGGACCTCACTGTACCATGCAGGTCAACTAGCTTGGCAGCTGTGAGAAGCAAATGGCAAGTGAAGGCCTGCTACACACTGCCTCTTTGCTGACGCAGGGTAGACCTACTTTTATCACTTCACAGACTACGTGTCTGCGCCTACATCTGCCAAACACAGAAAAGGGATAATGAGGTGGGCATGTACTTATGTACTAACCAAAGTAGTTTTAAGAGAAAAAAATCCCCAGAAGGTAAGGAGCAGATCTTATATTTCTACTGGACTATTTTATGCAAGGTAGAAGCTATAAGATGTATACAGGTACTTAGTATGAGTATGTGTGCTGGGTAAAATCTCAATGCTAATGAGCAGCTGCTCAGCCCAAGTTTTGAAGGGCTTGTTTTGCTCTGTGTGGCAGTCTGCATCCCCTACCCACCCTAAAACCCACAGGGAACTTTAATGAAGTCATATGTTAGGGTATTGTTTTAAATTATAATTTTAAACATCAGTATTTCTAAGACACTTCAAAATGCTAATTTATATCTTTCTAGCAAATCATCACAGCTCAAGCACAATTTTTCAGGAGTATTTTGTGCTTAAAAATTATGTTCAAAAATGTCAAATGTGATGATAAAATGTATATACAAGAACATCTGCATACTGTTAATTGCAGGAGTAAGTACGTCTTTAGCATGAAAATATCCATCAATCCTGGTTTTGACTGTGTTATTATAACAAAACTATTTGCCCTGTGCTGCCTAGGTTGCACTTTTTTTCCCCACTATATTATGTTATTCCTTCTGTTACAGCTCTATATCACACAGACCATATGTATGATCACATAAAAAACATACCATAGTTTTGTTTACAAACACTTAAGTACAGTACTTAAGATCAAATTTAACTTGCTGGCACATTAAGCATTTGCCACTGACTATCAGGAACTCCTGCTGCTAAGTGCTAATGTCTCTCTCATTAACACCCAGAGCTGGCAAACCACAAACAATGCCACTGGTTAATTACTGCTGCCTTAATTTGAAAAGACACTTAACTTTTTTGTGTAAGGGGATGAGGTAGGGAAGTGTAACCTGGAAGTTAAGAATCATCCATTCTAATTCCACTCCTTCCAAACTGCAGATATGACACCACGAAGACTGAAACTCAATGCTGTGAATTAGGAAGTAAAGCTACAAATTTATTTCTGCCTCAATCATAACATTTAACAAGTTAGTGACTAGCCCTGGTTTACACAGGGGAATAAACGAAAATGACAGAATGACACAATGCTTAGTACTGCTATGGAAATACATTTAGGTGCTCTGAGGAGGAGAAAACAAACTTTGAAAATGCCAAATGATTCTAAAACTATGTAGACATGGAATGCAATATAGACCCGGTTATCCCATTTCATACAAAAGACACATTGGAGAAAGTATAAGTTTAAAATAAAAATCAAGCATGTAAAAAACTATGGACTCCTATGGGTTTTGTTCTATCTCAGAAAAGAAAACAAACCAAAAAGTCTAAATCTCTAAAAATCTGCTCAATTCATATTTTCCCTCCACTATCTTTAGCTATTACTCTGAAAAGGTTAGGTGCGAAGGAAAGTGTTGAAAAGGTATAGAAAACTGTATTTTTACCTCTTCCAGTGAAACTATAACTTTTAGAACTTTACTTTTATATGGAGATTCTTTTTTAAAGCTGAACAAAAATCCAAGTAATTAAGTTTAGTTAATTCCATGCAGTAAAAACAGAATAAACAAGAAATACAGAGGCAAGCTTCCTTCAGAACATTAATAAAAAGCAAGTGAAAATTGTTCAGACAAGTTGTATCAGTGTACTTAAAAATCAGTCAATAAATACATAGTTACCATTATAGAAAATCTGGTTTAGTCCTTATCTAGTTTTGACATTGGGAGTTGTGACCACATGGCAGACAAAGCCAATCTGGTCACACTTTAGTGTGCCGTCAGAGTGCCAAAAAGGAGGTAGACAGGCTAATGATCCTTTGGCATGGCAAGATGAGAACAGATTATAAAGGCCCATGAATTAGTTCAGGTCTGATTTAGGCTTGATAGAGAAGACTAAATTTAGTCTGAGTACTAAGGGCAGCAGACAGCGTCTTTCAAAGAATCAACCGACACATTTGAGAGAGATGCTGGAGATAGATAGTAAAATATAGTTGAAGTATAGTTAAATATAGCTATAGGCTCAACTGTGCTTTACATAAAACTTATGTCTGATCATACTACTCAAAATGAATCAGCTTTGCACTAGTGCAAGAGCACTTGTTTAATGACATGAGTTTTGAAAGAAACCCATAGTTAAAGGAGTGTAGATTTGTATATTGATAACCCTGGGATACTGGGCTTTGCCCTTTGAAAAGAGTTTCAGAGATGTGGTGAAAAACCAGGAAGGTAAAATTCAGATAACTCAATGCCAAATGGTTCTTTTCTTTAGAAAAAAACAAATTGCACCTTCATATATGCCAAGAAAAAATTAAGTAAAATGTAAATCTGGGTTTAACTTGCTCTCCAGTTGAATCAGTTTTGTGCTAGAAAAGGAAAAAGACATTTATTTATCAAAGTGGCCTAGTAGGCTCACACATATTCTGCTTCACTTCAAGAGAAACTACTTTCTAGTAATGTCTTTTCTTCTGGGATGTCTGTGTGGGGTCTCTACTAGCTACTAAGGATTTGCCTAGACATGTGGCTGTTGAAAGTGGATTTTTTCACCATCAAAAAGCCTTGCATGTGGTTTCCAACACACTGCTCAATAGTGAGCAAATATAAACATCTTGCAATTGTTTTAAAATAAATATTCACTTTATTTATTCTTAGTCTATTTGCTATAGATTGGTTGCATGCATCTCAGCATAATGTAAATAATTTTAATTTCAAGAGACTGACAATGAAATGCTGGCATATGAATTATTATTTCTAGTATGCATGTATCTGAGCAAATATTTTATCAAACAGATTCAGATGAGCATTTACATTACTGAAAAGTGTAACAGTCTACCTGGTTTGTGATTTTAATTCTGAAGATCACATCTGAATGTGTCTTTGATAGGCTGTATTTTGGTCCCCTGCTTTTTAATGCCAGCTCATCAACAGTATCAGCTAAAAAAATCTGGCTTGCTTTCCTGGTTTTTCCTTTTAAATATTAAGTAAATTAGAGCATTACCACTTGCAAATCACTACTTAGTTCCTGAGAAAAGAGAATTACAAAAATTCACAAATAAATTATTGCATTCTAAGTCAATTTAACATGGTTCTTGAGAATCATAGTTGTGAGTAAACTGGTTTTACTTGGAATACTAATAAGACCCAAATTTATAACAATTAAAGGGCTCAGAACTTTATTTTTGAGTATTTGTAGAAGTCGCATTTGTGTCAGTGAAAGGAATTTAGATATTGGCGGAGCTTGGCTAGCAGGCAACAACTGCAGACCACATTTTCGAGTAAGGTCAGCTGGCACAACTTCCTTATGTCTAGACCAGTTTTCTACTGCTGATGATACAGCGTTATGTATCTTGGCAAACATGTAATAGCCACTGCTCGGAAACACACTGACTTTTCATTTAATCAGCTACCACAAGACCAGTTCAGAATAGTTTATAACAAGGTATTTCTGCTACTGTTCATTTATAGAGTTTTAAAATAAAATAAAGGCGCTTGTGCATGAAGACAGCACATTTAAAATACCTTGAATATAATTTAAAGATAACTTGGGTTTTATTATCCCTGTCACTTTTTAAATTCTCCACACATTTTTGTGATCCAGTGACATACACATATATATACTGATTTAAACAAAAGGTGCCTTCAAGGTATTACACAGCACCTTATTTCTTTCACTTTACCAAATCTGGTCAAAGTGAAAAAAAAATCCAATACTTCATAAAATCAAGTAACTGAATGGCATTTTTTGCTTTAAAAATCTGATCCTTAACCTGTAACTCAACTACAATATTTTTGGGCCCAACTCCCTTATCATAGAATCACAGAATGGTAGGGTTGGAAGAGACCTTTAGAGATCATTTAGTCCAACCCCCCTGCAGAAGCAGGTCAACCTAGATCAGGTTGCACAGGAACATGTCCAGGCGGGTCTTAAATACCTCCAAGGAAGGAGACTCCAAAACCCCTCTGGGCATCCTGTTCCAGTGCTCCGTCACCCTCACAGTAAAATATTTTTTTCTTATATTTAAAGGAAATTTTTTGTGTTCCAGCTTCATCCCATTGGCCCTTGTCATGTTGCTAGCTACAATAGCAAAAAAGGGATGCCCCAACCTCCTGACACTATTTCAATATTTGTAAATATTTATAAGATCCTGCAGCAGCAACTGCAGAAAGATATATTTGCTTGCAAATGTGGCTCAGGACAAAGCTTAACGAATTCTGATCACATATTTTTAAAGACAATGGGAAACTTGTCCATGGCACTAAAAAGTACTGTATTGAGCCTCACACACAGAAGTTGGCAACATATTCTGTCTCAAGGATCCAGGCATCCAGATTATGCTGCTTAAGGTAAAATTGAGCAAGTAAAACCTAATCTACTTAAAGCTTTGATGCTATCACAGTAGTTGAGGGAAGTGCTATTTTTACTGGAGATAAGAAAAAAAAAATTCTGTGAGATTCCCATTTCCAAGGAGGTTTTGACTCAAAGATGGGAATTTCTTTTGGGCTAAGAAAGATAGGCATTTCCATGAGTGTCAGATATTAATGTTCTATGCAGTTGATGTGGAAGTTGGAGTTGTGAGGTGAAAGAAGGGTCAATGAAAGCTAATATAAGGCCTCTGTCTCTATAGCCACACCTCTCTTGGATATGATTAAATCTTAGTGATTTTGTTTTAATATTAGCTGTCTTTTTATCTTTGTAATGAGACTGTTAAGGCATCAATCAAATAGCAACATTTATTCAGGCTTATAATATGATTTAATTGCTTTTGACATTTGGAGAAATAAAAACAAATCAAATGATAGTTATGTGGATATAAGAGACTGTTGCAAATATTTTAGAATTTTTCATAGTTCAATGTTTAAATTTGTATTAATATAATGCACCAAAACTGTGCAAGTAACTGTCATTAAAATATTATAAATACAATTTAACTTTTAGCTGCATAATACATTTTTAATAAACAAACTGTCGAAACACATTATTCACTTACACTTATTCATTCAGATCTGAGTACTATTCTCCAGGCAAAGAAAGGATTTTTATAATCCTTAATGACAAGTTAGGGTTTTTAAAAAATATAGTTCTCATGGAAATTAACTTTTAAAAGCTATGATTAAATAACATTAAGGTTACACTGATTTACAAGGATCAAGGCTTTCTAAGTGAAGACTGATGCAGTGAGTGAGAAAGAAAGCATATACTGGCTCAAGGCAAATTGCTATTAAGACAACAGAGCCTTGAGTGAACTTTGAATTTCTCAAGTTCTGTTGAATCGTGTCCAAACTTCTATTGAAACATATTATTTTGTTGTTTATTACTAGTATTCCATATGCTGATCTCTCAAAGTAGCTGTCTGTACTTAAGGTTAAAAATATTTTTCTTCTTCAGTCTCACCTTCTTCAAAATCAGGGAGATGTTTTGCAAATCAGACTGTAGACTATAAAGTGCCCCTTATGTTCCACTGCAGGACTGGGCTGATGTGCTGAAAATTAATGTGGTACTCATATCAACATTTCATAACAGAAACTGATAATCCTTGTACTGATGGACTGTTTCATGGAAATTACGGATAAAGGTGTCTCTGGCTTTAATGGGGATCACTTGGGTATGCATTTTGGGAAACTATGCATTATAGTTGCCCGAGAAGTTAGTTCCTCTAAAAGAGATAACAGATAGTTTTCCAGGTGCCTTACTTGGTAATTTTTTGATAGGTCCAAGCTTTACTGAGATATAAGCACCTTGCATCACTTCACCATATCAATAGAGGCAAAGTGACTTCAGCCACCCTGGATGATGAGCATGGTTAAGCAAAAGAAGCTCAACCAAAAAACTCAGTCTGAAAGGCACAATGTAGGACAGTTTTCTATGTCTTCAATTTTTAGAAGTTTCATAAATTCCTTTCTGATGGACAGAGTCTATTTTCTATGTTAGCTGTTGCATCTACATATTTGTCTTTTATAATTCAGGGTTTTCACATTGTTTTACTGTACAAGTGTATTGTGTTCCTGTTCAAAGCAGCAATATCCTTCCATCCTGCAACATGCAATTTGACGACTAGTTTACTAAAATTTGCTTCTTCTATTTCTGTTGTGCTACTTGTATTTACCAGTGAAATACCGCAAGAATGTTGCTATCCTTTGAAAAGGCAGGGAGAAAGGATGATTGTCATGGTTTGAAATGCCAGCCTTTTCTGGTAAGGGGGATGGGGCTGTAAAGATGGCGCCTGTAAGAAGTTGTTTGCAACTCTCCCCAGCTCTGAGACAGACCCACTTCTGGGGCTGAGCCAATTAGATGCCTCCACGACCACTTTTTAAGAAGAAGCTGGAAGAGGAGGCTTCCTCCTCCATCTTTTTTCCTGCTTCTTCCTTTTTCTGTCTCTTCTTCTTCTTCTGGCTGATGGTGGTGCAAGGAGTAGGAACAGTGAGAGAAACAACCATGTGGACTCCAAGTTCAGCGATGAGAGAGGAGGAGGTGTACCAGAGTAGAGACTCCCTTGCATTCTGTGGAGAGAACTGGTGAAGCTGAGATTTATTTTCATGTCTTTAAAGACTCCGCATTAGCGGCAGAGATTCATTTTGATACAGCTGGCCCCAGACCAGGGGCAGCGACTCATTTTGATACAGCTGGACCCAAAACAGAGGCAGTGATTCACTTCACTGCAGACCCTGAGCCAGGGGCAGCGATTTTCTTGTTTAAAACTATGGCCAGAGCAGGCCGTGTCCCGGAGGAGGGACCCAATATCCACAGCTGTAACGGTGGGAAGGAACCCACGACAAAGCAGATCATCAAACCTGTGCCCAGAAGAGGCCTTGTCCCGAGAGAGGGACCCTGTAACTGCAGAAACTGCAACCATGGTGAAGAATCCAAGCCAGAGATAGTCACCAAGGACTCTGTCCCGAGAGGGACCCCATATCGGCAGAAGCCACAACTGCTGGGAACAACCCACACCAGAGAAGTTCTTTAAGGAATGTGTTCCAGGGGGAGGAACCCTGTGTTGGAGCAGGGGAAGAATGCCAGGAGTCACCCTCATCTGAGAAGACAGAAGCGGCAGAGCCCATCTGTGAGAGACTGACCACATCCCCCATTCCCTGCCCCCCTGAGCCATTGTGGGGGGAGGAGGTAGAGATATTGGGAGCAGTGAGCTGGGCCCGGGAAGAAAGGAGGGATGGGGGAGGGAGATCTTAAAGTGCTGGTTGTAATTTTCTCATCATCCTACTCCCTTTTGCTTTTATTCCATTCTGTTTCTTGTAGAATAAACTTTCCTACTTTCCTCTCTAAGTCGAGTACTGGAGTTTGTTTTGCCCGGAACCGTAATTGGCAGTGAGCCCTCCCTGCCCTTGTCTTAATCCACAACAATCTTGCTTATCTTTTTACTCTCATTTCGCTGGGGCCTCTGCCATCCTAACGAGGGTGGGGTGAATGGGGGCACTGAGTGAGAGACTGTTGTGGTGCTGCTGTGCTAGCTGGGCCAAACCACGACAGATTCATTACAGAAGTATTCCATGTGCTGTCGCTGGAAGCAACACCTTATCATTGAACCCAGGCAAAGAGCAGTGCTTCCTAAGGTACATGCTTGTTACTCAGTTTCCGTGAGAAAACCTTATTCCATTAGATCACTCTCCACAGAGTGAACACAAGGCTGCTGTTGTCTGATTCTGCATGATTGAAGCTGTGAGTCGGTGCTGAGAGAAGTTACTGAGGTTATTTCAAACATTTTGTTTAACTCACAGCAATCCTCCCAAAGGAATTCTTACTTGCAAACTACCTCTTATCCCAGGTGACAGAAAACATGAGAAAAGCTTTTGAGTACAGATAGATTGTGGTCCAGGCAGCCATAAGTGCTGGCCAACTCACATTGCCGCTACGTGATTAATAGTTGTTTAATTTTAGGTCTGGAAGTAATCCGCCACCCTAAGGCCAGTGCAAGATGGTGTCTTAATAATCTGTGAGTGCCTCATAGTTTGCAGCAATCCTTTCTTTCTGTGCAGCTGTTTATCTGGTGACTGCATTTGCCAGAATGACAGGGTATGCCAAAAGTGCATTTGCCAGAGGAGGCAGAGTTGGTCTTTATTTTTGTTTTGTAATTATTGTAAAATAGAACCAAACAAATCCAGTAAGTTGTTCAGCAAATTTTGATAGTAAAAATGCTGATAAATAAATGCACCATATCATATCATAGAATCACAGAATGGTAGGGGTTGGAAGGGATCTTTAGAGATGATCATATACTTGCGTGTTTAGCATTTGCTGAATATGAATCTTGGAGCCAGTGTTAAAGTCATCTCAAGATATTTTGAATGAATTATTAGAAAATTCTGTGTCTCCAAATCCTTATATATAAATATACAATAAAACAAACAACATAACAGATGAATTAACAAATGGAGGACAGCTCATTTGAGCTTCCAGCTTCACAGAGTCCCAAGACTGATAGTCAATCACACTGAGTATCTTCACACAAGGTTACTTAGCAGTTAACTGATAAACACACTGTTGTGTATGATGGACATAATTTTATGTGTAATGTTGTACTTAAATTTACCGTCTTTCCTAGACTAGAGTCACTTATCTGTATTAAGCAGGGTATAGATGAAAAAGAAAGTACTATGCCTGCTGATCATGACTGTGGCACTTGATGCCCAATCAGAAGGAAAGCAAACGCTTCCTCCAACCTGGAATATTGTTGCTGCCTTTGGAATCCACTGGCAAACTTTAACTGGGCCTGGCATTCACTTACTTGTAATGCCTGAAGCTTTTCAGCTTGTCTCCCAGACAGCCAGTGTCTCCACAATCCAAGTTGTCCCTGTCCCTTCTCGTATTTGAAAATAGTGTAGTTTTTGGTTGTTATTTGGAAGAGGAGTGCATCCTGAGATACATAAGTCTTATGCAGCACATTTTATCACCTGCAAAATATTCAGTCTCTTAGAAGAGCATAAAAAGTTTGCATGGTAAAAGTCAGAGACTGTTCCAGAGACTTTGGGAGATCACTGAGTGAGGCTACTTGTAGCATCGTAACATTCACTGTCAGAATGTGTGCCTAGCTGGGGATGTGCAAAGAAATCTACTTGCCTTTTTTTGTGTTCTGTCTCCTTCACTATTTATACACACACACACACAAGTTTACTGCATGTACCTTCTGAAAAAATCACAATGTTATCTAGATTTATTTACAACTCACTTATTCTTTTTATAGTATATGGCAACACTAGAGACCATTTCAACATTCTTTGCTTACTATGCACTGAACCTTTCTGGGCTCACCATTGAGGTACGGAATTCTGGTCAAAAGGAAAATATATGCATGTAACACTGTCATAGAAGCGAGCCTAGAAGGATGGAGAGGAAGAATCACAAAGAATGCTATCGCTTGTGAAGGTTTAAAAGCAACAGCAGATTAGTTGAAATAGCCAGTGAAATATTATAACTCATGTCTCGTGAGAGTTGAACCAGAAGTCTGCAACGTGATAAAATCACATTAGTATGAATATTTTCCCTCATAGAAGAATATATTGAAAATAGTGAAAGGCAAGTCAGACTCCATATTCCTATGTTTTGAGTTTGTTTTTTTTTTTTTTAATCATTACCATGCAATTGCTAGATTGATCTTCTGTCACGTCACTTATTCTGTATATGGCATTTGTATGTTGGCTGTTTCCAAAGATGGTATTGAAGGTTATTATTGCAAGAGCAACAAGACCTCTGTGCAAAATATAGCAAAGTCCTTTTAGAAAAATTTAAAACCAACTGTGAGTGGCTACAGGATTTTTTCCAAAGGTCAGCATGGTATAAATATCTGTACTATTCAGGAAGACATTGTAAAAACAGTTGTATTGAAAACGCGGAGTCTAATGTCATCAGTGGGAAAGATATTAATAAAATACATAGAAAAAGTTTCAATATTAACAATATTTGAGATACAAAGACTTTTGTCAGTCATTGCTGGCTTGATGGCTGGTAACCATCACTGTTTAGTATATTGAACATTTTTATAAAAGAACAAAAGAAGAAAAGATCCATTAAACATTTCAAACTTCTACTACTGAGTAATCTTTTCACCTTAACTTTTTCTCTTAATCGTTTATGGTTTATATGCAGTGTATTTTATAAAGGAACATATTCAGTTGGCAGTCTTCTAAGGCATCAACTAAGGCATCAAAGACAGCATTACCAGTCTTTTTTTAAACAAAACACACACACAAAAGAGCTATTGAACTGCTAGTCCTTTTCAATTCCTGTTGCCTTTAAGACAACAGCAAAACTAAAACAAAAGAAAAGCAACAAGAAGAATAAAAATAAAGAAATACTTCTTTTCCTTGCAAATATAAATTAAGCTCAAGTAAGCAGTTTGGAACACCATGAACAGCCAAACACCAACCAGTCTTAACAGCCTTTCTGAGACTTGCCCGACATCCACCTGAAATCAGTCACCTTGTTTTTTTGGTTCTTACATTGCCTAAAAGCTCAGAATAAGTACATTAAGTGATAAGATTAGTATCTACTGTGAGCTGCTGTCTTTCCCTCTACCTTGCCAGCCAAAGATTGCAAGGAGTTTTTTGTTTCTTATTTAAAGCATCTATTTTCTGGTGTTCTCTCTGTATTTGTGATTGCAGTGCCAAAGCATGCCATACGTTCAAATTGTAATCAAGGACAGAGGTTAAAAATGGTTCCTGGATTCCGTGGTTGCTCTACTCTTACAGGAACATCTCAAGAATGCTGTCTCTCACAGAAATCCACTTGTCATGAACAGCCATAATGCAGCTTAAAGAGAGATGCTGAGATAAGGTTTCCATCTGCTCCAACCTGAGCACAGATCACTGAATACGTTGAAGATGGGAATGACACCTTCAATTTGAACGGAGTAATGGAAGCCCAATATAGACAATAAAAGATATGTAAAATATTTTTCCTGTCAGTCCCCTTAGTTTACAGCACTCTTGCAAAGGAGGTGGGGTCTTGTTGTCTGGTCAAGCTTAGACTGTTGTTAACTGGAAGGTAAAAAAACCAGGAAAATAACCAAACCAAAAAGAAAAAAAGGGAAAAGCAGAGTAAATAAATGAGAAACAACTGCACCTCATTAAATTAAACAGCTAGTGTACACTTAGGCAATTTGAACTCTTTCCTTCTACTTTTAGCATGTCTCAATACTAACCTCTTTTGCGTCTTAGTGCACACTGAGGCGTTATGTTCTTTACAAATTATCATTTCCACACTTGAGATAACTTTTACACATAGTTTTAAGTAGTTGAATTGACTTAGAGGTAGGCTTGTGCACAGCAGACTAGTACACTTTGGATAGCTATTATTTATTTCCATCAGGCTACTGAGATGCAGATGACTGAATGTCACTAGAATATCTGAAATTAGAAATATCTGACAGCAAGGTGAATAAGTGGATGCAGGCATATACGTTTTTATCCTCAAGTCGCTCCTAGGCCTAAAGCACTAGGGTGAATTGGTAAAAGAAAACTTGCACTGCTTATACAGGTATTGTACTTTTGCTGATGGTAAACAGGACTTCTGCTTACAGACTGGAATAGCTCTCATGCTCCTCAAGTGCTAAAATCCATATTAACATTTTTAAAAGCTATTTCTAAAGCCACACCAATAGATTAAACATTATTTTTAGTTAAGTTCAAAGAGAAGAAAGACTACAGCTCTGTCTGCTCTACCTGATTTCACTATGGCAACAGCAGAAAAATGGTAAATTCAGGAGATTAAGAGAGCTATAATTCCAGCTGAACCAGCAAAAATAAGAATTAGAAACTAATTTATAATTTCTTGATTACCTACAGGCACTTTTGAACCATGCTTTAATTAGAAAAAATTCAAGTCAGGCCACATATAAAATGATAGAAATGGCACAGAGCAGGATAGAACAGCATCCATTTGCTTAAGTAACGTTTCCACTTTAATGTACTTATTTGCTCTCATTTGCTTAACACTGCCAATATTTAGTACTGTGTAAATTTATGGAAATCTGACTTTAAAGAGCTTTGTGGTACTGAGTGATTAGTTTAAATTTTTTTTATATACTTATACTGAAGTGACCTGATGAGATTCTGGAATAAATGAAATATAACTGAGTAGCATGTAACAATGTCTTGAGACATGCTGTGGGGTAACATGGGTAGTAACACATCATTACTGTGAGTAAAATAATCTGTTTGCTTTTACATTGTTTTACTTTGCATAAAAGTTGGTCCTATGATTATCCAAAATGATAGATAAAACCAGATAGATTTGTAAACTTTTTCCATGGGCAATTAAGGATGATTGTACATTCACACAATATCTTGCTTATATACTGCAGGAGTTGGGAGATTGTCTAATATTTGTGTTAGAGGAAACAAAACTGGATTCCACTTTTCGGAAAAAAAGGCAAATCCAAACCAGATACTATATTTGGATTGCTACTGTGTAAATACATAATAAACAAAATCTAATAAAAGAGCAGATGTGGTGACAGTAAAGGAAAACTTTTGACTTGTTGATATCACTGCCTGGTAGCCATGGCCGATCTTAGAATATTTGTTGTCTTAAATAGTAAAAATTCAGAAACTAAGCCAAACTTTTTTTTTAATTATTTTTTAGCAAGTGTTTAAGTTATCTACTTTTTTTAAGGCAGACAACTATTCTGAGTTTTGTGTATTGTCTGCAATTTAACTGTAACATACCCATAACATTGCTACAGTTATTTTCAAACCTTTACACAGACATACAGCCTGCTCTAAATAAATTGTTATTTCTCTTTGCTTTCCCAGAGGAGGAAGAATAATTCTGTACAACAGTTAATCAGTAATGGGATACAAATGCAGCTAAGGAAAGGGGAAAAAATAATCCTATGAAGCAGTGGGAGAGAGATTATCAGTAAAAATCTAGAAATACTGTATTCCCTTAAAGATTTAGATGCTTAGGTGTTATCTGGAAACTGTAGATAGGTCATTCAAGAAAGGCATATCATAGACAGATATGAAACAAGGCTACTGTAATGTCTGCAAAAATGAACAATTGCTTATACAAAAGACTAGATGAGTTTGGCCTTTCCTGCCTAGAAGAGCAAAGGCTGAGAAGAAGTGTAATTGTGCTCTACTAACACATCAGGAAGAGTAATGCTCTGGGACTAGGGAAAAATTTCCAGCAAGGGCAGTGGGACCAAAACACTTTAAATTACTTTAAAATCCCAGTTGCTAAGTTTAACAAGTAGGTTTTAAGACATGGTGTTTATGGTAGCTGGGGTCTAGACACAATGACAGAGTTAAACACAGATTCAAATATTTTTTCCTTACCTGAGGAATAAAGGCAAATGCCTGTATAAGATGCTCTGTATTTATGAGATACCAGAAAGTTATTCAGAATTCAGGAAGATAAAGAGTTTTAAAAATGATAAGATTAAAGGGAATCTCCTTTTTTGAATGAGTAATATGAATCTGAACTTATTTGCCCACAGATATAATAGGTTTAATAACTTAGTTTTCATAAATAATAATGGACTGTGAATTTTATCAAAGGTAACATCTTCAAATTGCAAAGGTTCTCTAGGCTTAGAAGATAAATACATAAAGACAAGCAAACTTGAAGAATTATATACAACTTTTGTAATTTCTCTTTCTGTTTTTGTAACACATACAACCTCAAGCTCTTCTGGTTCAGTGTTATTCAGGTTACTCTCGCCTAATCCTCAAGCCCACAGCAAAGTGAATAATCAAAGATATGTTGAAAGAAATGTAAACAAACACTAAACCTCAGAAATCTGAGTAATAGCTCTGTCACTAGTTCCCTGCCCTAGTTTTCAAGGAAAAAAAAAATATTTGTAAGCAATACCCATGCTAGTCACACACTCCACCACTGGAGTGTTTTCTTTGACCTTTTTTTTAAAAATAAAAAAAATGCTGGATTCCTCTTAAGGTTCTGGTTGTAATGCAGACAGCTCATAAAAAGTTCCTGGGACCAGGTGACCATCTGGTCACCCATGACATACCTGGAGAAATGGACTCAATGTGGATACTGCAGTTCATAAAGCACAGAGCAAATCATAATGGTAAGTAAAGGCATAAGATTCTCAGCAGAGAATTTTTCCCTGTGAAACCACTTCCTGGCAGAGATGATGGGTGGGCTGCCTGTTCATGGGTATAATGCAATGCTTGCCACCTCCAACAAACTTGCCTGCAATAAAAATGGCTGAATAGGGCTTAACATTTTTGCTTACAAATAGAGCTTAATTTAAAAGTAAAACCGAACAAAGCAGTAGCAACTGTATGAAATGTGACAGCAAAAACCTATTTTATGCACACACTTTATGACAGTTCTTAACCTTGTGTTTGTATAGCTAGTGAATTTACGCTTCAGCATGTCTAAAACTGAATTACAGAGATACACACAGTGGCAATTTTCTTTACAGTCACCTACCAACTGAATGAGTAAAAAAGAGGGTGACTATTCCAGAGAAAAGAGTGTTCACTCAACTCCTTTGTCTTCCCAGTCTGGTCACTTGCAGAATAAAAATATTTAGTGTATAGATGAGCCATAAAGTGTCAGAAATTAGATTGAAAGTGTGAAGAAAGAACCACCTCTATCTACTTCTATATACTGTTTCTAGCAAGAACGTGTTTCATATAACACATTTTTGGGATATTTAAACAAGAAATGAGAGGCATGAAACAAAAAAATATTTACAGAATATACTATCCCAGTGGACGTAGTCTTTATGAAAACAAAAATGTAGAAAGATATGGGAAGCAAAAGTGTGCTGTGAAACATCTGGACAACAAGGAAAACAAAAATCTAAAAAGTATTACATTAGAAAAGCAGATCAGCAACCGTCCTCATTCATCATTAACTGGCATTTGCCAACAAACTTGCAGTGAAGGCTGTTGACAAATAACAGGTACTAAATGACAACACCTAAACTTTCACACAATTTCAGAAACACATAGGTCTAAGATAAGTTATATGAATAGCAAGCAACTACCGTTTCTGATTTTGCATGTAGGGCTAAATGAAATATTATTCATGCTTAGGATTTCTCCATAAAACAAGATAAACAATTTCAGCACTTTTAGTGTGCTATCAGATAGGTGAGTTTAAGTATGAAGCTCTCATTTAGAATAAATATTTTAGTTTATTTTTACCATTAAAGTATATTTGAAAATTGTTTACCCTTTGTAAATTCCAATGTTTACAGACGAATCTGAAGAATTCAGTAATTATCATGTCGGACTACCTTACAGTTAAATGGAATATGTAATTACAACTTTTATATATTTTGATAATTCTAGATGCATTAGATTCTAATAAATAATTTTAAGAAATCACTTAAAAAGTAAGCTTGATCATTTTTTTTCAATGACTAAAAATAAAAACAATCCATGAACTGTAAAATTAAATGCCATTTTAAAAAACAGTAATTGGAAGTAGTGAGTAAATTTGTTCTGAGTAAATTTCTGTCTCATGTTAACAAGGACACCTTGAAATATTTTTATATATTTTTTATCTCGCCCATAGACTAATTATTACAATGCTACCTTTAGAGTAAGTGAAGGATACAGAGTTGGCTCTCAAGAACGGTCTTATGGGAAATGTTTATTATGTTTACTGTTATTTGATGATGAAATGTCAACAGACTAAAATATTTCTATAATAAATTATTCCATTCAATAAAAACATCAATAGTTTGCTTGGTTTTAAATGACAATTTCACTATAATGCTTTGAAAGAAATTGCACTAATGTAAAAGCCCTGCCATGTGCATTAGTCCATATTAAACCACAGCCCCCTAGCCCCCCACTCTAGTGTACTGTTAAACATCTGACAAACCCACAGCTATAAGGAAATTCAGAGATCAGACTAAAAATCTTTACTAACCACTTTGTGTCTAGATTCACTGGTTGTATTAAGGATAGACCAATAATTCTGAATTCCTTGTCTTCATAGCAGCCAGTATATTAAAACTGTGCCTAAACATTAAAGATGTTGTGCATATATGTACACATGCATTACATAAAACTGTTTATATATGTGGTCTTTTTCAAAACATGTAGGGGGCAACATGGTTTTGATTACCTCACTAAAACAAAAATTAAGAAATATTGTCCATTAAATAAAGAGTTGCAGCTATTGGACTGTATGATAGGGACCTTCCAAATATAACTGGAAAAAGTATGTCATCTGCCTGTTATGGCAAAGACAAGTCAAATGATGGTTCACAGGATGCAATGTGAAAAAGTAAGGTGATCGGCACGACAAGGAAATTTTTGCAGTTATTTCAAAATGAAGAAAAAACATCAATAAAGAAAAGGTTACTCATTTATGGATACATAATCTTGTTTACTACTTCTGATTTTTTCCCGTTTTAAGCATTCCATCTCATTCATGATTCCCTTACATGAATGGAAGAACAGATGCACTGAAAACTCTCATGACACTAAAGCATCTCACAGTCATGTACTTTAATTTCTGGCATATATTATGATCAGTACTTAATGGATCCTCTGTTCTTATGCCATTTTGATTATATCAGCATGTATTTCAGTGATTGATCAGCAACTCTATTTGTCTTTTGTATCACAATTTGACATCAGTACAAGAAACAGGATGAGATGCAAACAAAATTATACAGAATTACTAAATAATAGTTGATCATAAATTATATTTGCAATGCATGACTTGTCAGTACTAGATTTAGCAGTAGGTAATGAATGCTTCTTTGTACTGTATTCCCAGAAATTCAATAAAAGCAAGAAAAAAGCTGCCTTCACAGTTAAAAAAAATGAATTACCAGTTGCTAATCACATATAAGCAACATTGGTCTTTCTTGCTAAGAAGCCAAGAATGGATGTAGTTCATAATTACTACTACTCTGCATAGTTACCAGTGAGTGATTTGGTGATCTCAGGTGGATCTGTAGTAAACAGAACTTCTAAGAAAATTCTGCTGTTAACTGAATACTCTCAGGACTCAGTTTGGTCCCAGACAGCCACTTTTCCAGTTGTTATTCCCAACTATACAGACATCAGAGAAGCAGTGCAGAATGTACTGTGTCACTAGTTGTCTGGGCAAAATCTGGAAACACAATCCTTAACATCCAATTTGACCTCAGACTAAAAATGAAGAGTTTTAATGCAGAGGTTACCACGACAAAGGAACTCCATATCTTGATCAGGCAACTGAAAATTTAGCAAATCTAGCAAATTTAGACATTTTTGATCAAAATTCACTTGGAATTGTTGAAGACAAAATTTTTCATTTTAATTTCCTGAAATATATCTTGGCATTAAATGGCACTTCCTATGCCCTCCTTTCTTTTGACATGTTGGAATGTGGTTAGACTCTCTCAACTGTAACGGTGTACTATAAAAAAAGGTAAGCAGAGATGTTGATCCTCCTGAGCCACAACAGCCATTCGCATTTAATACAGTGTGTTGCAGGACTGCAGATGTTACTTTAGTAACAATTATGTGAAAGAAAACATTTCAAGTTCACTCAAATCATTGACATATTCTTAGCTGAACTGAGGCAGACATTTCACTTTGACTTCTGTAGCAGAAATTTGAAACTTCTGAAAACTTTGTTCTCTGTCCAAAACCACTCCTGACAGCCAACAAAAAGTTCCTAAACAAATTTTCTGGAGTGAAAATGATTATTTTTAAATAAAGGAAAGAAGAAATCAAAGACATAGGTCATTTTGATATCTGATACCTAAAAGGAATGTTTTGGCAAAAATGAATTTATCTTTCTGCAGTCTGATGAAGCTTTTCAGATCTTTAGTATTTGCTTATCTTTGTTAATACACTCAGTCATTTGTATGTCTTCTAAGAGGTCTGCTTTAATGGCTGAACTTTAATGGCTCAGCTAACAGGAAATGTTAAAAGACACCAAAAATTAGTAGTACTACTAGTAGTTTGTTTTCTGTGAAGAACACTATCCATTTTTAGACCTTCAGAAATACAAGGCTAATCTATATATTAACAATCCCAAGCCAAAAAGTGGAAAACAGATAAGTGAAAAAAAAAACCAAACCACAAGCCAGACAGCTTTAACTCAATATTTATTTTACCCTGTCGTTTAGATTAAAGTTATTTATAAATATTATATATGAAAAGATTCCTGGGGAGTAAGCTGAGATAGAGCTAACCTGATGATTTATATATTGCTGCAGTAACATAAAAACTGGATATAGCTAGATACACGTTTACATAACCAGAAATATGTGTCTACACAGAAAGCATACTCATGATGGGGTCCCCTATGCTAAATTAATCTTGGCTAAATTTTGTTTTTTCTCATGACAAGGCAAGTGTAGTGAGACTTGAATAACTTTACAATCAACTCTGTGCACCACCCCTGCTTTCTAAGCCATAAATATTACCTTCTGGACAAATTGTGTTAAGAAAATTAAGGTTCGTTTCTCCACTCCCTACCTCCAATAGATATTAAGTATAAATGTATTAAATTTATTAAAGAGAAGTACAGTATAAATAGGAATAATTGGCCCTTCTCAGAGCAAAGTGTGACTGCTTTTAATTACAGTTTCATGGGACATACCCAAATTCCATGAGAGCAAATGCTTTTTTTTTCTTGCATTAGTTTCATCAGGACTTCAATATAACATATAAAAGGAATGTGAAATATTTGTTTTGGGGTATTTTTTATCTTTATGTGTTTTATAAACAAAATAGATCATACAACTTATTTTCAGTGTGGGAGTTGATTCCATATGTGCAAAGCAACATGAATATTGTAACATAACTTTTATTACAGACAAACTGAATTTATCAAGACTTTGAGCTGAGTAAAGAGAAAGTTCCATATTGTCTGAATGATTGACTTAAGAATAAAAAAATACAGAAATTTCTGTTAAAATTTTTTTTTTAGAATACATTTATAGCGTGGCAAAACCCCAGTCAGTCTCTACTTCTCATATAGTGAAGTTCATAGCAAAATATTTTAGTTGCTTTACAAAGGAAAGTGTAAGACTGTTCAATATCTTTTAAGTCATATACATTTAAACAAAAGTCACTAAAGATTCGCTCTAAGAGAAGTCTGCCTTGAGGCTTGATACACATTATTGGTACACATATTCACTTTATTTTTCAGAATAGATTAGTAGACAATCTAAAATATTGAAATATGAAATGTTCTCCACCTCGTTATCTCTCAGCATTCCAACCTTATCATGTTGGTGACCACTGAAAAATACTGAAGTGTATAGAGACACTAGAACGTCACACACCTTTCAGCACATGCATGTATAGAATCATCTAACATATTCACCTGGAATTAAGCATGTGCCCACAGTGCTACCTACTTTAACTAAAAGGAAGTCTGTGTTCCCACAAACAGAATGCAACCTTAAAAATTATTGCTCCAGTTTTGGTGTTTTTTTTGCGTGGTTGTTTTTTGTGGTTTTTGTTTTGTTTTGTTTTTTTTGTGAACAAGAAGTAATGTATCATATCTGTTAACAATCTGTTACTGTCTTTAAAATAGTTTTTAAAATTAACTGATGGGAAATGCTGAGAAATGGGCAAGAGTTCTTTAATATACCGATAAATTCAAACAGAATATTATGGAATATTTTTCTGAATGAGTTTAATACAATAAAAACACTGTACATTTGTCTTGTTTTTCTTACTATGTGATGTTAGCTTATAGAAGACAATTACTGCTGTAATTTTTTTTACTAATACACTTTATGTTTTGAACCTAATTAGATCACTTCAGTGACTAAAATGAAGCTCCACCATTTTATGTTAGCTACAGAATACATCCATGGTTTTTAAACCCATTTTTTATCACACTGAGCCTGTTTTTCATAAACCAAGGTTATTAATTTCTAGGGTCTGGGCAGTTTCAAACTACTTCAGTTTAATCATAGAGCAGTATATTTCCACTAACCACAATTTGACTAAACCTAAACATGTTGTCTGTTCTGTGTTTTACTTACAAACAATAAAATAACCACTTTCAAATATAATAAATTATATTGAAATCAACTTTGTAGTCTACATTGGGAATAAAGTAAGTGCTAAGTCTAAACATTTTCGAATGATCAGAGAGTTCGATTTTAGAAAAAAATTGTTTTTGAGAAACAATGATTGCTTTGGTAACAGCTGATTCAAAACTGCTCTAAGATCACTGTTTTACTACTGGGAACATAAGAACAATATTTTCCTTATGCACATATGGGTATGGTAGTCTGTAATGGAATATCCAAGCTGGAGTTCAGGCATGGACCTGAAGTGCACAGGCTAAAGGCAGGTGAAAACCAGACTGAAAATATTGCTACTTCTCAAAACTGCTTTTAAGAAATCAGCAGCACATAAACAAGGATTTATCCCACAGTTTTTCCAGGAAACATTAGAGTTCTCTCGCTTGTTTACAAACCTGGACTTCAAAATAGAAACCATACAGTACAGTTTCTAGTTCACTTTCACATATCTGAGTCTTTCTTTAACATAGGAAGGAGGTAAGAATGTTGCTGCTAATGAAAAAGAAGATCTACCCCCAAACCAACCTTTTATTGAATTGGGGAATCCCTAGTTTTGGAGAAATTTCAATCCCAGATATTTATCAGATAAGAGACAATAATTGTTCACATCAGATTTTTTTATCCTTTTTTTTTTTCAGTAGGAGGAGCAGCAGTTATTATTCTAGCCCACTGATGGTTCTCTTTATGGCTGACAGTGCATTTTCAGTAGGTTACATATAAATGTGGTCACACACCCGCATGTGCTTAATCAAGACCTTTGTTTCTAACTTGGATTCTTGATGCTGGAAATCTGTATTGAACTGACCTTTGTAATAAAAAGTAACATGCATGGTGTCAAAGGGCAGTAATAGTTTCTGTGTCCCCAGATGCTCATCGTAAAGTAATTGTCTGTCAGGATTTGCAAAACTAAACCACAGCAGACAAAAGTTAGTTAATGCTACTATTTAATAGAAGTATTCCCAAATAAAAGCAGTGTGGAAAAACTTTTTTATTTGTGTCCTATTGCTTTTATTTCCTCTTGTTGATATTGAACTATTTGTAGATACTATACTAGGGAATATTCACAATGTTATTTCAGTCTTCTCTGTATCTAGGTTGTTGGTATCCTGAGTGTTAGGTCACAGTTTGTCATTGCTGCAATCTGTTTCAGCCACTCCTGGGACTCAGAAGATCCCGATTTAGATCTGTAGTGACTACAGTACTCAGATACCCATGGCTCACCTCAGTATGGCACTGAGATCTGAGTGCTCCCTACATAGAAATTGTACAATCCTGAGTTTGCCAAGGTCCTGATGTTTTGTTACCTTCCTTCTGTTTTCTCATAACAAAAGCTGCAACTCTTCCAATCAATCTGCAACTTCAGGGTAATTTTAGGTCTGTGGTGACATAGTTTTTGTAATGTCCACACTTGTAACTGACAAAATACATCCCTTATAAGTCCCAAATTCCAGCAAAGGAAAACCTTGAATCCAGGCTGCTGGATGTGGAGTCCTGGGCAATTTTGCTCCCTATAGAGATGTGAATGAGTTTTCAAAACTCAGGTGATTAGGATCCATACTTAGAATGAGTAACAGACAACAAAGTAAATCCAAAGTATTAAGTTATGCATCTTTCCTAAGAAAAAATTCCAAATGTAAATATTTCTCAGTTAATAATTTAGGATAAAACCAAACAGTACTGAAGCTATCTATATACTGTATCTTGAAATTGAGGTTAATGTAACAGACATAAGTAAAATCTTAGAACTGAACAGATATGATAATATTTAGAATAAATTGTTCTTAAGCAAAATTACTCAATCTCTGCCCTCAAAAAAAAGAGCACAATTATAAACACCGTGCTTTGAATTATAAAGCATTTAAAGCCCGTTAGTCAGCTAAGTAGGAGAAAAAACCCATACTAATGTTATAAGGGACACTTTGGGACAATAACATTCTCATTAAAAAATAAGGATACCTCAAAACTCTTCAGTTAAAAGGTTAAGTGTTAGTCTCTGACTTGTTTTTAAATGCTGAGCTAATCTAATCAGTGGTTGTAAGAGGCAGTACCATCAGCTACCTGTCCTGACCTCCGCTTCTAGTTTTCACAAAAGTAAGATTCAAGAAAGATGGTCAACTTCACGCCTTTGACCTAGCAAGGATCTTGTTCATGCCAGCCTGGTGCTCTGCTAAACAGACTGAGAACTTCAGCTCAAATCACTAACATGTGCACTTCACTAATAAAACACAAGGCTTGGAAATTAAAATGCAATGTGATCAGGTGCTTTAGGGTATTTTAACAGCTGAGAATGCAGCTAGGAGGGAAAAAAAACTTGTTTTTGTGTTTCGCTTTGGGGATGGAGAAAAGGACAAATTCAAATGTATTGCTTTTCTTCAAAAAAAGTGGGGAGACAAAAATTCAGTTAATTAGTTCACGGATGACTGACCTAGGGGAAATCAGGAGGTTGTATGTTTCTTTAGAACATATGTCACTTATTAGACAGGTAGGTTTTACTACTTCAAATTGAGCTAATTAGACAGTAGTTAAATTACAGTCGAAATATAATAAAAAATAGCAAATGGCATTTTGGTCATCAATAATGTTTCTAAATGCAGTTGATTATTTCCAATAGTTCTTGTATTGAATATTTCCAATTACCAGAGTAACAAGCTTTGCCAGATGTTGGACTAACAGCTTAATCCTACATACAGTAACTATGGCAGACTTTTCTTATAGGCCATGATTTAACCAGATTAATTTATTTCATCTTTTACCAGTATTTACATGTGACTATAGACATCACATATGAATCTGGACTCTGTAGAGACCAAATCCCGTTCATTATTTCTGCAGCAAAATTATAACCAGCAAAATTTAGAGAGACCTAGTGATTTAATTATTACCATCAGACTCAGATCAGTGTCAAGATTTTAAACTTGACAATGGAATGATAATGCTTGTGACACCCATGCAAATTTTCACCTACTAAGGCTGAAGATTATATACCAGTATTTTACAATTATGCATTATCAATAAAGGTATCTACAAATATATATATATATATATATATACACACTTATTTCTTCCATCTCAATTAGCTGTGAAACAATTCGCTAACTACGGTTTTTGACACACACATAGAACATGCTAGCTTAATCTCCATCTCATATTGGATGTCCAAACAGCCAAAGTGACTTTTGCTTTTTTTCACTTCTATCTGGAAGATGCTTCTCATGATTTCGGAGTGCCAGTGCCTATTAAACTTGCAGTCAACCTACTTCCTTAGTTTTCAGAGAAAGGAAAGAACATGCTGAGAAAGCAAATGAAAGTTATTACATTTATTGAAATACATGGTTGAGAGAATATTAGGACTACATATTGGGCAAGTCTAGTTCACACAATTTAAACTTCCTTTGCAATTAAAATAATTATTGAAAATATACAAAGCATTGGTTAGATGTAGTTTAGTCATATCTAAATATATTTTCTTCTTCTCCATGCAAAGTTATTTATATTTCAACCTACATACTACCTCAGATTTTTCAACACTTATTTATACCTGCTGATGACACAGGTTGTGACTGCTTACTTGTAACAAAATAAATAGAATAAATAAACTGCAGGAATGTAGGATATGCAGTTAGCATTACACATTATACAAGGTCTTAAACATTTTTTTAATATAAGGGATTCTTGCATTTAAGAACTGACTATAGTATTGCACTCCTGAAAAAACATTTTTGTATTAAGTTATTCTTTCTCAAGTAATAGGCCACAAATTATCTTTTATCTGCTGGAAAAAACATCCAAATAGTGAGCTATAAAAACAACATCCAGGATTCATACAGCATGCATTGAAATGATTGTGGGCCATGCCTGTCTTTGCCATATTTTGTCCATATTTTACTGCGAAGCCATGGTGGTTGTCTTGTATCACCTCCCTGCCTTCTGTGTGCCTTAGCATAGCTTCTAGGAGGACCTGTTCCATGACCTTTCCAGGCACAGAAGCAAGGCACATGGATCAGTAGTTCTTAGGGTCCTTCTTTCTACTCTTTTTAAGAAAGGATGCAACATTTCCCTTTTTCAAGTCATCAGGGACTTCACCTGATGTGAGCTTCACTGCTGTGAGCTTTCAAATATCATAGAGACTGGCTTGGCCACTACATTAGCCACCTCCCTAAGGACTTGGGGATGCATCTTGTCAGGTACCACAGACTTATGTACGTTCAAGCTCCTCAAATGGCCACAAAACTGACTTTTTCTTACAGGAGGTGGGATTTTGCTCTGCCAGTCCCTATTTTGTGTTCCATTCACTTGAGAGATGTGGGAAGAGAGATTGCCAGTGAAGATAAAGAAGCAAAAAAGTTGTCGAGTATCTCAGCCTTCCCCTTGTCTGTTGTGACCAGTTGCCAGTCTTGCGGCATTGCTGGGGGAAGGTACATACTTGGCTGACATACTTGTAGAAGCTCTTCTTATTACTCTTTGCATCCCGTGCCCAAGTTCAGCCCCAGCTTTGCCTTGGCCCTCCTGACCCCTTCCCTGCACAACCAGGCAGCATCCCCATACTCCTCCCAGGATACTCGTCCCTGCTTCCACTGCCTGAACATTTCCTTCTTGTCCTTTAGTTTGACCAGTAGGTCTTGATTCATCCATGCTGGTGTCTTGCCTTCCTTTCCAAATTTCTTATACCTGGGGATCATGAACTCTTGCACTCTATGGCAAGCATCCTTAAAGATCTGCCAGCTCTTTTCTGCTCCTTTCTCCCTGAAGGTAGTTTCCCAGGGGGTCCTATTGCCTTGAAGAGTTGGATCTTTGCTTTCCTAAAATTCAAGGTCTTGATTCTACTCTTTGCCTGACCCCCATCCTTCAGGAGTGCAAACCTCCAGTGTATAATCACTGCAGTCAGGCTACCTCCAATCTTGAAGTCATTGATTATCTCACTTGCATTGGTGACTGATAGATCTAGTATCACATCCTCTCTGGTAGGGTTGTCTATTACCTGACCTAAGAAGTTATCTTCAATGCATTCCAACAGTCTTCTGGACTGCCTGCAGCTTGCTGTGCTACTTTTCCATCAGATGTTGAGGTGGCTGAAGTCCTTGGCAGGATGGGGGCTTGCAAGGGCAATGCCTACTGTAGCTGGAGTAAGAAGGCTTCATCAGTAGTCTCCCCTTGATTGGGTGGCTTGACCAGATGGTTCCCTTTGTTGTCTTGGTATCTGACTCTTACCCATAAGCTTTCAGCTTTGTCATGGCTATTCTTCAGAGATAGTTCTTCACACTCTAGCCATTTCCTGATGTAGAGGGCAAGGCCTCTCCCCCTCCTTCGTCTCCTGTCCCTTCTGAATAGCCTGTAGCCATCAATAGCTGCACTCCATGAGATGAATCTCATCAAGTTTCAGTACTGGCATCTAGGTCACAGCTTTCAGAAGTGTGGTGGTTTCCAGCCCCTCATGTTTGTTGCCCATGCTACATGCATTGGTATAGAGGCATTATAGCTGGGTTGTTGGATGCATCACCTTCTTAGAGGAACATCCCTTAATTCCTTTGAGGTATTTCACCACTGTTTCCTTGTTTGCTCCTGTTGCCTCAGGAATACCTGGCTCATCTTCATCAGACGTCAAGTGTGTCACAGTGTAGCCAGCACATCTCAGAGCAACAGGCTGAGGGCACTCACTAGCACCTCATCCCTGTAACCTTGTTGTCTCACAGCTTGTTACCATCAAGTCTGACATCATTCTCCTCCCCTTTCAAGTCTAGTTTAAAGCTTTGTCAGTAAGCTTCACTAGCTTGTGAGCAGACTCTCTTTCCTCTTTGGGAAAGGTGAATCCTATTTGACACCAGCAAGCCTGGTGCTGTGTAGGCTATCCCATTTCTGAAAAACCCCAAATTATGGTGGTGACACCAGCCACGGAATGACAGTACTAGGCACTTTAGCGTATGTTGTTAATTTCTTTAGTTCTGCTGGAGAGAAATATCTTTGAAAATAACTAGGTACAGTATTTGGCAAACTTAGATGAACAAGTACAGGACAAGCAACCAGAATAAAGGAGATTCAGGTGCAGACATATGTTTAAATGATACCTCATAGGCCATTTAGATGGAGTGGTTTTTTTTTTGCTTTTTTTTTTCTTTTTTTAGAGAAGGCAACCACTTTTATAACCTCAGACTCAATGTCCCATCTTGTCCCAAGCTTGTTCAATTTACCAAGATATTTCCTTGACTAAATTACTACAACACAAGAAATGCAACATATTTTTGAAATGTTCAGGTAATGGGAATCAAGGGCCAAGTTTCTGGCTGGCCTAAATTAAGATTCCTTCAAATCTGAGTGATGAGACTCAAAGAGCAAGAGTGAAACTGTAAAAAAAAAAAAAAAAA
>WBNH01007323.1:129807-174807 GCA_013401255.1 Urocolius indicus
CTAGCCATTTCCTGATGTAGAGGGCAAGGCCTCTCCCCCTCCTTCGTCTCCTGTCCCTTCTGAATAGCCTGTAGCCATCAATAGCTGCACTCCATGAGATGAATCTCATCAAGTTTCAGCACTGGCATCTAGGTCACAGCTTTCAGAAGTGTGGTGGTTTCCAGCCCCTCATGTTTGTTGCCCATGCTACATGCATTGGTATAGAGGCATTATAGCTGGGTTGTTGGATGCATCACCTTCTTAGAGGAACATCCCTTAATTCCTTTGAGGTATTTCACCACTGTTTCCTTGTTTGCTCCTGTTGCCTCAGGAATACCTGGCTCATCTTCATCAGACGTCAAGTGTGTCACAGTGTAGCCAGCACATCTCAGAGCAACAGGCTGAGGGCACTCACTAGCACCTCATCCCTGTAACCTTGTTGTCTCACAGCTTGTTACCATCAAGTCTGACATCATTCTCCTCCCCTTTCAAGTCTCGTTTAAAGCTTTGTCAATAAGCTTCACTAGCTTGTGAGCAGACTCTCTTTCCTCTTTGGGAAAGGTGAATCCTATTTGACACCAGCAAGCCTGGTGCTGTGTAGGCTATCCCATTTCTGAAAAACCCCAAATTATGGTGGTGACACCAGCCACGGAATGACAGTACTAGGCACTTTAGCGTATGTTGTTAATTTCTTTAGTTCTGCTGGAGAGAAATATCTTTGAAAATAACTAGGTACAGTATTTGGCAAACTTAGATGAACAAGTACAGGACAAGCAACCAGAATAAAGGAGATTCAGGTGCAGACATATGTTTAAATGATACCTCATAGGCCATTTAGATGGAGTGGTTTTTTTTTTGCTTTTTTTTTTCTTTTTTTAGAGAAGGCAACCACTTTTATAACCTCAGACTCAATGTCCCATCTTGTCCCAAGCTTGTTCAATTTACCAAGATATTTCCTTGACTAAATTACTACAACACAAGAAATGCAACATATTTTTGAAATGTTCAGGTAATGGGAATCAAGGGCCAAGTTTCTGGCTGGCCTAAATTAAGATTCCTTCAAATCTGAGTGATGAGACTCAAAGAGCAAGAGTGAAACTGTAAAAAAAAAAAAAAAAAAAAAGAGAAAAGAGCGATGGATGGGGGTGGGGGAGCAGGATTCACGTCAACAAAGCAGTCTTACTTTTTAAATATGTCACAGAAAGTTGCTACTCTAAGACCTTTAAACAAGAGAGAAAATTCTATGCTATACTTTTAAATGAGTGAGATGGGAGGAGAAAATGTTTATGTAACTAAATGTAGTAAGACCAGGTGAAGAAATGTGTTGGTCATGCAATAAGACATCTTGAAACACTTATAAAAAAGCTAGAATCTACACAGTTCTCCAACAAACAGTTGCTGCACTAGCTTTAAAATCTGCAAGAAACAGGACATTTGGTAAAATGAAGGAATCAGACCATATGTAAAACATTAAAATGAATATATTCAATCCTATTTTCTAACAAAACAATCACTGCCAAAGAGGACAAGTTGATACTTCTCACTAAATCTGTGCTCAACCCATAAACACTTTCAGAGGTATTCAGGAGCATCTCAATGCAAATACACAGGTAAGAACCATCGATTAAAAAAAAAAAAAACAACTCCAAAATCCCCTAACAGACTTCCGAAGACACAAATAAAAAAAATCTGCTATCAGTAGGGCACAGAACTGGTATTTAATTCTGGAAGGTTGGGTTTTTTTTTGTTTTTTGGTTTTTTTTTTGAAGTCCTTAAGAACATCACCTTCTGCTGAGCACTCAAAAAAAATTATCACAAATTTTCCTTTTGTGTCATTAGTTACAGTGTCTCAATAGATGTCAAAACTGTAAAAGTGGAACACATTTCAGAAGCAAGCAGCAGGAAATGAACCTTAAGAAATTTTAAACTATATACAGTAGAGTGGAAGGATAGGAACAAGGGCTTATGCTTTTTTTCTGTCCATGAGAAAAAAAGTACTTCACTTATCGACAGAAAGGGTGCAGGACAGAATCATAAAGAACACGTTAACACCGCTAGCTTGTAATGGATGCAATCACACTATTACTATCTAAATTTTTGTTTATTTTTCAATAGATTGGTGTCTGCAAATCATGCTGTCTTACACTGCCATTCCTCTGTAACCTTAACCATTATTCCTACTGTGTAAAGTGAAGCACAAATTTAAGGTGACAAAGCACCAGTTGGCTGATGTGAAGTATGCTACGAAAGCAGAAACCTCTGAAAGCTTCACAGCCATTATGAAATAACTGACCTATATGAAACTGCTACCATGGTTCACAAATTTATTGTCAGGTTCCAGCCTCTAGCTGTTCTCTGATTGTTCTAAATACTTGACAAACTGAAGCCTTTTCATTTTCTGTTGAAATTGCCTCATCTCCCTGTCAGAGCGCCATGGGGGACTCCATTACTTTTCTGACTTCTTTCCCCTACTGACAAGTCATTTAGCTGGCTTCTTGTTGTGAAGGCTGTCCATGTCAAATTAGCCAGGGCCCCTATTGTCCTTATTACCACTCGAAAAGCCATCATGAGTAATGCTACGGGGTCCCTCAGTTGTCATCATTTGTCAGAAAGAAAGGGAGTGTGGTTACATATAGCTGACAGGTAATTTCAGTGTCTACAATTACCCCAATTAGTCTTGTCATAAACAATTCGATAAATGCACACCAATACAAACAGATAAACACACCAAGGTTTCTCACTATTAATGTCATGTAATGGATAAATCAGTGATATAATGTTGTATTTTATTTATTTCTTTAAACTATCCTCAGCTGTGAGCTGGCAGTTGCTACCTGGTCAACACAAATTGTACTATCTACTTTCATTAGCTCCTCACCACAAGAGAATATGGAAGGCTGTGACAAAATTCATTTGGAGAGAGCGAGAAAGAGTAGATTGCCTAAAGCAGGTGTTATAACAAAGATAAAACAAAGGTTTTCTTTTGTCAGTTCAGTGCTGCAATGAGCTTTAAAGGAGACTATTTTGCCCTTAAAAACAAACATAAAATATGAGAAAGATGGAAAGAGAAAGCAGTGAAATACATTCCTTCTGAAATTAAGAACTTGCTTCCCACCATAACAGAAATCAATCAGGAGGTGAGTCTTCTAACAATATAAATACTAAAGCTGCATTTTCAGAGGGAGTCACAATAGTCACAGATTTATTCCCACTTATTTTTTCAATTTTTTTTTCAAATATAGCTTGCACTGCCACAGACCTCCTGAAATATCTAAAAATTATTCCATATAATCTACAACATAATCCCTACTGTTCCTACATAAGAATTATTTGAGAATGGATTCAGTAATTCCAACTCACTGGACAATCTGTAGTACTGTGTCAAAAGTCTTTTGGGGCATAAAATATCAATAATGTTGACTGTTTTTCTAGAATGTCAGGTAGACCTGTTACAAACACAATGATGAAAAAGGCAGTCTTAATAACATCCATATTAAGCACCAAATTATGAATTGCTAAGCTTATCATTGTAATCCAACTAAATAAACATTGAAATCTTGACGTCTCTAGAGTCCACAGCACCCTGTCTGTTTGCTGACCGCAGGCTTCTGTGATGGCTGGAAAACCGAACACAGACATGTTGTTGTAGGAAATTGCTTTTGGCAACTATTTGTTCAAACTCAACATTTTTTTTTAAACCAATACTAAGAACCCACCAGAAACAGGACAGGTCTCCGTAATGAGTAATCTATTTTAGCACAGTCTTGTCTAGGCATGACAGTTTACTGAGAGGCTTGAAAAACTCGTAATTACCAGTGTTACAGGGCAATTAATGTATATTACACTGCACTACTCATGGCAGCAACTGTCATTTTCTCAATAAAAATGAGTACTCTTCAGCTAAAGGTGACATTAATTGGGACTTTAATGACTATGCAGAGGAGCTGAAGCCAAATATGAACAAAACAGCGATTCAATGAGCGACTTCAGAAACGAGAAAATTGTACTAAAATGAGATTAATTGCTGTTTAGAAAAAGGAAAGAACCTAAAAAGCTATTAAATTGCAGGGTTTGGGTGCCCGGGTGATGGTTGTGATGTTAATCTTGCATTCTCACAGCAGGCAAATATTCACTAAATTCAGAGCCTTTTGACAGCAGGAAAAATCATGTATGCTTAACTTCAATCCATCAAAAATATATTTCAGCTTTTATCAGTGTTCTAAATACTTCTGCAATTTCAAAAATTACCGCTCCATTCCTTGGCTGTCATCATGCAAATGCGAACACTGTCAATATTGCTATGAAAAATTCCCCGGCTTCAAAAGGCCTACTTCAGTGACAAAAAAAGAAAAACGTGAAGATTAGAATTGCAAAACACACACTACTAATATAACAGAAAGCAACAATAAGAATTTAATGTTTAAGTTGTGGAAACTGCTAAAATAGAAAATGACGGGGTGTTGTTTTAGTGTGTGTGGGAAAAAGAATAAAATCGAAGAAGTCTCCCACTGTCTCATAAAATACTTCAAAGCTTATAACTTTATAGATAATTATTCATTGCAAATAATTAGGACATAATTTTGCAGCTTGACTTCAGGTGATACAGTTATTAAAACTGCTCTGTAGTTTCTAAAAGCCTTTTCCCGTGCTACTTAATTCTTTAAAGCAATTATATAATTGCTTTTCTTTACAGTCTTTTTAACTGTCATGATGACTGTATACATAAAACATTGCACTTAAACTCTGACACATAAGAGGGATAAACACAGCTCTGATTCACTTTGAAGTTGTATCTCTTTTAACTTCAGATATTAAAACAGAAAATCAGTTTAGCCTTTCAGGTTAAAAATTGCATATGGAGTATTCACATGTCTTAAGAAGTAAACCCCCTCTTCCTCCCAAACTTACAGCAGTTGCACCCTGAAAGAGACAAAAATAGAATTTATTGTTTCTTACAATTTCTTATTCCAGAATGGATTGTTTGTTCCGCATATTCATAATTAAACATCCATCTCACCTATACTTCAAAAATCTCCAGATGCATTAAAACACACACCTCCAAGAGCAGCATCCACTAGGCAATATAATAGAGATGATGACAATGGGGATGCTGCATGTTTATAACAACAGATCTCAAAGACACAATTAATAACACTATATCTAATAGCACTTCCAATAGCTACGATTCAAGAACTCCACTATATATATATAAATGTCTTCAGTACATGAATCAAGCACAAACAATTCTAGTTAGGAATTCAAACCAATCACTGCATACCGAACTGGATCCACCAACTTCATAACATTAATTTAGCTACTTTGCATACAGTACTTTGATAATTAATCAACTCTGCTCATTAAATAACTATTAATGTATCTGAAAAATGTATGACAATGCTCCAATAGTAACCTTTAAGTTACCCATACAATTAATGAAATAATTAATATTTGAAATTAATTTTTTTTAAGTTAAACATCCAGTCTTTTGCAAAGGACAAAGAAAGCAAAGCAAAACATTCACTTTTGAATGCTCACAGTTAGCAAAAGTGATTGACATGACTTTCTTTCATGTTCTGATGGTTCTTCAGTTTTCATGTCATCAAAATTTGGATTTATGAAACCATATTGTGTCAGTTGGTTTATAGGCAGTGTATTTCCAATGAAACAGTTCTTTTAAAACAAAGTTTAGAATTTTCTTCTGCAACACAAGATCATTATGTTGGATTTAATTTGTAATATAAAGCTCTGACCATGAGTAACAGCCAATGTCAGAGTATTCACATACATTATTAGCACCTATGATAATTCTAGAATTTTGTGTTAAAATGTTTCTTGTGAACTTTTGAATTACTAGACTCCTAGCCATCTCTAAGGAACAACATTATGTACATCTGAAGACGAGCCTGGCAAACAAGCTGTCACAAAGGAGGGAAGATGACATTAGGAGCTACTGACATGAGAAGGTGAAATCACAGCCCAGTGCAGTTAATGGCTAACTACTCATTGTCTCTAGCAAAGCAACAATTTATTCTAGAAAATGACATAAAAATTGTCACTACTCGTTGTTCTACAACAGACATCCTGCGCAGGCTGCAGAACAAGTAAAAGATATATGTGTCTATTTTATTAATATTTTATTTTGAAAGTGGAGAAAAAATGTATTTGTTTTTCACATGAAAACCATGTTCCTTGTTCCTTCCATATTCAAATAAAAAACTAACACTAGTATTTTTTTAAAATTTTAATTAAATAAGCCTTAAACTTTGGAAAGCATCACCTCAAAGAATGAAGAGAAAGGTAGCTGTTGAAAAAAACCAGTTTTTCCTCTTCTGCAGAGATTAATACACATAAAATAGATTGCACTATATAGACCACAGGAGTAAATTTTTAGAGATTGACTATGCTTTCACAATACACATGTACTCAATCCAAGTTTTGTAATAGGATTGGTAGAAACAAGAATGCATATATTCACTAGCCCAGCAATTTCATTTTTCTTCTCCTTTCCTTCCCCCAATTTTGTTCTTATTTAATTTTCATTAATTCCACAATATAATTTCATGCGTTCTAAGTTTAAAAATGCTCATCTGTAAACATTTATTGAAGTTATTTTGCTCTTCCATTTTATTAACAGCATTAACTTTCCAGAATACAAGTCACATTCAGCTGTCATAAAATCTGAAGGCTATTTTTTCCCTCTTAAAAAGTGATATTTTTTTCCCCATTGTATATATTTAGAAAAAGAAATTTAGGAATTGAAGTTCCAAAGTACATTAAGGTTATATACCTATTGGTATATAAATAAATGTAAAAAATAATATGCAAACAATTCTAAAAACTCCAAGAGAAAAATTACAGTGATCAGTCTACACAAGAATGCCAAAATGTACTTTAAATTTTTAAAAACATTTTCAGTAGCTTCTTGACCTGAGAAACAAGGAAACACTTAATGTAGCAATATTAGTCCTACAGAGTTTATAGTATCAAGATGTTTTTGTTACGATAAGTCAACAAATTCTATCAAAGCCCCAAAAGAACTGAGAAAACATGTAAACCTGAGTGCTAGTATCAAATAACAAAGCCATCAGGCATCTTTTGCCAAGGCAAGAATAAAAACTCGTTGCTCTCTAAGACTATGCTGATATGCTCTTATACAGAATTTGATAAAGTCAATGGAATTTGCATTGTCCTGTAACAATATACATTAACTACTGACCTGCAGAGCATCAGAATTCAGATGAGTGCACTGTGGCACCAGAAGCACGTTCATAAAGTCCATGAGTCCTAAGCTTTGGGTAGTCTTTGTTATGGACGCTGAAAACCAAGGGATTCAAGTAGTAGGAGTAATAGTAGTAATGCAACATAAACCTGCTTGCAATGCCTTCATTATCTCCTTATTTTTCTAAGTTTCTGAAATAATTTAATCGCAAAGTGGCTGCTTTTTAGCTCCTCCCTGAAATATTGCAGACACACACAGTATTATGATTTAGATCAAATCCACTTGAATAAAAACAAAATCCCAGAACCCTCTCAAATGACAGCATTGGTGTTTTCCCCATCAATGTAAATAACACAATCTCCTAATTTCACCACTGTGAAAAAATGGGAGAAGAGCAAATGCAATGCTTGTAATATAGGATGGTAAGCACAAAGACTTGTTACCTGCAGACCAGAACTCTCAAAGGGAGATGATTACTTTCCAGTTCTAGCTCTAGTCAGTATGGTTTTAGTAGAATATTTTTCTCCCTACTCTTTAATTTTCTATGCCCAGTATAACCTCCAAGGTCATAAATTCATTAACTAAGAGGTTGTAGTTCAGGATGGTATCTCAGTTATATTTTGGACATGCAGTATAAGAGTTGCTCCAAATTAACAAACAACTTGAACATTAAACTACCTCATTGACAAAGACAGCAGTGCAATTTTTTTTCATCAACTGTTTACCCAACTGGGTTTTCCACACAACCAAACCATCAAGTTTCTTTAACTTGTCAACTAAAAAAGCTGATTTCAATTGTAATGGAACCAGAAGCATATGCAAAGCTCCACTGGACTTGATGCACTGCTTTAGTCTGGGTTCCTCAGGCACAAATGGGGACCCATTGTCTCTGAAAGGCTTCAGTCAGAAAGTGAGTATTGCACTGCTAGGTTTTTGAGATCTGAGGGTTTTGTTTTAGACTTGTATGTCTTACAGGGGGTTTTCCAGAACTCTTCTGCTGTTTAACATGGACGTTCCCAAGGGCTTTGAGCTTTGCCTTTCTAATTTTTATGCAGGAGCACCTTATTTAGAAACTATTCTGAAGTGCAACCTCATTGAGTATATCTGCCTCCTTGGTTCAGTGTATTGCAGCAGGTCTTCTTAAATGCATATTTGCCTTACATTTTTGGGTATTGTCTTGCAGTATGAACTTCAGAACATCACAAGAGTGCTTGAAGAGACATCTCTCTGCTGAAGCACCCAATTTGGCCTATGAGACCCAGATCATCCAGGAGCTAACTCATTATGAACATGTGTGCACTCAGAAACCAAAAGTGCTGATAAAGGTACAACTTCATTGCTGCTAAAGGTACAACAAGGACATATGTACCCATAATAATCAAAGAATCTCTCAAAATCACTCTGGAGTCCTCCTCCTTTCATGATGCATAAGTCAATAACATATGAGATTACAAACGAGACCCCAGTTTCCCTGAGGTATGTCTCAACAAAAGTTCAAACTGATGACAAGGCTTTTACCCTGACAGCTTAGTCTATAACTAGAGAATTACCAACATAGCTAAACAGAGCTTTTCACTACTTATTCCTCTTACTCTTCTTTCTTAATCATTATGGTCAACATGATAATCTCATCTGTCAAAAACATCTATGACTATGAGGACTTCACATCTGCCTCCATTTGGAGTTCTCTCTGGAACTCCTCTTATCTTGCATGTTCAAATCCAGCTAAGCTTTTTCTTCAGGGTATCTTCATTTTCTGTTTTCTCATTTCATCTGCACAGATGAAATTCCCTAAAAGTGCTCATTTTTTCTTTGTATTTCAGTAAAATATCTTCCTATGAACTTGGTCAGTGCAGCCTGCTCTGCTCATCTCCATCCAAAACGATTTAACAAAAAAATTGAGTGACTACTTAAGTATGTAATTTCTTTCTTTGTGTCTGGAAGGTAGAAGTCCCATTACAGAGGAAGATCTATACGCCTTTTACAGTACTATCATTTCTCTCCATTCACTAGCAAACTGTCAAATCCCACATTAAATTGGCAAACCACCTTTATCCCCAATTGCCTCTCAAGGTTAGAAATAATTCCCAAAAAGCATTAATAAAAGCAAGCTGTTATTTTCCTCCAAATCTCTTATCAAAACAAATTTGTCAAAACAAATGAAAAATTTAGCAGGTTGATGATGAACTCGGATCAGTGAATATTATACTGACCACTATTATAAACTTTTGTTAACTCTTGTATTATACTTGAGCATTAATTGCTGTAGTATAAAGTATCTCTTGCTCTGTTCTATAGCAATTTTTAGCACATTTTATTAGCATTTCTAGGTGTAGTTTCAATTCACATAGTAAATGCTTACTACGACAATGTGTAATAGAGTAGTTCTCTCCAAAGACACTTCATACACTAATAGAAGATCTCCAAATATGAAATAGAGAAGCAAGGCTGAGGTTTTACTGAAGTCATAGTGCTTAGAGGAATGACATATCTCTAAAAAGGATATTCACATAATAAAAATTACTATAGCATCAAATGGAAATAGAATAACGATATATAAAAATACCAAATTAACTGTTTCAAATTTCGTCTTTCATTCTGGGTGGTAACTACTCTGATTAAAAAACAGCAATCATAGAATCATAGAATGGTAGGGTTGGAAGGGACCTTTAGAGATCATCTAGTCCAACCTACCTGCAGAATCAGGTTCACCTAGATCAGGTGGCATAGGAACATAACCCCAAAAATCTCAAAACACCACTTCCTAGATATCTTTTCAGTATCTTTTTAATTCAAGGCAATTAAAGGTATCTTTGACAAGTTCTTTTATATCTTCTAAGTATTTATATCTCACCTTGTGTAAAAGCAAACAATTTTTTTTGTTATCATTATCAGGTATGAAATGATACTTAAATACTTATGTTTTTTGTAATCTTTGAGAGCTAACGCTAGGATGTGATAATTATTTGCAGAGAATAATTTAAGCAGAAATAAAAACTTTGTATGTTTTTAACACATAACTTAATACAATTACTAATTACTACACATGGATAATATGCTTATACCTTGGAAACTTTTACGTTGAAAGTCTGAAATTTAATCTTTGTATGGTGCGAGCTTGCTTTAAGTAAAAAAACTTGTACATCTGCAGAAGGTAGCAAAATTGTTGCATTTTTCCCTATGAAAATGGCAGAGACGACATCAATTTATCTCATGAAATGACTCAATAGTTGGGATAAAGTTCAGTTAAATCCCAGGAAAACTTAGATAATCAATACTGGAGCTTAATAAATCTCAGCAGATAGAGATTCCCTCAGAATTGTAATATAAAGGAGAGAAAGCAGTAAAGTTGATTCTTACCAGAATTCCTTCTCAAATTTCCTTGTTAAAACTAGAGAGCTCCTTTTCTTTACTAATTTTAGGACATGAAACAGAAATGGGGACCTTTGGCTCCCACTAATATCTTCCTTGAACTTTTCAGTTTGTGAACAGATGCCATAATCTTCTGGGATAAAGCAATTATGTAGCACTAACATTCAAGAATTATATATTATTAGCTTAAAACAAAGGTTACTTCCTTATTACAAACTGTTTGAACATGGTAAAAAATTGCATGTTTTAAAAAAAGGTGAGCATGATCATTGATCTACTGTGGTAAGAGTAACTCTAAAATAATTCTTGTTACTATTTGCCTTTTCTGATGTAACTGATTTCTGGAAAATGTCTTAATCTGGTCAAAATAAGCCTCTATGGCTTTGGACCACAGAAGCTTTATTAGTTTTCTGGGCTCCATAGTGGGATAAACTATTTCATGCATGAAGGGATCAGCATTCCTTCTTCTAATCATTGCTACTGTACCTATTACAAAGCTCTCTGAACATCTCCTATGGATATCACATGCTGTCTTAATCATCCCTCAATGTTATATTTCAGTTCTGCAATGTGATAGCTGATACTATTTACATATAAAGTATCAGAAATTTCTCCTAGCACCAGCTAAACCTTATAAGCCTTATACCTCAAAGTTGCTTTGTTGTTTGGTTTTTTGTGGGGTTTTTTATACTCTGGATTTGCTGGTGCACTATATTACAGTATTCTGAATGCAACAGGGGTGGATTCAGAGGAAAGAAACTTAGAAGTCACCAGTTTTTGACTTAATGTTTTAACTAATTTGCTAAGTCATCTTACCAGTCTCCTCAGGTAGAAGTCATTTGTACCTTTCTAGTTGGCTTCTTACCTGCCTTTTGAAGATGGTGCGGATTAAATGCTAAGGGGAATGGTAAAGGAACAGAGACCGATTGTGCTCACTTACAGAGCAAAGTAGAAGCAGTATCTCCTGAATATCGGTATTCTTTACTCAAAATTAGGGATGTGGAGATTTTCACAAGTGTAAAGGCAAGGTGTGACCAAATTATCTCACAACACATTTTTGGCTAAATTATACTCCTCTTGATATGATATTAAATCAAGTGGTCTAACGTCCTCCTGGGTGTAAGTAAATTTCAATTAGCTTTTTAAATCTTCTCCTTATCCCCATTCAATCTTCCAACATTTACATATTGTATGGTTTGACAAATAGCAACATTGGTAGCACCAGAAATCTAAGTGAAGTCTGTTGTGCATACCACCAGGATAAGTATATTTGGCTCTTACATCTTGTAAATACCTAGCGGATTTCAAAAACATACATAATGAATATACCTATGTATAATGAATAAACTAACATACAAAAGGCTTGTTTTCCCATACAACTATCAATGGACCACTTAGACACAGTCCAAGCACAGATAAAAAAATACAGGCCCATATTACAGACAATAGCATATTGCATCTCTAACAGTAAAACATTTAAGTAATAAACATATATTTAATAAATCAAAGATGAATGAAAACCAATTAGAACAATTTAGCAAAGTGGATTCAGCTAGAAAGCCTGTTGACACTTAACAAGTATGCTGCACCAGCATCTGGGAATTATGTTTGTGAAGAATACCTAAAAAGCCATAGAAAGCATAACTAAGAATGGAAAATCTTTAGGTCATCAAATACCGAGTGGTACTTTTCTAATCATTGAAAGCTGACTTTGAGTAAAAGTACTGTCAGTTGGGAGATGAACATAAGATTGGATCACACAAGGAACAGAACTTGGGCATGGAAAGGATGGACTTCAGAAAGAGGAGGTTGCCTACACAGCCCCTAAACTAATCACCGTGAAAAAACAACCGAGTGTAAAAGATTACAATTTAAGAGAAACAAAAAGCATGAAAGAATTATTAGACATCATCACAAAATTTGTCATGGAGATAATAGGCTGCAAAACAGAAAACTTGATTTTAAATTGGTATGGTTTTGAACTGGAAAGAAACTTTAGGACTGTAATACAGTTTCAGTAAGGTGCAGTATATGTTCAGAAATCTGTTGCTCATAAGAACACAGACTCCATAAGAGTTAATACTGTGGATGGTTGATTCACAGCAAAATGGAAACACTATACAGCCAACTTTCAGGAGTGGAATAATAAAAACTACTTACTAGTATTATCTGCATAGTTCCTAGATTGTTAAAAGGTATTGTGTGAAGTCACATAAAAAATAAAGGAAGAAACGCCAAAATCATCATAAGTGACTACTTATGAAGATTATTGTTCTGGCATTGGTAAATACAAGTACATAATTTATTTTTGTCATCTGGTTTGCCTTATTCAAGAGCTAAAAATTCATTTATAATACTGTGCACAAATGCCATGTTTATATCAATAGCATATGCTGCTTGCATGAAGAAGTATACATTAAAATGAAGAACAGCAATTCATGTAATGGTCAAAGACAATCAATAACAAAACCATCAAATTCCAGTTGTCAAACATAATTTACTATGTATATTTCTACTCTTCTCTGTTAAAACAGTAATTATTAAAACTAAAGTGATATGACTGAGTGTTTATGACTTCTTATTAAAAACCCTGACTTAAAGAAGTGTTCATTTAAGCTTAAGGTTAAAGAAAATCATGTAGAGATCTCTGTGCGATGGCCTAGTGACTTTATATCCTCTTGTCAAACCTCAGCAGTTTTATTTGTAGTGATACACACCGGAGAAGGTTGGAGGTTAAAGTTGATATGAGGGCCAACAGGAAAGCCAACCAACTTCTTTCAAAAGATTACAACCTTTAACATATTAGGATCTGTTGGCAGTTACTGCTAACTGTGGAAGTCTACGTTTCTGCACTCTTCTGTGAACTGATCCCCACACTCCAGAGCAACAGTATTTATAAAAACTCCTAAAACCTTCCACTAGTCCTTCTTTTTTTATTTTACTGTTTAGGCTATTAATTTAGGTTTTTTTATATTAGATTGACGCTTAACATTTATCATTAATTTTCAGGTGAACATTAATAGGTAGATAATTTCTTTTTTCCTTATTTTCTTCAGCCTAATTTGCATCCTGAAAACTGAAGGATTTCCTAATCTAGGAAATCTGACATTAAATGTAATATCTACTGCACTTTACCTCACTTTTTTCAACATTTCTCACTGTATTACTTTTTTTTAAAAAGCTTTTTTTCTTTAAGAAAAGTAACATAGATAAAAATAATGATAAATAAAATCACACAGGAACACTGAATAGTTAAGAATGAATTAAGAATATATGAATGAATACTTAAGAATGAATACACTGAATAGGTAAGAATAGGTCTCCAGACTGTCTAGTCCTGCTCAAAACAGAGAGAACTACAGATGGTTGTTCAGGGCTTTGTCCAGTCAGGTTTTCAATATCTACAAGGATGGAGACCTCACAGTCTCTCTGGACAACCTGCTCCAGGGTTTTTCAGCTCTCACAACAAAAATGATTTTTCTTACATTTCAAAAGATTTTCATGTATTTCAGTCTTCATCCATTACCTTGTGCCCTTACTGGGCACCACTAGGGAAAAGATTGGCTTCATAATTTTTTACATCCATCAGGTATTTATGTACATTGGTAAGATGAACCCTGATTCTCTTCTCCAGGTTAGTCAATTGGAGCTCTCTCAGCCTTTCCTTATATGAAAGACAATCCAATCCTGTCATCATCTTTATGGCCCTTCACTGAATTTTCTGCAAGTTACTGTCTCAGTACAACTGTGGATCTTATGCTTTATCTAATCATTTAATCTAAAAGACCAAATTATTACACAGGTCAAAACTAGTATTGATGGCTCCTTTATTTTTACATGCACTGAGGACAGCATCAGTTTTTCCACTGAATTCAAAGAGAACTAAACCTCTGCTCAACAGACTGATTCTATGCAAAAGGTGATAATATATCTATATACTTTACATATGCACGATGAGCACATGATATAAAAAGCAATTATATATTTTTTTTTCCAGTTATATGCACTTGACAGCATTTAGGCAACAGCTTTTCTCACACGGTATCTGAAACTTTTAACTTGCAAGTGTACAGAAACCAGTCTACAGTTATCTAACACTGCAATTCTACAGCTTTGTATTTTAAAGTAATTACTTCATTAACCATAGACATATTATTGTTGCTTCCACACAAGAGCAACGAAGCAGAAAAAAATCATTAATCTATTATGCTTAATTTCTACGCTTTGCACAAAAATAAATACACATCTAGGTAAAGTTTTTTTTTTTTTGAAGTACCAGGCTTGATTCTTAAGTTTCTATCACTTCTCCATTACTTCTTTGAAATCCCAGAGAAGAACATTTGGCAAAGCAAAGATTCCACACTCCACATCTCACTTAGCTTCTCACCATTTAGCTGTTGCTACAATTTTAATTATGCAAAACTCAATGGGCTCTAATAAAATCTGACTAGGTAATTAGTAGTCTAAAACATACAATGTGAACTGCTGAATGGAATGTTCTAAACAAATTCCTTCATGGCATAGTTAAGACTCATACAGCACAGTGTATTTCTCCATAGGTAAAACAATATCCAATGAGGTTAACAGCTTTTTTCATCCTATCTGCAATTAAGAATTGTAATATATTCCATTGTTAAAAAGTTAACATTACTACTAGTTTTAGTTCAGACACATTCACTCACATGTTTCATTGTGAAACCAGGGATAGAGTATTACAGTAGAGATAGAAGAAATATTTAGACCATTAGGCAGAATTCTTAACTATTATTTTATTGATATGCAGAAAAAGAACCATAATAACATTACAGTATAATGATTAAATTTAATACTTCAGTGACATTTATGTAATTCAGACATATATATATATATATATACACACACTCATATACACATATATAGTCTGAGATAAGACATACAATAAGATGCAGATGTTTCCCTGACACTTGCTCTAGAAGAGGGTTCTCTTACTACGTCAGTTCCATAGATGCAGCCTAATTTTGTGGTCTGTTCAAGCTGGGGAGAGCGCAGAAGCTGAGCAGGCTAATGGTCTTAATACTATTACATTCTATTGATCTTGTGACCATTATTAATAAATAAAAAAAATCTACAAGCAAAGGTATTAATTTTCAGAGGTCCACTTGATGATTTTACAGAGAAAAGTCAGAAAACTATAGGACATAAAAGACAGTATGGTGTGCTTTTACACTGGGAAAGTCTTTTCCATAAAACTGAGAATACAGACCTCTCTGAACTTGTTCCCCTGGACATTTTGCAGAGAAACATAATTTGAGTGGTAGTTTAACATGATTTATATTTTTCCTAGAATCCTATCTTTATCTCCTTAACACAAGTGAAAAAAATTTGGAAATTTATGTTTTTTTCATAATGATTTGCACCAAAGCACAGACAGTACTCCTGGACTCTTTTTCTCTTCCTTGATACACTATAAATAATGATAATAAAATGAAAGTTATGAGAAAATCTGTGCTTAGGTTTATACTTTTGCTACAATAGAGATTTTTCATAACAGAATATATTCATTCATCTGTTGCATCTTTTACCCTAAGAAAATACCATATAAATTTTGTTTGATCTTGGAATATTTTGATTCAACTTCATGCTTTGAGAAGTAGTGAATTTTAAATATAGAAGCAACATGTAATTTGTGTGGGAGCACGGAAGAGATCAATGACAGAACATAGATTTATAAATTTATAGCCATTATAGTTTATCCTGTCCATTGTCCAGAGGTAAATGCGTGAGACACAATTACTAAGAATCATAACAGTTACTAAGAATCATAATACAATTTTCAGTGTAAACGAAGACCATTATTCTATCTTGGTTGTCTTATTATTTGCATCATGAAACCCTCAGCTTGTATTGAGGCCTGATGTGCTATTAGGCAAATGTGTAACGAGCTAGAGACTGCCTTACAAGAAGATTAAGCTTTCAGCCCCCTGATAATGTACATTTCTCTCTTGAATGGTGCATTTTGAGGTAGTGGTACAATAGATCTACTCCTTTTAATAGAGATGTAGGAAATGTGATTTTTAACAAAACATCTTAAAAAACAACTACATTACACATGAAAAAGTAAAAAACACTGTGCCAAAATTAACATGCTGTATGGCAGTAATTTTTACATACTGAGACCTTAACGTGCTTATGCTGAAGTCACTACTGAAAACTAATCATCTCTGGTATGACACATGGCAACGTCATAAAAACACAACTACACAAAACTTTAGCGAGCAGATATCACAAATACAAAAGGAAAACAAGCAGATTCAATGTTTGACTTAAGCTTCTATTGAACTTACAAGCACAACAAAAGTGATCAAAAGTAATGACTCTGTACGACCTCATCAGCTGCAGATAGGAGTATATCAGATTGTAGAGTATGTTCTACAGAAATATCACATGTAACAGCCCTAGCACACCAGCAGGAAGAGTGGGATGAAAGGGCCACAACTAGTTGAAAACAGACAGGAGTTTGATGACAGCAAGGCACGAGGCACTTTTTGTAGTTTGGGTAGCTCTGCGTCCTCAAGCTTCCGTAAGTCTCTCAGTAAAGATAATAGTGTGGCATTTTTATGCAGAACATTGCCACACACTTGTACATTTCAAGTGATATCTTAGGTATGTTTCTCACATTGTCATTACCAAGTGTATCATACAGAGGCTGTGCTATTCATCTTTGCTCCAGTTCAATGTATATATGCAAGCAGAAAATAAACCCTTATTTTTCTTAAAAGAAAAATCACCAACTCCAAGAACAGGGATGATTTGCCATTTGTAAGATCAGTCAGTGATAAAATAAACACTGACAGGAAATAACAATCTAAACTTAATTTACTAGACAACATAGCAAGATCCTGAATATTGAAATCCTATTTTCATTGTGAACAGGTTTAATAAAGTACTGGGGTCAGAAATTATAACTGCAAAACTGATAGTTTTAGCATTTGCTGAAAATGCACTTTGGTGAAGTTGTCTTTGCATAGCATGGCTTTTCACAGATAAATCAACTTGCATGCAGATTCATTTGGTAATAGCCCATGACAAACCAATTGGCCAATGCAACCGATGCCTGTGCACCAGGGTGAGAGAAAACCAACTCAGAAAAACTTCCTCAGGAAAGAAGGAGGCTAAGCAAGGGAGTAAAACTATTCTAAAAAGACAGTAGTCAACCACAGCTTGTCATGTGCAAATTAAGTTGTTTCTAGTTTGCCACTTTTGCCAGAAGTGGTATAATTCAAGAATACAGAACAAACGCTTAACTAAACTTTTCAACATGCCAAACACAACCAAAATATAATTAGGTAATGCATTTTTTTATTTCATAAGAAGATAAAAGCAGAAATTTAAAATATACTTTGAAATAGATTTTCACAATATATAACATAGACACCTATGATGAGTAGGAGCCTACTGACTCTAGCAAATAAAAAATGAACTTCTGCTGATATGTCAAGTACATTGTTTTGGGCATAATAGCAAAAAAAATACATTAAGAAGCTAAATGTTTACCTGATTTATAAAAAACCTCACTCTGTTAAAAGTGTAACAAACTAAAAAATCCCAAACAGGTAAAATTACGCTGCTACAAAAACATGGAATATGCTCTAATGTGCTCTCCAATGTCTGTGTGTTAAAAGCTAATACACAAAATAAAGTTATCACTGCTGTGTGGACTGTAGAATATTTTCAAAGATAATTTTCCTCATCATTAAAAACATTTTAATACAGGAATATCCTGAAATTTTATTTTGGATTTCTTTGAAATGGAAAGGCCATTTTATTGTTTTTTAATTAAATCTATTTCCCCAAAAGGTCTTTAAAGTCTCTACAAACTACCTTGCATTTTATTACTGCTAACAGTTATCTGAACCATGCTTGAATGCCCTCTTTATCTTTTAGTGAACAATTGAAAGATCATATGCTAAAAAGACTTGTGCTTTCTCTTCTTCTAGCCCTATAATTAAGGCATCTTAATACATTTCTTCAAAGTCATTAAGAGAGCACAATGTTAAAAATTAATGAAATGAGACAATTTTGAGTTTAACAACCATAAATACATACAACATAAATTTGTCTCAATTGTAGATATGAAAAAAGCCTTCTTGAAATCACGTGATGAGATTACTGAATTGTCAAGATTTTGCTTTTGCTGTCTAAGGTTATTTACATGATGTATGGTAGCTTGACAATACTATAGTGTTGTTATATATGCTACAAGAGAGGTAAACGTTTCTGTCAAACATCAAAATTTCACTGGTTTTGTTTACCTTATACACATGCCTATAGAAATGTGTTAATGTTGGATGATGGTGACATGGGAGAGGAAAGAAAAGAGAGAAAACAAGACAAAGATCTATGAAGGGAAAAAGAATCATAAGTCCATTGTAAAAAACCTGACATATGATGCCAAATACCACTATAACAACAAACAAGATTGTCTTAATTTGGATTTTTTTTTCAAGAAACAGAACGTACTACATTAATAAAACATTTTTTTGCAACAAACATTTAATAAGTGTTGGTTTTCTATTTTTCACACTGTGGAAAGAATTCATTGTTTCCAAGTACATCATCACCACTTCTGTATACATCAATTTAACATAGGGTGCAAATGTATTATACACACATTATTTCTGAGTATTTCCAAAATATGTAACTGATGACCAAATTATACAACTTATCTTTTCATACATTAAGTTTTTCAAGATATATGTTCTTTATGATTTCTTGATTAAATATTTAAAAGATTGTAAAACATAAAGCAAGATTATAGATTTTTTTTTTCCTTTAAGATGGACATACACAAAAAAAAGAAGTTGCTCTCCAGAAGATTTTTTAGGGTTGTCAGACTATTCTATTATAAACAACCTTATTAGTCCTTTATAATTACAACAGGTACCTCTGGACAAGATCGAGCAGACATGACAAATGCTTCTGACTTCTTTTTAAATCGAACCTGGAAGGTCATCACTGAACAAACAGAATGGTATACAACTGGGTCCATAAATTGTGAAAGCTACCCAATAGGTAAGTTTTTTTTATATTAAAAATTAAAATTATTCTATTTCCTGATTTTATACAGGAAATTCTGAACAAAGAGATGAAATAGATTAAAAAAGATAAGCAGCTAAAGAAAATAATTACAAACTTAATTATCACCATTTTTCTTCTGATAGCTGTATCTGTATTTTAGTATCTATGTAATGTCTTTAGAGAAGTTGTTTTCTTTTACAAATATGTTCTTAAAGGTAACTCTATAATGAGGATTTACACAAGTTTGCATTTCCTTTTTTTTCAGCATTATGATAAAGCTGTGGACAGTTAAAAAAAAGTCAGTCAGTCTCAAGTGTATGGGATTTGTTTGCTGTTATCCTCAAAGCAAACCAGTAAAAGGATAACATACTATTGTGAATTTTTCCTAACATTTTTATTTTGGTTTAGGATCATTTAACAGTACTGGTAGTTTTGGATTAAATTTAATTTGTGTAGAGATAAACAGTAACTTAAATGACTGAAACCGGAAACCAATCCATGGATCTCACTTTTAAATCTCATATTTCAGTTTGGAGAGGAAATGTAAGGATTGAATTAGAAAGCTGTAAACTCTTGATGAGAATTAGTGGTATAAAACAAAAGAAAAATGAAACCTTCAGTTATTTTCCTTAAAGTTAGGCTGAATGAAATTGTAAATCAACGAAGATTTGGATAGCATTCAAATCAACAGCTTTACCTAATAAAGGTTCTAACACAGAATTGAGCATACCATTTGAAACAAATACAAAATAAATATGAAATACTAATGACTTTAAAAAGAACCATATGAGAAGCAAAACAGTAAAATCACCAAAATTTAAGCAAAGGAAATTTGACCTGAAATGTATGATGGACAATTAAGTACCTATTTTGACAATTCTAAGTGGTCAAGTTTTTAAAGTACGACACAGAAACCTTAACCTATCTATATATGAGTGATAAATGAGGCATTTTTTGTCATTACATTCCCATAAATCACTTTCTTTAACTGCTGATGGCTTTTATCAGGTCTAACCTTTTCAAGCTTCTATCAGAGTGCTAACATTTTCAACTTTGACACATACGCAGTTTACAAATTCTGCAGCTGATTAACTCTGGACAGAAGCTCACTGTCATCATTGTCTTCTTCAAGTTGGGTTACAGCTTCAGTGTCTCAATAACTCACGTGCATCCTTTGTATGCCAGGATATCTCACTTAATGTATTGGGCTGTGTTGCAAATTATATATGTCCTTTTGAAACAAATAAATGAGAACGCATTTTGAAAATTAGTCTTCTACAGAAGGTCTGAAATATGTATACTTTTCATTACTTTAAAATCAAGTAAACTAGTACATTCCAAATAAAGAGATTTTAATGTGATTAATTTTGTATGACTAAAATTTGATTACATAAAAAAAGTTTTAGTCAAAGTGTCTGAGGTAAAAACAATAACATTTGGAAACCCTCTATTGCTACAATGGATTATATATATATATATATATATATATAATATCTAGAAAATATTGCAATCCGAAGTTGATAATGGGCCCTTAAATGATTTTGTGGGATCCCTCACTATACTCTTCTCTGAACTGTTTTGTAAATTTCAAAGATGTACCTTGAAATTCCAAATTTAAAAGATTAAATCTCGTTACTACAGCACTTAGAACACAAATTAATTTAAACATCAATAGCCACACTCAGAACACAATAAATACAAGAGCAGAAAAAAATACAGGAAATAATCTTTTATCACACATAACTGTACCCAAAGATTTCAAAGAAGAAATGCTTTCTGTAGGAATAAAATGACATATTTCCATGACTCAATTTTTGCTACGAATAGCTGATAAAACAGTTGATAAAACTCCAGGTAGGTAATTGTTTTCAAATACATTTTAAACTGTACTATTCCAACAATAAGAAGCCAGCAATATAGTAGTTCTTGCTGCCTTAGTAACATCAAGACATAGTTAGAATGGTAAGAAATCTTTAAATACCTTCATTTTCACTTTTAAAAAAAAAATTAAAAATATACCAAATATAATCTTAATTGACATGTATTTCATTGAACCAAGTAGTGCAACATTCATGGAAATGCACCTTTAAGTAGTAATTGATATAGACATTGAAACAAAGCCCAAATTTAAAGAGGTATTGTCTTTAATAATAGAAGAAATTTTCATGTTGGTAGTGTGATCACCAGAAGAATGGTACTTCAGATGGTATTAGTTTTGATAAGAACTAACTAGACATCAGGCCTAAATAATGAAACCTGAAGAGACAGGCTTGGACCATGCAAATGCAATGTCCACAGAGGCTCTTGTGTAGTTGATTGTCTCTTCTTGACAAACAACACATCTTGGAAAAACAGTGGATGAAGGACAAATTTTTTTCAGCATCACAATTAAATCAGCCTTGCAATGTCAATATTTAAGGCCTATCCATGATAAATGAAAAAATTCTTTATTTCATTAATAGTGTCACACATCAGAGAGGCTGTGCAGTTACACTTTGACATTTCAGACATAAATATTGGAATTTAAGTATTCATGACAAAGGCATATTTGTCACTTAAAATAAAAGGATGTGATTTCTTGATGTTCATATAAAAAAGACTAGTGATACATGAGCACGTGCTAATCAAATGACAAACCAGAAGAAACACAGATGCTTGCTATTTTGATTAGGAGAGGGAAATGAAGATCTCTCCCCTAAATTAAGATATAAACATTCTGAAGTTATACCCACAAATATATACATAAGTTTTTATAATACACTGTGCATGCATAGGAGCTTGGGATATTCTCAAGTAGACCTGCTACAAACGCTGACTGGAGTAACCGCCAATTTACTTAAGGTCAGAAGAAGCCACATCTAGTAACAAAAAGCAAACATTGGCTTTGATCAATTCCAGTTTATTAATCTATATTTTCAGAAGCAATTTTGTCTTTTGTGTATTAAAATGCCCCTAGTAATGAGAGAGGATCATTTAACTTTTTTTTGTTTGTAATTTGTTTCCTACTGCCTTAGTTCTAGGTTTAAATTATGCTCATGTAAAATCACACATGCAATCTAAAATTGTATAAAATCAATGTAAATGTCACCGAAAACAAAAAATGTACACTGTTTATATGGGATGTAATATTGCAAGACAAGTGTGGAACTCTAGAATCAAATATTTATTGCCAGCTTTTTACATTTTTTATACTCATGACATCTTATTTCAGTGCATTGCTTTATGTGCACCTGAAATGTATCAAACTAACTATGCATGTTTAACAAGAACGCTTAAATATAAATAACTTTGCTTACTAAGCATTAAAGTTGCGACTGCAACTTTAGCTGTCAGTGAGACAGCTAAAACTTTGTTAAATTTGTAGATCTGTATGCAGTGGCAAGGTCCAACAATGTCCAATGGTACCTTCACAAAGAAATTGTCAAATGATGACAACATCCTAAAATCCATCTTTCTGTTTCTTCTTTAAACAGGTAATAACTACATAGCAGATCCCTCTGATACCTTTTCCATTAGAACTCTGCAACGAGTGAGCAACTCTTTGATATCTCAGGCAAGTATCCTAGTCAACTCTAGTTCTGAACAGAGTAAGAAAAGCCACTTTGCTAACTGGAGCAATTAATAAAATATACTTATTTATACCTTGCTGTAGTTATGAAACCTACAAAGCACTAAAAAATTAAAACTTAGCATAATCCAGAATAATTGCATTTCTTTTTTCCAAAAAAGAGTCTCCCACATCCTTTTTTTAGAATTTACAAGAAGGAACATTGTATAATCTCCAGAAAAACATATAATCGAATATGAACTCGTGATACTGAGGAGGAAAAAAGCTACTTGAATTAATTTTTTTTGTATGTAAAAATATTTTTATTATTGTTAAAATTATTTTCATCTGATCCTTTGATCAGAAATGCATTGAAGGTCAAGAATTATATAATATCTGTGCAAAGTTCAGTGTTTAAAAAAATACACTAGCAATCATTTTGCTCTGCTACTGAGAAGTCTGAGTAAGACACATCTGATGACATGCTTAATGCAACTTATCCAAATACCCTGAGTGCCTCCTTTAACACAGGTTAGTGTGCTAGGAAAGAAGATTCTTGTGCTCTGGAAACAGAAATTGTACAAATGCCCACAATAAACAAAATGTAGGTGGTTCAATATATACTTTTTAGTCTCATCTTTAATCAAGGAAAACTGCTCTCACAGAGCACACTTGGGACTCTACTGTGACACTGTACTTCTTTTTGCCTAAGCCAACATTTCCTAGACAAAAGCAATTTGTGTAACTGTGTGTAAATGTGACTGCTGTCCATTAACCATCCAGAGACTAGTGAATCTACCCATTTTATGCCTCAGAGTTCTCTTCAACTGTGCACTAACCTCACCACTCTCATGTTTTTACATGCTTTATTTACTGAGTCCTATCTGCAATCAGCTATTGAAATAATTCACTTTTTTCCTATATTAGTAGAAACAGTTTTATATTACATATATAGCAGTTCATCATTTAGTATTTTAAAGGCTGCTTAAGACACAACTAAACTCCTTCACTTCTTGGACCTTTTTTGAAAAATTTGCTGGATGCTCAATATATGTAATATTCAATAGCATGTGAGAATAATTTTTATGCAACTCTGATAGTTAGAAAGATAGATAACTCAATTATTAGATCATCTATCAAAATATTCAGATATATAAGAGGCTACTAAAAAGATTGATGACTGAGAAAGTCCACTGATTCTCTAGCCATCATATTCACACATTTGGCTAGACAACATTTTTCGCTGCCTTCACAAGCAAGCTTCATTACCCATCACTCCACTGAAAAGAGTTTATTATGAGGCTGCCATCTTGGCAAGACTATTATTTAGATGATAAATGTTGGGGGGAAAAGTGTGTCTAGATTTTTTTTAAGATGAGCTTTTTGACAGATAAAACAAACAACATCTACATTTCTAATTAACTTAAATTTGGCATATACAAATACAGGTCAGTAAAGCTATGATGTGCTACTAGATTATCTTCTGTCTGAATCTTGCCCATAATTTGTAAAATGTAAATTAACTAATTAGAAGAAAAGCAGTGTTATTTGTGACAAAATGCTGCTTCTGCTTCTTCGCTTTGTGACATTTGTGATCAACTGTAGTCCTTCATTCTAACTTCTAATAGATGGTTAATTATGCTCATACTAATTTATTAGGCTTTTAGTATTTTAAACCAAATGAAAATTTGAGATTTCTAAACACAAGGAAGCACAATACACTTGCCAGCTTCATTAATGAATATAGATATGAAGGTACCACTTCCAATATTCAAGTACCTGACTCAAAGGAAAATCTGTAAGTATTCTTAAAATTTCCTCAAAATCTTTATACCCGTGCTGTGCATGATGCATAGTAGTAAGAATATACTTATGCTTTGCTCATCGTTACTAAGAGTTAATTTCACTTTAAACTCTTACTACACTCCTCAATTCTCATTTGAAATGGATTAGACTAGCAAATAATTATATGAAGGAAGGGGGAGATGGTGATTCTTGAGTTTGAGTCCAGCGACTGGACCTTGTTAAATACAAAATATATGATATTATAGTTTACAGGAAGGGATTCTTTTTGCCTTGGTTTGGTTTTAACTATTAAGAGGTAGATAAAGACTCAACACTAGAAATACATTGAAAATGTCAGATGTAAATGTCAATTAAAAATTACAAGGAATTCTGAAAGGTAAGGTCTGTGGGGGGTTGACATTCTTTGACATAGTAGAGTGTCTGCAACCAAGCCCTTGGCAAGCATAGCAAGATCTATGCTGTCAGCTCTTATCTTACATAAACTTAGATGCTTGTCTAATCTGAATGAGAAATACCAGGAAAATTGGAGCTGAAGCCTTGCAGTAATGTGGATAGAAGCTGAAAATGCTCTATCTGCACTACATGAGTCTCCTGTGACTCAATAATATGTAAAACAGTACAGAAAATTATAAGTAAAAATAAATAAAACAAAGCTATGTAGTGCTTCATTTACTACTTTTTAAATCGAGAATGTAAAAACTTAGTAGTGAAAGAGGTTTAAGTAATTCAATTAAATTACAATGAAAATACCAATTTCAAGTCCATTTGAAATACAATATCTAAGGAGAACAATGCATGAAAATATATGCTTAATTAATATCAATCACTCAAATGTAAATGCTAATGTGAATACAGTATGGTATACTCTTTCTTTGCTTTGACAGAAATTGGTTCTGATACAAAATAAAACAACCTACAATGCTCAGCCAAACAATTAACATTACAGTAATGCTGTGGTCTCCATGGAAAATGTCTTCATGCCCTGTTATTCAAACATGTTGTTAAACAGAGGATGACTGGTAAAATCTAAAACCATGACTTTTGAGCAAAAGCAAAAAAAAATTCTGTGTTATTAAAGATAGTAATAATTCATGTCAAGTACTGTTGGAAATTAGCTAAATGTATCTAGAACAGCTGAGAAGTGCAGAGTTCCACCTATATATGTGTACATGTACACATACATGTCCTTATCTTGCAGAAGAACACAGAATTTTATCGTCTTTAGAAAGTAAATTACTGAACCAGTAAACTAGCAGAAATCATCACTCTTCACTGCTTTTGATTCTCTTCCTGCCTATAACAAATATATCTTACTCAGTGCCACTGAGTTTAGCGAGTTGGCATGGCAAATTTTAAAAAAGTGAATTGTTTTTGAAGAAACTTACTTGTAAGTAGTCCTAAGGGGCAAAAATCATTATAAACTCTCTCTTCTATCTACATTGATTTTTTGTTTAAAATTAATTTACTAATTCAAGTGGAGACATGAGGGAGAGTAAAAGGAGCAGAGCAAAACCTAGCATGTGTGAAAACGTACAAGCATTAGATAGCTAAACAAACCCCAAGTCCCTTAGTGTTGCAGTAAGGTCAAAACCTTTGAGCATTGTACCAGCGTGTCAAAATATGTCAACAAACCATCACACTGCATGGAGAAGAATGACCTTTCAGTTCTTTATGTTTGGGCTGCCAGTGAAGCTTTGGATACTGGGTATGCATGAACAGTTTTCCTAGCCACTTGACAAATGCAACTCCCAAGGTTTCCTCCAAGTCAAGTTGTTATACAATTGGCTTTCAACTCACCACTACAACTTTTGAAACCATTTGCAATTGGAGAACATTGATCTTGTTACAGAACAGACATCCCTAAACCCATAATTTAACTCCCTCTTCCCCTACCACCTACAATCAGACAACAATTATTACTTAAACAGTCTTCACTGTAACATGTCAAATCATTTTAAACAGCTGAACTGAAAAAATGTATATTGTTCTAATGTACTGATTCAGCCTTTGCTCACAATATGATTCATCTTTACAGTCAACTGCAAATGAATTTGATAAAGAACACACTTCTCAAAAAACACTACAAACACATTGGCTATGTTTGTGACTGAAATGCAATCCTTTGTATTGCTTCTGCTAATATTTATCTGCAATACACACTTCTTTTTAATCTACAGGACTCTATAATATGACTTAGTTATAAACTGAAGTCTTGAGATCTGACAGAATGTATTAATTAACAAGATAATCATGAACTTATGCTTACAAAAAGTGTGGTTACTATTTCAAAATTCCTTATGGAAAACTTGCTTTTTTTTTTTTTCTTTCAAAAAAGCAGAAGCACAGGACTAACAACATTTAGAATGCGAGCCAATGGGGGAAGGAATTTAGTACGATTACTTGCAATGCTTATTCAAAGAGAAGATGAAATGCTTCTCTTTCACTATACAAAATTGCCTTTAGTTTAATATCAGTGTCAAATATGACATTTTTCTATGGTATTCCTCACATACAGTAAAGTTTCTTTAGCTAATAATGGCACCAAGCTTTCTCCTGGGACTCTCTAGAAATTACATTCCAAAATGTATATATGCCTCAGTCAGGCTTGCAGAAGATAAGAAAATGTAAATAGCTGTATTTGAGTTTATATCTTCTTACAGCAAGTCACTGACAGTGCATGCACTAATTACCATTTGAACCATACATTGCTAATCTATGTCTCTTAGAATAAAACAGAAATCATGTCTATAAGCTCTAAAAGACTTCTACAGCCAGGACTGCAATTTTTTAATTGAAGTTAGAATAAAATTATAATATTAGATACTATGGAAAAAAGAAAAAGAAATGGCAGCATTCATTTAGACCCTAAAATATTTTACAATGTGTTCTCAAACCCTGTTTTAAAGTGCTGTGGTAATTCCTGTTCATGCTCTTCAAACTACCTTTGGTCACACAGACTATTCAACAGTTTTTATCCTTACGGTTACAAAGATTACATCAATGTAGGCCAGTGAACAATGAAAAAGTGTGGTATCTATTATGCATGTTTTGCATATGCATTTGTCCTGTTTACCCAGAGACAGTGAAAGCTATAGGCTGATCAGTGGATGCTACCACCCTGAAGGACATAGTCAGGGAAGGGATTCTATAAGTACATGAATCATTTTATACTAAGCTTGTTCAGTATAGAAAACAGCTTTTTTTTCTACAACATCACTCTGCAAAATCAGTCTGAGAATATGCAAGACCAAACTTGCCTTTTTTCTGTTTATTATTGAAAAATCTCAATATCCAAACAGCATCTTAAATCACAACTGTGCAAACCCACTGACAAGGTACACTTTGTACATTTTTAATGTGAAGCTTAATTTGAAGATGAGGTTGCAGTGCAGCACTGCAACTGAAAATTGCTTAACAATACCATTGATGTATGAGCCATAAAAAACCTTGCTAAGCTGTCCCTGCAGAACTCAGAGTAATAAAAAGGTGTTCTTTTGCACTGAGGTGAACAGACATGGTTGACTGCATCTAGGGAGCTGTTCTGTTAAATGAGAAAGTGCCATTTCTTTCCTGTCAGTACAGACCAATTTAAGACACTCACAGATTTAGCTAGCACAGAGTACAGGATTTAATGAAATACACAAACAACAGCAAACAAACCACAGCTACATTCAAAGCTTTCAGTCAGACTGTGTGCAGAATTTATCTTACCTCTCTAACAGATATGGGAAAGAAAACTAGAAAGTTTTCCAGTCTCACTCCTACTTTTCCAAGAAACAATAAAACAAGCTGAACAGAAAAGGTCTAAAAACTCCAACTTTCATTCCTTTCAAAGTATCTAGAAATGTACTTCTATCCACATCTAACAGGTAATGTTACTGATTGTCTCTTCAATTTAATTTCAGCTTTAGGTTCAACAAATAGATCAGGTTTACAAAACCCTAAACTGCCATCTTTATTGTGAATTGATGCTTCTCTAATTGATTCCCTCTTCAGGAGGAAAGGAGACACATAGGTGTGGTGAACTGACTGGGAAGCTTGTTGACACTTGAGAGATCCTCACACAGGTTGATTAAATCATGTAAAACTGATTCACAGTTTGTGCAGCTACACCTGTGTCTTTTTGAGTAAATAGTTTCAGAGCAATGAAAGTTAACTGCCTAACCTACATGCAACTTAATCTATCAACTTGCCTTCATTAACCCAGCTGGTGTCATATTAGAAGATACAGTAACTCAGAGTTCATTTCAGAAGATGTTGTGATACCGTTAGCTTAGCCAAGCAATACTAAAATTAAAAGTAACAGGATTAATTTTTAAAAAAAAATCCCACAGAAATCTGTCTGATTTCTGATGTTAACCTATCAATGAATTCCAGATTTAGGGAGTAACAAAGCTCAATAAGGAGAATTCTAGTTTCCTTTATATGAATGTAAAGTCATTACATTTAACAATCAACAATTTTCGTAGTAGTTTTAATGAACAGTTCTAAAAGAAGATGTGGCAAAATCTCATAACTGCTTTCAAAACTATCTATGTCTTGATTTTCTGATAAAAGCATTAGGGAAGTTCTGTCAGAAATGTCAGATTCAAATTTTACACACTGTTCTCAAAAGTTTTACACATTTTATTGCTACAACTTCAACTTTGCAATGGCAACTTTATTGCAAACAACAAATCAATCACTTCCTTCATTCTACCTATCTCCTCAACTTTGACCCCATCTTGACTTAGTATCTTTGTGCTTATATATCTATTTAAAATTCCCAGATTGGAGCTGCTTTTCTCTGATGCCATCACAGATCCCTTGAAATGCAACCTTTCTCTTAAAATAAATATCCCAGCTAGTACATCTAATGACCTCCTCCTGAGCTGCTCCATCTCATCTCATCTTATTTACACTGATGTGCAAGTTTAGCATCATCTGCATCAGCATCCTTCCTGCCATTCTTAACATTTGCCTAGATACTGTACATCGTCAAATTTATTTCTGGGTCTTGTATTCTGGTTATGTTTCTACAACTTTCCTGTAGTGTAATACCTTCATCCAATAAGGATTACTTTGATTTAAGTTTTCCAAATCACTGCTTTCTGGAATCATCCAAGAATAAAAGGTCTTTCTCATACCAATCAACAAAACTGTTGCTGCAGAACATAATTCCAAACTCCCTGGATGTTATTCTCAATATTTGGTTTCCTTTTCTCTGCTGTCTCCTATAGAATCTGCTTTTAAAGTATTTCCCAAGCTAAGGCTAGCTATTTTCACCTTGCCATTTCTCATATTCACTTGAAATACTAACAGCCACTAGACTAGCCTCTGATGTTGGTACACACGATTTGTTGCATGTTCACAAGTGCAGGTGCCACCATTTATGCTACACCTCAGATTTCACTGATGTTCTTTTGTGAATATTGAGCAGATACCAAATTTATGCTTTTAAAAATGCTTTATTGAAACTTTTATTTACCTCTCTTACCCACTACCTTGCTCAAGGTTTCACCATATGAAAAAATAAGAATTGAAGATTAAGCATCTTGTTTCATTTTTTTTTGGAAGATCAGTCCTCCATTGAGGAGGCTTCTAGTACCATGGTAAGATAAAAAAACATATACAATAATGACCTTTATAAGAGAAAACCAGAACCTATGTGACCTACTCTAGGTGGTCCTGCTCTAGCAGGGAGGCTGGACTAGATGATCTTTCGAGGTCCCTTCCAAACCTTAAGATTCTGTGATTCTGTGAACTATTTGCATCATTTTGAAAGAAAAGATCTTTATACCAATACCATCAATATGTTCAAAAATTCTGTCCAGCATTCTCTCCCTATGTTCCTGTAAATACTTACTACATTTTCAAACTTGAAAATAATTGTTACTGATGCTTAAAACATAGATAACGTACAAAACCTCCCACTTTCATTAAAAAAAACCACACCTGTGAAACAGTATTGTCCTTGACACAATGAATACAAACAATAAAGTTCTTTATACACAAAGCCCACTTGGTTAGATTGTGAAGTTTTTGTAACGAATTGGGCACTTTGTAGTTATTACAAAACATTACAGCAAAATCTTCCTTCCAAGTCATACATATAACTGACATATAACTTCTGTAGCAAAGTAACTTATTCTGTCAGCTGGCATGATTGTAAAATCACCATATATATCTGCTGCACATTAACAACTACGATGTGAATTTTTCACAAATATTTCTTCATTCCAATCTGAGATATTAATTAGACATTCAAAATGCCAGTTTAGTAACATGTATATTGTTCAAATGTCTTAATACAAAAGTCACTACTGTTTTTTCCCAGTAACTTAAAAATGCAGTCCTATTTATCTATAAGAAACAATAACAGAGGAGTACCTGTTCCAGTAGCTCCAAAACTGGTCCTGCAAGTAGGCTTGGTGGCTGCTTTCATCACCAAATGAGGCTTTGCTTTCAATCCAGTGAATGATGTGTCCTTCAACAGCTATGGTGACAGCAGAAAATAAACTGAACTCTGAAAATCACACCCCACAGCCTTTAAGAATGTGCTTAGGAATATCCTATTTACTCTGTAATCTACCACATAATTCATGCTTGCAACATAGCTACATATTTGTATCTTTCAAATATGCACACAGGATTTTTTTTTTTAAAGTATCAGAAAATATTTTAATGGATATCATTATGATATCATATATCATTTGTGTTTATTTACACCTTGTTCTAGATATTTGTATTTATTCTGACAATAACAGAATGTAAAGGAACAAAGAGTAGATTAAATTGCAGTTGCATCTCACTTTCACCCTTACCTTGCTGAAAAGGAGCTGTCAAGTCAGGAATTGAAAACTCTGGTGACTAATGAGTACAGTTAGCTAAGCTGCTAAGACAGAAACTCCTCACCAATCCAGAGCTGAAGGTGTGAGATGGAAAGGAAGTTTGTTGTTGAGATATATATCTGCTTCCTTATATTTGCAAAATCAGTAATGTCTCACTACAAAGAAGTTAGGAATAAGAGGGCTTATATGAAAAAATATGATTTTGAATTTCTGTTTCTTTCAATGCTTCTGGATTTGCTTCATGTCTATCTTCATTTTTTGCAGGAGTGAATTTCTAATACTAACAAAATTATCTTTCTTTTGTTAAAAAGGAAGTCCTCTCTGAGGCTTATAACCTAATTTTGCAGGAGAAATTGTAAGAATCACTGTAAAAGATAATTCTTTCTTCAAAAAGCTAATCCAGGTATCATTATTGAGGTCTTTAAAAATATTTCTTTTGAGTTGCCTGTAATACCCACAGCCATGATGTCTTAACCTAAGTTTGACCTGGGATGAGTTACTCAAAGAGTACGCAGACCCAGAGGAACAATACAAAAAGATTAGCAGAGGTTATAGCAGCACATAATTGACCACAGACTGTAGAATTACTCAGGAAATCTACATAACGTCTGAAGTCACCTCACTGAGCTCCATATGCCACCACTACCGTGGTATCGGTAGCCAAGTTAACTTGTGTAGGCCTATACTACTACATTCTTGCTTCACTCCCAATGGCTCTCCAATCCCTTTAGACCCTGGGAAATATAACAGCTGAAGCAGAAACTGTGTGATCTGTTGAGATGCAATTTCTATGAAATATTTGCCTTTCCTAGCTTTTCCAGTTTCCATGTAATCAAACTCCTGAATAGCTGGGACATAATCTTACATTTTTGTAGTCTAAAAGTGAGTATCTCAATACCAAGTACCTATTGCATGTATTGTAGTCCACTTCACTAGAGAATCTTATCAATGTATGTAACTGAAGGGCTGGTGTTATCAAGAGTGAGACAGGCTTTTCTCAGTGGTGACCAGTTGCAGGATAAGAGGCAATGGCTACAACTTGAAACATGGGCTGGTCCTTCTGAACATCAGGAAACTTTTTTAATGTGACAGTGATGGAGTACTGGCACAGACTGCCCAGAAAGGTTGTGGAGTCTCCATCCTTGAAAATATTCAAAAGATATCTGGACATAGTACTAGACGACTCGCTCCAGCTGCCTGCTTGAGCAGAGATTCCTTCCAGCCTCAGTCATTCTGTGATTCTGCAATTTCACAATCTTCCCTGCTAACTTAAGGTGTGATAAAACACAACTGCACTCTCCTCCCCTCAGGTCCCTGGTAGCTTCCTGAGACTATTCACAAATAACGAGTATGGAAGTGAAGGAATATAAATTAACTCAAAACTCTCCAAATGTGGCTTCACAAGAGTGAATTGCAGATCATGCCAAATCTCACTGTTTCAAACATAGTGTTCAGCTGCAAAAATATTATTTTGTACAAATAACTTCTTACTAACATAACTACCACTTTTTTTTTTGCAACTATAATCAGGAATACAAACATCACAGAGCTAAGGGAAGTTTTTAAGAACTTTTCAGAAGACTCTCATATATGTAGTTGTTCATCTGTTAGATACTATTTTCCAGCACTCAAGAACTTCTGAGTCTGAAATTTCATTGTACACACTCAATCCCTTACACCAGTGTACAAATCAGTCATCTCAATCAGAATTCCAACTGTTGTGAATATGAAGAACAAAAAACCGTAGTCATGTAAATTACTTCTACACAGTGCTTTTAGCCTTATTTTCTGTGATAGACAGAAAAGTAGGCATCTGCATAGACAGGTGTTGCATTCTATGGAGGTAAAACAGAAGTCTTTTGTCATGACAGTCAATTTACAAAAAGTGAATAATCACAGAATGGTAGGAGTTGGAAAGGGCCTCTAGAAATCATCCAGTCAAACTACCTGCTAAAGCAGATTCACCTCCATCATGTCACACAGGAATGCATCCAGGTGTGTTTTGAAATCCTCCAAATATGAAGACTCCCAAACCTCTCTGGGCAGCCTGTGTCAGGGCTCACTCTCATAGGAAAGAAGCTTCTCCTTATGTTCAAGTGGAACAATGTGGATGTTTCTTTCTGCCATGGCCCAGCCACTAGGCCATCTGATTACCTCATGGCCAGAAAATATAGATGAACTTTGACATGACCTTTATACCTGCTTTTCCTTCTTGCTATGCAGGCTTTTAAAAAACAACACAGAACTACAGAGTTGTATTTAGATGCAAAGTGATGGCAAAAGAATAACTGCACAATGACAAACCTTTATACAATGGCCTAAAGTAAAGGGAATACTTTTAGGACTGTTTTGAACTGACTGGATCTAGAAGCTTAAGAAAATTACAGGTATTTCTGAGTTCAGTTCATAAAGAAAGTGGACAGAGCAGGCTAGAAGCAGCAGGGATTTGAGGGTTCTTATTGTTTTTTTTGGTTTTTTTTCTTTTTGTGACAATGAGACAAAAGCATGTGGGTAATACTACTTATTATCAAACTCCTAGACCTAAACTAGAAATTCTTAAAATTATTGGGTAACAACTGAAAAAAAGGGACTAATTTGCAGTATCTTATAATATACTTCACTTAACTAGCCATAATATTTAAGCATGAACACTTCTACACAAAATAAAATTATAAAAATTCTTTTAAAAGACTCACCTACTGGCACTTCTAAAATAAAGTCTGGTGTTTTGTCATAACCCTTTGCACGAAGCTGATCTTCAGCTATACACAAAGAATAAGAATGACTGTTTACAAAACTGTTCTATTAAATAGACGGCAGCATAATTAATTTTATTTTAAATAAAAGTGCAAGAATTACTAATGCAGTCATACATATCTTTCTTATGCATGCAATGCCGTGTCAGATTAAATGAACCTTTGCAGAAAACCTGAAGCACGGATATAAAAATGCTTCTTTGTCATCCCTGCATTTTTATGTCTTCATTATAAACATCATTAATTCAAGCTGTCATACAGTATTTTTATAACCCCCAAATATTCAAAATAAAGAGGTATATGCCTTGATTGAAAGATGAGTCTCTCTACATTAGGAAGCATTAAGAATAATCCCACCAGTACCACAAATGTAAATATACTGTAGCTGCCTTCTCGGCTTTGTTTGAATGTTAGCATAAAGTCATAAAAAAAAAATACAAGAAAATCTTTATCTTACAGAAATTTACTAAAGAAAGAAGCCACAATTTTAGTCTTTCTTGCATCCTGCATTCTATAATTTGTTTCCACTTTAAGAACATACAAATCTATTGCTTACAAATATTAGAGCTGAATATTTCAAGGAACAATCATGAGTGAGCAAGATAAAACCACAGAAAACAAAAGACATTCCCTTAAAAAAAAAAAAAAAAAGGAAAAAAAAAACTCAAGCAGGCCTTTAATATTTTCTAAACTATTGTCCTTGATTTCCAGTACCATTAGATTGGTATTTCTGAAACACAATTTCTCCATTAGAATTTGGAGTGACCTGGTCATTCAATTCCAGTCATGGCTTTCTGTCTTCATCCAAGCTCAACTAATGGCACTACCTAGTAACAAGTAAGGCTGTGTAGCCCCTTAACACCTACTGGGCTGTTGACATTGTCATGCATCCCATTCGCCTTTCTGCATCACCTTTGATTAAAATTAATGGTCCATTCCCACTGTTGGGTAGCTTATTTCCAATCCATTTATCAGGTTAGGACAGTACTTTCATGGCCAATGTTCAGAACTCAGGTTTTGAATACTTTGTGTATATGCTGAAAGGTCAGCAGTTTGAGTCCAAGAAACATTTTAAAGACAAGAAAAAACTACCTTTAGAAATAAAAATATTTTCAAAAGCTCTTAAAGCAAACTTCCCTCCTCTTCCTCATTGAATATATGTCTGAAGTATTTTTTAATATACTGAACTTGTACTGTAAGTGAGACAGGAGTAATTTTGGAAAGCTCTACATTAATTTGAATGTACACTGCAATAGCTGTTCATTCTTTTTGATAGTAGTAGTATTTCTTTTGAAATTTGAGTTTATTTCTTCACTGTAGGCACACTATATTGTGAATGCAAGTCTTTGCAATGCAACACTTCACTGTATCATCCAACCAGCTACTAAAATTGTCCAGGATTTGGAGACAGGCTTGGTTCTTGACTATTTTTTTAAACTTAGATTGTCACTATGTGGATAGAAGATGTTAAGATTAACAAGGTTCTAATTTAACAAAACCTATAAATAGAATTTTACACCACAACATAAAAATTAATGTTGTATATATTCCTTCATCTTGATTAAAGAAATAATCCACTTTTATCCATCTCTAACTGTAAATGGCTCTTAATTATTTAAAACAGTCTAGAAAAGACAATAGGATATCCAGCTGAAATTTTCATTATTTAAGAACACAAAAATAGCAATAGAAAGTTCAGTCTTTTCTTTCACATCTAAAAAATTCGAGTATCACAAATTCCAGGAAATGCACCTTAGAAAAAAGAAAACCATGACATTTCCTGTTAGGTCAATTTGGCAAGTCTCTGAACTCGAGTTTTCGCTAGCATTACTTTTAATATTCTTCAGCAGATTCTTTCTTCGAGGATGCTTGATTACTTTTAAAATCATGCAATACTAATGCACAGTTTGAAAAAGAAACTTTTTTTTTTTGTTTTAAATCTGTTTTTGTATGTTTCTTCCTGGTTTCTCCTAACATTTTGTATTATGATAAACATTGGAAAATGCATTAAACACCATGCTCACTAGTGACATGAGTTATCCATCATGTGCAGAAGCATAATTATATTTTATTATTTCTTTAAGTGTTTCAAAGGTTAATAACTTTGAGGGAAAAATGCTCCCAAGCTACAGAAACTTCCCACAATCACCATGAACTATTTTTTTAAACCAAGACCCAACCAAAGTAAAGGAAGTTCTAGTTTTTCAGTCTAAGTATGTTTCAGATTGGTCCAGAAGCTAAAGATTCTGCCTTTTAAAACTTTAAAATCATTCTGCATTTTAAAAGATCTTTTAGCTCTTGCATTGATTACGAGCATAATCTAACAACTGCTTGAAATCCAGCCCGTAGCAGCTTTGACAATGGCATTTATGCCTCCTCAGTTCTGAAAATTACATTGGAACAGATCTAATAAGTAGTTTGTTTACAGATTTCCCATCAATTTAGATTTCCAACGAAACTACAGCTTCCTCTTTACCATAACTTCACACTCAATCACAAGCATTTAATACGTCATTGTTCTTACACTAGCCTCTGGATATAACAAAGAAACCATTCAAAGAAACATTCTTCTGGTGGTGTACAAATAAGTAGCAAATGCAAATTTAAAGTTACAGCAGAAAACATTGATCAGTTTTCATGATTTATATTCTGGCTGCTACTGAGAGACATCATGATAGGAATCAAAGGAGGATAAGATACCAAACACGAGTTGGTTCCTCCCCATACAGTTAAAAGCTTTCCTAATATTCATGAGAATGATACAAAAAAAATAAAGATCCTATACGTAACCTAGAAATTCCTGTAATTTCAGTATGGCAAGTGAAACCCTTAGCCTGTTTTGAGAGAATGTTTCCATTGATCACTGTAATCTCAGGTAAAATTATAAGAGAGCTGTGTTTTTTGCTGAAGAGAGGATGATAGTGTATGATGTGCTCCTCATGAACGAAATGTGCTCCTCATTAATGAAATGCAAACCCCATTAATTTGTACAGGTTTCCACTCAATTTCTCGGTGAATTTGAAGATGTTACTTTGTAGGCTTTCAAAGCTACTGCTCTAGAAACAAATTACATCCGGGACCTGAAAAGCTGTTTCATGCTCCAAGAGTATACTTGGGCAATTTAGATTCAGTGTCCTTTGATTGTGCTCTCTTCTCCTGTAATAGACTTTTTGTTGCCCTGGTGAACACATGTGATATCAAAACTTATTCATCTTTAAGAATACTACACTGGAATGTAATGCACAAACTGCAAGAATTCTATTTCTTTAGTGTGAATTAAAAAGTAATGGAATTGCAAGTACAGCAATCTAAGACTTAAGAAGTCTTCAAAACTGAAATGCTGTCTTACTCATAGCCTAACAAAGCCTGCATTTGTTGATCAATAGGAAATATTCTTCTGTTTTCCTGAAATTTTCTTCAAGTAGTTTTGGAACTAATTTTTCAGGAAAAAGAACTATTGCAATAGGTTCAGTAGGATTCATCTTGCAGACATTTAGAAAAAGCTTTTTTTTCTTTTTTAAAATAAATACAGACATTTAACATATCAAATAATGACTAAACAATACTTCAGTATACATCAAAGATAAAGAATAAATTAAGGTCTCTCATTTACATCTTTATACTCTAATGAACTAACTCATTTTAGATATTTGATTTGACAGCACAAATTTCTTAGACCTTATTTCTAAAGACAAAATTGATGTTTATCCAAGGTCATGAAACATTAAATTTTAAATCTGATTTGTGTACCACACAAGCCTGCAAGAAGCCAAATAAAATGACAATCATTGAGTTGAAGATCCATTAGTGAGTCATCCAGTCCATTCTCTTGTATCGTGACAGGATTGATTTCATTACTGGCTTTGATGGATGAGTGTCAAGTCTAGCCTTGAATTTTTCATTGAAGGTGACTCCATAACCTTCCATGGCAGTTTGGTTTATACTTATTGTTCCTAGAACTGGTTAGTATTTTAACTCAACATCATCTCTTCAGTTACAGCTTAAGCCCATATCTCTGCTCTTTTAGCCAAGTAAGAAAAACTAGTTCCTCACATTTTCATAGTGTCATTTGGAAGTTTGTATGTGTTAAGCCTGTCTTTTAAAAATTGTTCTCTAAAATAGAAGAGCACACTGTGCTCCCTAATCATCTTAAACTTGTTTAAGGTTTTCAAAATCTTAGCCTAAATCTAGCTTTAGGAGAAATAAATTTCTGGTAAAACCAGCAAAACTCTCAGATTACACAAATTTAGTACAACACTCAGCTATTAAAAAAAGATAGCATTTCACTTTGATATTGTCTTATCACATAATGAATCCAAGATTTAAGGAGCTACCGTTATGTTTATTATCACACTGAAAGAAACGATCCTTTAAACACTAATCTTTGTTTTAACAGCACTCATACACAAGAAACATAATGCAGGCTAAAACAAAACAAACCAAAACAAACGCCCCTCAAAGCTTCCTAACTAATTAATTCTTAAACTAACTTTAAATATAGGGATTGTGAAAAGAGTACTTGCATTGATTCGGAGGCAAGGGGAAAAAATTCAGCACAAACTGCATGGAAAGCTAATTGAGTGAATCCTCTAGCAGTTCTTTAATACATAAAGCATTTTGAAGCTGATATATCTTATGCTTTCTCCTAAGTCTCATAAGGCCTAGATTATGGCTAATATCTCATGACACCAAAAGTAATACTGCAGCAGATATTAAAGCATTTTTTTCAGCTACTTATTCTATAAAATATTAATTGCAAGGCTGTGCATGTGCTGTATATATAGGGTATTAGGTAACTGAGTTCCTGCTCAGTTCTAAATCAATAAAAGATAACATGTACAGCATCAATCATTTTTTACTCTGAATGTACCTAATACAAAGAGCATCGAGCCTTATTTTTTTCTTAAGTAAACAGTCACCAAATTCTTTGAAGTTATAGATTCACTGGCTAGCTTCTACTACAGATTCTTACCTATGAAAGAGAGATTTTTTTCCAAAAGCATTTCTCGCAGCAGGACTTCATGCTCATGCCCAATAGCACTGATTGCTTTAAGTTAAGAAATGGAAGATTACTTTGGAAAAGAATCAATTTCAGCAAAGCATCATTGGTAATTACTGATAAAATGTATTAGCTTTCACTTGCATTTCAGAAGTGACGAGTAAACTCTAAATTTTGAAATTCCTTACAAGGAATTTCAAAGGCATTTAGCACTGTGAAAATCAAACCTCTGTATCATCAGCATACATTTTGCAAAATTAAGGCCATTAGATCATATTTATTCAATTTAAATAAGGGTAATATTTCTATGCTTTATCCTCCTCAAGTGTGAGCTTAAATCATGTTGTTAAATACTTTTTTAGTTGCTCTTTACTGATTATTCTATCATTTCTATAATTCATTAAATAAATAAACAGTTTTTTTTCTTTATATTCTGAAATTGATAGGCATTACATCCACCTGAAACATCTTATTGTAACAAAACATCCTTTTAATTGATTTTTCAGAAGCATGAACAATTGTCAAGGAAGGATGACACAAAACAAAGTGAAATCCTCTTCACTCATGGCCTGTTGATCCAATGGGCTACTTATAGCAATATTTAAAAGTCACCACATCAAATGTTTTTAATGTGTTCTCCTTGAAGTCAAAGCTTTATTCTGGAAGCTTTTAAGAAGAACTTTATGAAATATCACGACAATGGTTCTTACATTAAAAACAGTTATGGTCCTAATTCTGTTTAGAATAACTTCTGAAAACTTACAACTACAGATCACCTTACCATTGGAAGTAATTTCTTAATTTTTATTGACTCTTTGTGATGACAGAAAAAGGCCTAATTGTTTGGAATAATTTCATATCTATATATACACACAATTTTTATCAATTGAAACTATTTATTAGGTTAAACTCTACTAACAGTTACAGAACAAAAGGGACAAACAGAGTGTTGCAAAAATGTAAGAAAAATATTGCAGACAGAATTTATAATGCACCATAAGCAGAAATACTTAGACTTAGTCTACAACAATACCTGTTATTGATGTATGGCAATGACTATGGGGCAAAACTTGTAAATAACCTCACAAGCCATTTTCTGCTCATGCAATCTAGCAGTCTAGTTTCCCGTAAGCATCTGAACTATTACTGAAAAATAGCCCCTTGGCATTTACAAAGAGGTTGACTTCATACTTTAGTCCATGCATATACAATTAGATAGTTATATTTAAAATCAATATGCAATCCTTCAGAAGACATTATGCTTTTAAAACCTTAACTTTAAATTGATTTTTAACTATTTTATGCATCTCAAAATTAACATCTAATTCAGCAACATACTTGCAGATAATGCACTCCCACAGCTTAGTATAAAACTTTTTTGTACCAAAATGAAAGTGAAAAATGCATGTCACCATGTATTCAATAACTTCACTTGAATGAGAATCTGAAGAGGATAGAAAAGATTTTTTTAGACTTCAGACAAGCTATTCAAGTTGTTTGTATTTCTACATAGGTGTTAGTATTCCTTTAAAACATGGCATTTTCAGAAGACTGTAGTCAGACTGTTCATCAATAAAATATTAACATTAAAATTCTCAATAAGAAAATTTATATTCCACAACTTTTTAAAAACTGTAACTTACTAGATTATTAAGTCTGTTGAAGATAGTCTCAATGAATACTTAAAATTATGATTAAAACTCACAAAATAAGATTAGAACTCTATCCTGCTGCTGTTAAGAGTAAATGGGAGCAGGGATGAGCCTGTAGTAGACACCAGGCAAGTATTTCTAGTGGAAAGAGCACATTTTTCATGGGTGACCGCCGCATATATCACAACTACAAGACGTATCATTTCTCATGCATAACTAAACGTCACTTTAGCTTTCCTATCCTGCAACCATATAGTGAAATCAAGATCTCCCTTAGACTGCATGAAGAGACTTATGCAAGGATTCTCTACAGCCTGAGACGGAATTGCCTTTCTCAGTGATAGCAGGCCATAATTTTGAAATTGCTTCTTTGATTTGAATTGCTTCTTCAGAACAAAACAGAAGAATAGCCCATTCAGGAGTTCATTAAAACTGGTTTGAAGTTGCAGCAATCATTCCTAACAAACTATAATCTTAGTCTAGAATACTCGGTAGTGTGTGGAATTGCCCTAGTATTCTCACTGGACATTAAGATCTCTAATTAACCATTTCAACACTACAAAAAAACCCCACAAACAAACAAACAAAAAAAAGACCCCTTAAAATTCAAGCTACACAGGGTTTTTCTCAGTAGCTAGCCTCATTTCCTTTAAGAAGAAAAGAAAGTACAAGAACTGCACTGGAATATCAGCAGAGTTTAAAAATACTTATTGGTCAATCACACCAGAATTACCCTTGAAAACAGTCCAATCAAAATTCATCTTTATACCAAAGCAATGCCATTATATTAATTGAACACTATCTATGCAGCTTATTAATTTAATCACAGAATAGTTGAGAACAGAAGGTATCTCCAGAGATCATCTAGTACAACTCCACCACTCAGAGCATGGTCAACTAGTCTTAATAGAAAACCAGACATGCATTTCAAGTAACCAAAACCAAAGCAGTTCAATCAGGCATATGAATACGTAGTCACCAAACTGACAACTTCCCGTGGTCTGTCTGATTTTTGTTAAACAGTGTAAGAGAAAGCTCTGCAATGACGCTCTAGCTGACTGAATGTAAAACAGAGGACTATGAAATGTGTTTTGTGAAGCAGAACTTTATGTCAGGTTAAAGCCAGACACATCTCTTCTACACAGTCTAAGCTCGTCAATTGTGCACCTAAAATTTTATGGGAAAGGATACTGTTTGATGCAGTCCACCAGTGGTCCATAACAGCAGTCATTCACAGTGCACTGCAGACAAATAAGAGAAGTAGTATAGTGATGGGCAACTATAAAACCATTATAGTTAAACACTACCTTAAAAACAGTAATTACTTTTCCTCAAAAAGGCTATCAGATGCTGTTCAGATTTAATCACAGAAAACAAAAACTGCATGCTTTTATTCACCATAAAAGCAAGCTATTAAAAAGTGAAATGCTCCCCTCACAAATATTGCATTGCCATTTATGGTGCACCCTGACCTCACTGATAGTTTACGATGACAGTAATTAAATGAGGTTTAAAATCTTTTACTCTGCTAGGCAGATAACTGCATTGCCACAGGAAAAAAAAAAAGACAACTGTGATTAATACCTGATAGACTTGATTTGCTAGAACTCCATCTGGAATCTGAGAAGGGTCCCGTAGCATACTATTTATAAGAGTTTTGGAGGCTAGAGGAATAAAAACATACAAAACCCTGTTAGCTCAGTTATCCACTTGGCAAGAAGACACACTTTTGTAAGGAAAATATTGATAATGTCAGTAATTTTGAAAATGATCCAATGAGCAACTACAAACTTTGAAATTTATAGCTGCATAGCCATTCTGATAAAATTAACTCTAACAATCTTGAAACACCACAGGATTTTATTAGCAAAGGTTGAAAGCAGGCCCTTGTTTACTTACTCAGTTTCACTGGGACAGTTTGTGCTTCAGAAGCATCATGCAACTCTTACAGAAACTGCTTAGTATAAAGAAAATGTAGCTTAAAATAACCTCCATATCCTATGAGAACTTAAGGAAGAAGATGTAAAAATTCAAACAGTCTTTAAAACAATATTTTGCCTCAATCTTAAGCACTTTATAGACTTGATGATTCCATTCTAGTTGTTTTCAAATTTATTAACTCATTCAGCATTGATGCATTTATCTGACTGTATTTAAAAGCTGGCAAAAAGTTTTCTGTGTTATTTCCAAATGTATAAATATAAGACACAAAAGAAATCAGAAGTTAATTTAGGACTATTTATCAGTCTTTTATTGTTTGATATGGGTACTAAAATGAAAAAAAAAAAATCAGGAGATGCTTTTAGCTTATTTTTAAATAGAGCCCTTGCAAACACTTGCCCTGTTTTATCTCCAGATGATTAAATCTGGTTAGTTGCACATACCAGCTAATTACTGATAGTAGGAGAAAGATTTTACTCTTGAAAAATACCTTCTAAAAACATCAAATATTTCATTTTACAATTTCTCAGAAAAAAAAAACCCACTGTTGCACAAGCACAAGCTGTGTCTTTGCTTGGGAACAACTGCTGATAGATTTCAGCTGGTGGTATATTTATACCATTGAATCCTCAAGTGTATAGCAAGCTTGAGACTAGCAAGGTCCCCTGCTTTGACAAAGATTTCCTGTGTGACTTCAGGCAAATTCTTTTAACCTGGTAATGCTTCACTCATGTAAATAAAGTGAAAAACTATTCCTGTTCCTCTTCTGTTTTGTCTCAACTGAAGGACAAAGCTTTGCCCCTCTCTTCAAGCTTTTTCATTGAATCAAAAGCTCTCCATGACACCACAAAAAAGATTCCTATAATCTGTGACATGGAGGGATCTGCCATACAAGCAACAACGCCAATACTATTAAACAATGTGTGTAAATGCTGTGCTGAAAGTAGAGACTGTCACTTTAATCTTCTTCCCCAATGTTGTCTCCTAAAAGTACTGCATTCAGTTGAAACAAGTATTTTCAAGAAAATAGAAAACTATGCCCTAATGTAAAGGAATATAAAGCCCCAAATAAGTTTAAAGGCTTTGCAAGAGCTACGAAGAATGGCATCATCACAGGCAGGGCAAAAAGTTCTTGCAAATGTTTTTAAGGACAATGATATTCCAGGTGCATCATGCCATATTATGCATTTGTATTTTATTAATCTCAGTACTTTTATCAGTGATCAGTAAGAATAAACTGGCATTTTAATTTCACTTTTGTACATTGTTAAAAATATGTTTTGCACACAGGATAAAAACTTAAAAAATGTGAACCAGAAAGTGTTGCCTATATTTACTTTATTAACACTAAAAATTAAATAATAACCATTTTTTAGTATGTAGCAATAATACACATGTAACATCTTGCCAACACAGTCGTTGATAGAACGGTAGTACACTGAACAGTGTAACTGAGGAAGACTGAATAGACTTACCATTTAGAAGGGCTACTGATTTAAATATTATGACTTCATCATGAGAAAGTTAAACCATTTTTTTGAATGATCAAAACCTTGCTAAACTCCACAGATTCACATTAGGGCAATGTTTAACTGGACACTATGTTGAATAATGAGCTACAGGTGTAAAATAAATTTCCTCTGAGACTGTCAACCTCACTTTCTCACCTGAGGTTACACAACATTCTATTCTTTACCTACATCAGAGTAATAATGAATTGACATGATGAATTATATATTATGCTGATGTCACATTCATTTTACAAGGTTTTAAATTTTCCATTAAAGGAAAGGCATCAAACAAAACCAACTACTACACTAGCTTTCAATATATTATCTTTCT
>WBNH01007323.1:179807-189807 GCA_013401255.1 Urocolius indicus
CCAGCCAGACAACACTGGACCAGGAATGAGAAAACATAGGTAATTACACAGTAACTATTTTCCTTTTATTGCTCTTAATGAATAAAACTTTCCTTTGTCTTACACACTGAAATTCTAACACAGCAGACTAGAGCTCACAAGATACCTGCTAAATAACAACAGGTCAGTCTGCATTACAATCCCACTCACTAGATGATGAAGTGGAAAGCTCAGTCTGCAGCAAAGCCACTTGTTAAAAAATTCATAAATTTATAAAGACACTTAAAACATTCTACTGCAGTTTATAAACTAACAAGTTATTAAAAGATAACAAACAAAATACACTGAAAATGCAAAGCCAATAGCAATTCTTTTGCATCCACACATCACTATTGGCATACACCATTAAACATCCTGGACATGATTTTTACTAAGGTGTAATGATTTTCCATATATAGGAGAAAAAGCTTCTTCAGGCAAGGTTTTAATCGTTCATTTATGCTATCCACCTTCTTTGAGAAGTTACACACCAGCAAATAGAGAAGCTTGGAAGAGGGTAAATATTAGTGCAATTATATGCTTAGACAAGTTAACTGTGATTAGGGAATTATATGATAAAGTCTATATCCAGTACATTATGTTTTTAATGATCACTCTAACAAGCACTTAAATGACTGTAATACACTAAGGAATGACCAATACTACTGCTTAAGGGGAAGGTGAATGTCACTAAACTCTTGTAATTTTTGGACAAATCATAAGAAAGAAAATAATTTGTTTTTTTAAAAAGAAATCTTTGTTAGAGCTCATTAGTAGCAGTTAAGGAAATAAGCTAGTCACAGACACACAATGAATACTCCTAAAGCCCTGTCAAAGATTAGACTCTGAGAACACACAGAAATACATGTCCATTTCCTCATGGCAAAAGTTAACTGTAGCATGGTGTAAGCTGACACATAATAAACTAGGTTTTTAAAAATATTTTATAAGGACCTAACAAAAGCAAGTGATGAGATTATAGAACAGGATTCAAATATGCCAAACTCAGGTTACGAACCTGAGTAAACCAACATCTATTGAAAAGCTGTAGGTTCACATGGCTGCAAGTTTCAGGTCAAGCACATGATAGCCTTGCACATGCCAGAGCCTAAGAATAAGGTTAAATTAATACATGCTTCAATAGCAGATTGAGGAAAAAAAAAATTAGAAGTAAAACATGTGTGTCTTCATTTTGTCTACTGAATTGTTTTACCGATCCAAATAGAAACACAAAAATAACTAAATGAAGCAATTCTTGATGCTGAACCCAAGTAAACAGTTCTGTAATACAAGAGAAGCTAGAGAAAGGACTAGGAAAAAGAGAGAATCAGCCCTGATGCAAGGAGCAAGAAGAAGGCTCTTCAGAAAAGTAGATAGAACTTTGATGTGGGAACTTGAGAAGGGCAAGAAAATCTACAGTCTTGAAGATAAATGTTGGAGTAATTATGTTACTGAGCATTCAAAAGCTGGAACACAAAAAGTTCCACTTAAACATAAGGAAAAACTTCTTTAATGTGAGGGTGAAGGAGTCCTGGCACAGGCTGCCCAGAGAGGGTGTGGAGTCTCCTTCTGTGGAGGATTTCAAAACCTGCCTGGATATGTTCCTTAGTGACCTGGTCTAGGTGGACCTGCTTTAACATGGGGGTTCGACTAGATGATCTTTAGAGGTCCCTTCCAACCCCTACCATTCTGTGATTTAGTGTGATTCTGCGATTCAAAATATTAATTCATTATATTTAAAAGCTGTTTCTATTTCGTCAACTAGTTTTCTTGAGAAAAACAACAGGGAACAGAAAAAGTTGCACATCTTAAAGAAAAAAAGATACTTTACATCACAAATTCCAGTCTAAAGTTAATCTGAATTACAGGATTCCACCTTTGAAATGTGAAGAATTTGGTACTTACCATTTGGAGAGAATGCCTTCAGAGACTAGTACTAGAGTCCAAGGTAGAAAATATTCCCAAACCATAGCATCCAGTAATGTACAGTGGAAGAAACAGGTCTGTTATTTTGCTGAAACACGTTTGTGCATTCCCTAACACTGACTTTAATTAAGAGGAACATGAAGAATTGGACTTAGAAATAACACCAAACTCCTTACAACTGATAACCTTCTGCTTAGACTCATCCAGAATAACCACATTCATTTCTGTCATTCTATATCAAAATGTCCACTGAGAGTACCAGGAATTCAAATACAAAAAAGATTCAGTGGTGGCCTGAAAAATCATAAAGCATGGGTAAATGAAACATTTGTTTTAGAATACATGCATCATAAAAGAAAATGCCTGATTACCATTTCTGTCGCATGTCAGAACACCCATGGACACTCAAGTGACTAAAGAAAGCATTTGGATTTAAATGTTTGTTCTATAGAAGAAGATACGTTTATGAAACTCATAGTTACAAAACATCAGGGCTGAAGATACCACAATATTTTTTAGAAGTGTGGAGATTTAGAATTCTGAGTATTGGAAATGAAAAGAAAACGAAGTAAACTGAAAGAGTAGCAATTCTCAAAAGAATCAGCATTTTGGAAGTGACACAGAACAAAAGCAAATAATTAAAGCACTTTAAGAACTTCTTTAGGAGACAAAAGATATAGGGGTAAATGTTATATATAAGTATCCACTGCAGAGTATTGTTTTTCCCCCACCTCCAACCACATAATGCCCAATACTACCTACTCTCAAGCACGGGATCCTAGCCTATGGGACAATACATAGCTGTTTTTGTCAGTTTCTGAAGGTTGACATGTCTTACAGTACCTTTATTGTTTTGCTGTCTTGTGGTATGATGGACAGAAGAAGTAACATATATTTCATTCAGATTTTAACTGTGGGGTGTAAAGTTGGAAGAAAAATATTCTCAGTGAATTTTCTGAAACCTATCATGACTAGAGCTGCATTCATAGCTGCAGCAACTGTTATCTAAATTAAATAACTTTACGATTGAGAAAAGATCACTAATTGATCTGGTATGATAATGAAAATATTAATACATAATGTGACCCAGACAAAAAAAAAAAATTAAACAGTGCTGTAACAGCACGATGGTAAAAACTACCATTTTACCAAAATCTATTCTGGTGCTTACTTCAGGACAAGGTGCCAAATTAAAACCTTTTCTCATCCAATTTTTAAAAATGTTTCAAGGAATTTGAGCTGGACACATGCATTGCATAGGAAACAGTGATTTGAAAAGAACAAATTCTCCTAACCCACTTCATGGAAAGACTTCAGAAGAAGAAAGGACTTATAGCGTAGCAGTGTGAGGTTATACTTGTATACTCCAACAAGTTTATATGTACTGGAGGGAGTGAAGAAAGGAAGAAATGAAGATTCTTTGACATAGCCTATTTTGAGTCTGTACAGGGAACACAGGGCCCTCCACTCTCATCTGCCCCCTATAAAAGGCACATAGATTTCACTTAGTCCTCTTTAACAAATACAGAACATTTATGTATGTACATTAAAACAAAACAAAGTGAAAACCACTAAACCAAACACGTCATTGCATACACTTCTCTTCCTTGTGAGAAAAGAGGAGAACAAACAACACATGACAGATATGCAGTCCTACAGCTTAACATTCTGCTAGAAGGCATTCAGATATAGTAGGATGAATGACGGATAAGCTTCTATATAGAATAGTGAATAAAGTAAATGGCAGTGAAAAAAGGACCATATTTTTTTTTAACCACCCAAAATACGGTTGCTGAGACACAAAGAGTTTTTTGAAAGAGGTATCACCACAAATTTCATGTACATGAATAACAGATCAAAGTAGAATAATAATTCTTTTAAAAGAGTAAGCAATCAGTAAAATAACATGCACACCATGTGGACTGGAAATATTTTCCCTATTTCACTGGGGAAAACTATTGTGAATAGTTTTACTTTTTAATTAAGAAGTAGTAATATAACCCATTTATTAAATATGTTTTGAATGGCTCCATTGTGAATTAAGGTCAGAATACAATTTCCAAATTCTCAATCTGTGACGTAAGCTTAGATTTACTGATCTTCTGCATGACTTGTAGGAACTCTCAATAATGGTTTTGACAGTTTTATCATACAGTAATAGACTTCCTTTTGGATAACTACAGATACTATATTCAGTTTCAGTCTTCAGTGAACATTTCCTTAGATAATCACACCTAGATCAAGTTTCCTTTTTTAGTCATATATATGCAATAAACTGTGGATAACAGCACTAATTATTTTAACACCATAATTTTAAGGCTTACCAAAACAAGTTCACGGGTTAATTATACAAGAAAACTTTCATCTTTAAAATCTGCTGCAAAATTTATTTTAGAAGTAATGAGCATATACTTTAGGGAAACAAAAAGCAGAATACATGTTAATAGGCCACAAAAGTTATTTAAATTTCTTAAGTTGTACATGTCATGTTTCAATTTACATCTTTTTCTCATCCTACCACGTCACCACTGTCAACAGCCTGCATCTCTTTCTAATGACTTCTCCATAGGTACCAGCAGGCTGCTTCTCAGCCTCTCTGAAATAATCTCTTATCCCACCTGAACAGGCTCCATTTCCCTCAGCCTCTTCTCACAGGGCAAGAGCTCCAGGCCTTTTGGCATCCTGGTGCCCCTCCAGTGAGCTCACCTCAGGCAATCAACATCTCTCTTGTAGAGCTAGGGTTTAACCCAGAAAGAGCATAGAGTTCTGCTGCTGAGCTGAATCGGAGTCTCAAAGTCCTCAAAGAGCATGGTGCTGACTGTTCTCCAGCCAGAGAGCAATGTGTATGAGTAGGGCCAGGATATAATAACTTCCTCTTCTGCCTGAGGGTTCTACATACATTTTTTGCATAGTTGGGCTGACCTAATGTTTAACTATTCATTTAAAAACCAGAAGAGCTCTCAGATAGCAGTATGTTGTTTACCTGCCTATTTTCTTGTGATTTTCAAATAGTGGGTCTCAATCTCCTTAATGAAATAAGTGATTAAATTCAGGTAAGTTTACTGCTTGCAGGCTCTATCAGTTTTTGGAGACAGGAGACTCAAAAAAGAAAGAAAAAAGGAGTTTGCTTTATTTTAACTAAAAAGCTGGAACATCTAACCAAAGGAGAAATTTCAGCATCATGGTTCCTACATGAAAAAAAATAATTCCAACAGCAGCCCCCAGTAAATTGTTTTTCTCTGGTTTTCAATACTTTTTCAATCAGTTTTCATTGTTTTCTCTGGTATTTTTTAGTGGCTGCTTAAGACAGTTCTGAGGATGTAAAATATTTGGATCTCCCTTTCAAATGACTTGTCCTGCATTTTGTTGTACACTCAGTTTTTTAATTGCAATATCTGAGGAACACCCTTAAGGCACTGCATTCAGCACTCTTTTTAGCTTTTAAGCTTTTTGCTCAAGCACAGTCATTCTGAGGTAGAGCAAAGTTAAGACGTGATGCCTTTTTACTTCCTCCAATACCAAGGACGTGGATGCTGTAGTTATTCAGGACAAAACTGGTGTCAAGATGTTCCAGGGATTTAATACTTGTCTTTCAGCATAGCACTGTATATATGGTAGGGGAAGGTTTGAAGAGAACTTGAAATTGGGTTACTTGCAGTGAAAGGCATTTTCAGAGATGACAGCAAGGTCCATTCCCACTACTCTTGATAAGTTATGCTGAAGTAGCAATATTTACACAGAAGCTAGTAAATCTGCTATGGAAGGAATGCATCTCACCCTAAAGGATGTCTGCCTCCTGTGAGTTTGAAGAGATCCATCAGCAAAAAGAACTTACTGTACTTGAGGGCCATCATCTGGTATCTGAGATGACATTGGTCAAACAGCTTACCCAGGTGAAATGCTTAACACCAAGCATGTTTTTTCTCTACTTCAGACAAAAAGGCTTTCTCTAATATATTCTGGAAAGAGAAGTTGGAATAGTCCTGAGAAAAGTCACTTTTAGGATTTGAAGGCAAATAGCTTTTCTCAGCAATATTGTCTCAGGAAAAATTCTCTCCAGCATCAATTTATCAGTGCACTACTGCAGCTGCATTCATCAGATGTTTATACAGAAATGGGAAGACTAAGCCTTGCCTAGTGTTATATAGAAAAGCTACTGCATTTTCTCTGAAAAAGTGGACAACAGACTTACAGAGGTTAAAAAGAAGAATTGCCCTTCATTTTGTCTTCATCTATTTTTCTCCTTCTAGCTTAAAGAGGAAGCAGGGAATGAGTACATGTGGATTCAGACGTGTTTAACTCTCATAAATCTATGCCTGTCAAATGTAAGATTGAATCCTTGTCGTTGCTTTGATACAAGCTCTCCATAGGACTGTGGCCAAGTTAATTAACCTGTTCATGGTTCAATTGTTTCATTTGTAAACTGTGAACAGTATTTGGACCAAACCTCAAGCATGGTGAGTGAATAAGCTAGTATTTCAAGATCATCAAGAAGGTGTGTAGTGGTTAAAAAAACAGTCATGTCAGCATTGTTCAACTGGGCTTTGCATGCTGTCCAGAAGAAGTGGTAATAAATCCCAATATTTTCTCATATATAAAAAGAAAAGACAGAGCACGCATGTTAGCCTCACTAAATTGTCACTATTCATATTGAAAGTATATAGTAAAAGTGGTCACATGAAAACTACTCTTTTGCATGGTAACCTCAGTCTCTTGTTTCTGTTCCACTATGTTTTTCTCATTCATGTAAACAGATGAATATTTTTTGTTTGTTTTGAGAATTTGTTTTCACTAGCACCAATGAATCTGCTTTTGAAAGCTGTCCTAATCCTAACGGCCTTCTATTCTCACCAAGGCAACTAAAGCAACATAAACACTTCCCATAGTCAGAAGAAACAGACACAGCAATGAGACATCTAAATACCTGAGTTTTTTTGTTTTTCCCCAAAGAGGGAATTTCTAATTCTTGGAGTACAGCTTAAACATTTGGTATACTTCCTGCTTTTGTAAAAATATTTTGCATTATCATTATGAATTCAAAGATAGGAAGATGAACAAATGGAAAAAAATGAACAGTAACTTCAAATGCTTGTTTAGAAACACTATAATTGGTCAGTATTAAAAATGTCACTTTCTGAAGACTGTTTAATAATAGTGTGAAAAAGCAAAGAAACTGTAATTGATGCAATTTTATCTTTCTGAACAGTGAAACCAACTGTCAGTCAACGGAATGAGAACTTGATGACCCACAGTCATAATTCACCCAGAAAAATACTCTTAAGTAAAAACCTCTTGTTTTCTGATACTAATTGGCTTGAACAAAATTTCATCCATGTGGAAAAACACATACAAGAATACACACGTATACAAAGCAGAACATTGCCAAGACCTACTGCACACCTGTAATTTTTATTAGAAGGCAACTTACTGCAATTTAAGATTTTGCATATTCAGTACACATAAATTGAAGACAGTGTTTTTACAATCAGCAATATATTGCGCTTGGCATTTTCACAGCCTAAAATACTAGTGATTTGCCGTGTTGTATGCCTAGATTTCTTAGGCACATAGCAAATTCTCTGAAATGTGCTGTATTTTGACATAACTCCAGGCTACCAGTCTGAAAGCAAATCCTTAGTTCTATGGATCCTGCATTAGTGTTCTCTGATAATTAGTCAATGGTAATACACTTCTGAGACATTAAGTGTATTCCTACAGTATATATATCAGATGGTAAACAACTGGTAATATCGTGGTTACTAGACATTTAAACACTTTGAGATTCTTGTGTAAGAGCTTCAGATTTGACAAAAATTTCCAAAAGCTAAGTATGAATCATTTTCTACGAGAGATTATAAAACTTTGAAATTAATTTAACGTATGTTAAGGATTGTTGGCATACAAGGAATTCACATTTAGGTAGTGTTCTCAGAGCAAATAGATTATTCACGTTATGCATGCTGTATAAATCTACTAGACAGTTTTGAAGTCAAGAGTTTTGAATTACCTTTCATTATACAAACTGCCTAAATTAAATTATTATATTTGCACTCTAAAATTTGTAATGCTGCAGAATGTTTGTTTTAGAACTGTTTTCTAATTCTTGCATTCCATCTCTCTTCTTTCAAAGTAGACTATAATGCATTTCAACAAAAGTGATGGATACTAGTAGTGCTCCACTTGAGCATATAAATTGAATTTCATTGTCTTTTTTTTTTTTAAATTTCACCAAAAACTGAGTGTAAAAAGCCTGATCATAGAATGGTAGGAGTTAGAAGGGACCTTTAGAGATCATCTAGTCCAATGTCCCTGCAGAAGCAGGTTCACCTAGAACTGGTCGCATAATAACATGTCCAGGTGGGTCTTGAAGACCCTCAAGGAAGGAGACTCCACACCCTCCTTGGGCAGCCTGTGCCAGTGCTCCATCACCCTCACAGTAAAATAGTTTTTTCTTATATTTAAATGAACTTTTTTGTATTCCAGCTTATGTCGCCAATAACCTGTAGGAATCTCCTGGACTGCATGTGCTTGGCTGTGTGGCTTTGCCAGCAAATATCAGGGAGGTTGAAGTCCCCCATGAGGACCAGGGATTGTGATCATGAGGCAGCTCACAGGTCTTTGTAGAAGGCTTCATCCAGTTCCTTCTCCTGATCAGGTGGCCTGCAGCAAACTCCTACAACAATATTGCCTGCCTTGCCCTGACCATTAATTTTTACCCACAAGCATTCAACCTGCCCCTCAACCCCACCCAGGCAGAGTTCAGTACACATTAATTGCTCCCTCACATAGAGACCAAGTCCACCTCCATGACTTGTCAGTCTGTCCTTCCTAAACAATAAACAGCCCTCCATGGCAGCTGTCCCACCATGTCTCTGTGACTGAAATGAGGTCATAGCCCCTCATCCGCACCCACATCTCCAGTTCCTCCTGCTTATTCCCCAGTTTGTATGCATTGGTGTAGAGGCAATACAGGGGCTTACTCAAACACACAGGTTTCCCTGGACAGATGCAGGAAGATCCTCCCCGGTTTGGCTCTCCCTCAGGGTGGTCAGCCTTCTGCATCTCAGCATAGTGTGCAGAGGAACGGCAATTATCACTGCGTTCCCTGTCCTGCCCTGTTTCCCAGCTAGAGAGGACAGCTTGTTCTATTTTGCTACAGTTTCTTTTAGACAGGCAGGCTAGAGAAACAGGCCAACAAGAAACTAGCGAAATTAGTTTCAATGAAATGAAATTCAATAAGAGCAAATGCAGAGACTTGTACCTGGGAAGGAAGAATTTCTGCCAACAATGCAGGCTGGGATGGACTGGCTGGTGAGTAGCTCTGCAGAAAAGGACCTGGAGGCCGTGGTGAGGCAGTGAGCTGAACACGAGCCAGTACTATGTTACGGCAAAGAAGGCAGACAACAGTAACCTAGGCTTTATTAAAAGGAGCAGAGCCAGTAGATTGAGAGAGGTGATTATCCCCTTCACTTAGAATTTATTAGACCACATCTAGAATACTGGTTTGCACCCTGGAATTCAACACCTGGAATTCAGTGTCTTAAAATGCTTCTATGTCTCTAAGTACAGAATTTATCTATTTTAATGACAATATAAAATTTATTTTTCTTTACAGGATACAAAGATAATTGTAATATATGATGTTATGTTTATAGGGTTTCATTATGCTTGTATAAGACATTCTCTCCCCTTGGCCCCACAGTTTTGTTTGGAGTTAATCTTCCATACCCTGATAGAATAATCTGAGAGATTTAATAAGGTAATAAGCAGAAGAATTATTACAGTGCTCCATTGAATAATCGGTTTTGAACTTGGTTAAGTCAAAGGATACATAGTGAAAGCACATTCTTTAAATTGTTCAGCTTCCCAATAGAACTTGAAGCTTGTTGCAGACTGGAAACTGGCACACAACATTCCTCAAACCCAAATAGTAAGAACACTAAAAGGATATAGTTTGTTCACGTCCAGAAATTACATATTTTTTCCTGAGAATATATGGAATGGTGATTACCATAGAACAATTGTCTTTTGATGTACTTAAAAAAACCCCCAGTAA
>WBNH01007323.1:194807-274842 GCA_013401255.1 Urocolius indicus
AGCAGATGAGTTCTTTGTATATCTCCCTCTCTCTTAGATTTAATTTTTATTTATTTCTGAACTGTAGATATCTTTGATCTGAATTGCAAAAACACATTACTGTAACATAAACAAAGATATGCTCACTAGAGTCAGAAATTGTAAGTATCATCTCTAAATCAATGGGAAAAAAATATACAAAGACCTCGTAACAGATATATTACTTTGTGCTTGAAATATTTTTATGATAGTTCCTATAAATATGGGTGTGATATATCATGAATCGGGTTGTTTACCTAACATCTTAATAAGTACTTATTTATGTAAAGTAGCTTCTATGCTCAGTATTTTAAGACTTGTCTTTTCCAGAAATGGTAAGAAGCTATACATTACCACTGATATGAAGTAAATTTTTTATTCTATGCCAACTGTATGATCAGGATATGTGGACACTTCACAGACTATTAAAACCTTCTAGTAATTGATAGGTAATTGTTCATTTGCTGGCTGCAGCAACGTATATGAGAGAGAAACCATCCTTTCTTACTAATGCTACTTGTAGAACTTGCTGCTATTGCAACACTTAATGTTCGTAGTGCCATATAATTTTTAATGCAAATACTCATTTTCTGCCTCGTTCTTACATTTTCTATTAAAATGCAACACAAAAAAGCATGCATTTCATTCTATCCCTTTTGAGGGTTGCATAAGTCATTCTAAGAAGTAGCAGTTACTGTACTGTTAGTAATATTACTGTAAATAAATATCTTAAGATTTTAAGGGGTAAATATTTTGTCTTTTTATTCTAGGAATCTCACTGCTACTCTTTCAAACTTTTTACATATTCAAGGTAGTGCTTTAGATAGCAGTTTTAATACAAGTAACACCTTGCATCCCAAGGGGGATTAAAATCCCAGTTAATAAACAGCATCAATAAATTTCTTAAGACTTTAATGGCAATCATACTGAACATTTCATACACCAGCTAGGAAACGGCTATACTGAGGAATTTATTCTGCTTAATTGCTTTATATTAAGCAGTTTTCATTAGCCATTCTCTAATCCATATGAACAGAAACAAATGATGACAGGGAAATGAGCTGTTTTAACTCTTTGTATTATTATTATTTTTAAAAAAATAAATCTTAGATGAGTTTTGTAATTAAAAACAAGGAATAAAATGTAAGTAAAACTGCTACAACTCCATTTAAGCAATATGGGAATTTTTTGTAAGTTTGTGCATTAAAGACCTACCATCTGTCTGAAATTTCCAGCAAAATACAAATTCAAAATTTTTTACACATTCACCTTCAAGTTAAGAGACTAGTTACATTAACTGATTTATTAATAAATAAGGCTTTCTGTCTAATTATTTTAAGTACTAACAGACTGGCAAACCATCTTAAACATCTAATGTGCCTTGAAACCATTTTTTTTGGTTAATTATTTTTCTTGCTGAAGTCACTATAGATACGCCCCTCAGGTTTTTTCACTGGAAGACTAAAGAAAAAGTAAAGATTATCACCTCATTGGCCAAGTCCAGTAATACAGGGGCAGCTGCATTTTTCATCACTCCATTCAGGTACCTAGACAAGACAAAGGCAGGTAATTCTGCAGTGGCAAGAAAAGGGCAGTTTATACATGTCAGTATCCTATGTGAATCACTGTCATTTGGAAGAAAATTCCACAGTAGAGAGTATTTAAGGGGAAATCTTTTAAGAAAAAAGTATTTTAAAAATCTTACTAACTCTCTAGGGTTGTCTCCTACTCATCTGAAAGATATATCAATCTCGATTAAGCCACTATTAAAAACCACTGCAAATTACAAAAAAAAAAGAGGCTTAATGACATGCAAATAAATTATATTTGTCCTACTTAAAGATACATCACAGCCAAATAAACCTCTATTATCCATTATCCACAGAAATATTTTGGGTTCCACACGACCTCCAAGTATGAAGGAGTACTATCGTATTCCATTAACTACTGTGCACAAAACCATAATTTCTGAAATGTAATCAATTTTTTTCATCAACTGGGTGGTAGCTTAAATACTAAAGACTTATTTCAGTGAAAGCAGAGTCTAACAAACTAATATTATGAAGAGGAAATAAAAGCTGAAGTATGTAGGATGCAATAAAGGGTGACAGAAAGTCCTTATCCTATCAAGGGCAAAGACTTAACATTTCTGGTTGACTATTAAAACAATATAGATACACAGTGATGCTTCTGACCATCATTTCACCCAGAATTGCCTTCCTCACTTCCCTTACTTTCACTATTTGATGTTTAAATCTCAATAATGTCTAAACCTGTTTTCAGGAGTTAATGGAAAGAAGCTATAGTCTTGGAAGCCACTTCGCGCTTTGCTGTCACATGGAAAAGAACAATAGTTACCAACATTTGATCCTGCTCGTTTATCCTATCTATATGTGTAGAGCACACCATTAGAAGGCCACTGCCTTTCTAGCTTTGTCATTATCTTCTGCTCATTACTTACAGACATTCAAATTCTTTATCATTTTCCCTTTCTGTAGAATGGGTGTAACACCTTTTCATAAACTCCTTTACAGAGAAGAGATTTTTGCAAGTTATTCTCAGGCTTAAAGAATAAAGGAAATTATAAAAGCTTTCTGGTTGTATTTTGAAAAAAAAACAAACCACAAACCAAGATGCTTTGTGTATATTTAAACACTGGAAGTCTGTAACAGAAGGAAAAAAAAGGAGAGATCATAAGCAAAACACCTAACCAGGAAGATTTACTTGAGATTAATGTTCTAAAACATGCATTTAGTTGATCGAACAGCAAAGCTACAGCCAACAATGGAGTAATTTGCTGTCAGATTCTTCTAGTGCCACTGGCAATTCCATTATGGTCTAACAGGTCTCACATGCTGATGGCAATACTGTTCTGAAAAGCTTGTTGATCTTCCTTGTAATTTGCCTTTGTGTTTGTCTAAATTTAAGACTAGTAAGTCTCAGCAGAGCAGCAGAAACTACTCCACTCAACTGTACTTCTACTTGCTGCCAGCAGTGACCATTGGAAATGACTGTCTTCAAAAATTGGTAGTTTCTGATGTAGGAAACGATAGCAAAATTATCTGCTTGTATGTCAGTGGGAATAGAAAGGAGCATACCACATAGACTGGAGTTTGCAGAGGTAAAGTGGATGCTACAAAAGAATAGAGGAGAAGACATGTTTGTCACGTTTATGCTTGAAGCATTTCAAAGTGGATTCTGAGTCAGTCTGCCCCTGTAGCTTGTGAAACATACTACATAGTAAATCTGCTAAAACAGGATTGAGATGAGTTTTCTAACTATTAACCAGAACACCTCTGATTTTAAAACATGTGCATTTTATTCAGACATGTTAATACATTTGCAATATGAAATACCCAGAAATGGCATAAAGAATGATTTTACCTCCCACTTCCACGTAGCTTCATACATAATGTATTACTTATGTATTGCTATCATACAGTGCAGAAGGGGACAGGAGACCAAATCCTCCTACATGATGTGAGACAAACTTCATCATACATACAACCTTACTGACAGCAACACAACTGCTGCTTTGCATAAAGCAAAATCTAGTCACATGTTTCAGGTTTAAGTTGTTGGAAGTAGTAACATAATCATCATAAAAAGGATTTACATGATTTACATATGTTTTAAGAGCTATTTATACAGCAGTTACAATTAACATCGGGCACTTCACTGAAACTGTGTAGTGAAAATTAATTAGAAATTGTGTTGTATAGAAACAAAATTTTAACCCGGTATTCTTCCTAAACAAGAATAAACAATAGGAAAAGTGCAATGTGATCTACTACAAATTTTTACATAACTATATATCTACTAAAAAGAAGAAAATCGACCCACAAACCAGCACAACTCACACTAGGTAACCACAGTGTCTGATCTCATCAGGCTGGGCTTAGGTTTTAAAGACATGACTCTGTAGAAGCACAGTTAATTGTTTACAAATGAAGGCTTTTTGTTTCTTTTCCTGATTCATATAGATTAACATTAAGCATAAATATAAGACATCTATAATCACAAGTATGAATTCACTTGCCATGTAAGTTCCTCAGATATGTCAGTCTACAAAATAGCATTTTAATTGTGTATCTTTACCAGTTTTCAGTATACCCTAATTATGTCACTGTAATATTTTTAGTAAAGCCTATAGAAGTAACAGACAAACTATAAGATGTTGCAAATACAATTTATTAGCTTAAGATGCAAACAATTGTAAAGTACTGTAAAATGACATAAAGGTTCTCATCCTCCCCAACAACTATTTCTGACACTTCTGTTGGTAAAACAGGAGTGATTGAAAAATTAGTTAATCGGCAATACATGAATACATAATTTTTCGTAATGTCACACAAATGTTATTTTAAAAATACAAGTAACTGTAGCAGAACAAGCTCCCTTATTGTAAGGAAGTTATCATCGATATTAATCTTGACACAGAAATCCTATAATTACAAACTATAGGAAATATAAAATAAATGCTATCATTTCTGCTGTAAAAAAAAATTGCTTATACTGACTTAGAGACAAGAAAACCTTTTCTTATTCAAACTGACCAAAAGATTCTGCATTATCACTGAAAAACATTTTTAGGTGAACCATTTTGTATTTGGCATTCCAAATTCCTCACTTATTTTTAAAGAAAATTGGCTTCATATAAGCTACTAAGCTAATGTAATTGCTATAACAAATAGTAATCATGATGATACTTTTAACCAAGGTGGGGAGGTCATACCTTTGGTAGTAAGTTTCAACAGCTTCAGCAGAGTGATGCTTGGCATGTGTTCTTTTGATTTGTTTCTAGGAAAATGAAAAAACAAATAAAGAGTTTCACAAATGTGTCATAGATCAAAACACAGAAATCATGACTGTCCAAAACACATGTTCCCTGGCTATGGTTTGATATAGAAACTGAATTATGTTTCTAGATTCTTTACAGAAATGACATTCAATCTACCTATTGAATTGAACGTCTTCAGACTGTACTGCAATGTACCATATATGTAAAAGCCAATAAGGTCACAATAATTGAATCTAAATAAGTTTACTGAAGGCTGCAGAGGGCAAAGAAAAACTTGTTCTCTCTTTCAACCTTTGTATTAATTTTCCCTCAATTCCTCCATCTAAGTCTACTGCACTCTGGTTTTACAATTCAGTTGGCATTTTTTAACCAGTAAGAACATTGCTTAAAAACAACTTATTTGAAAAACTACAAAAAGTAATTCCATAGAGACTTGCCACTTGACTGACACCTGTCATCTCATGATAAATGACTCCATTTTCTGCCTTTCTTGCCTTCTGCCACTCCAGCAATGGTCATTTATCATCATCTCTGTCAGCAATGGAAAGCAGCACTGACAGTGCAAGTCAGCAAACATTTAGCACATGGAACCACGCAACACAGGGAAATTATTATTGTCAGAATAATAATGGTTTAGCATAATTTATTACAGGTTCACCAAATAAGCAAAGGCTAGATGTTATTAGACAGATGGATGGGTAGGCTTGGCAGCCATCCACTGAGACTCAGGCGGTGCTTGATGTGGAAAAAGGAACATCCTCCAAACCAATCAGAAAGCTGGCAGTTCAATTACAAGGAAATAAAGGGACATTCATCATTCAATTAGGCACCTGTCAACCCTCACAAAGGAGAAAACTTCTAACCTGGTACTCCTGGGAGAAGATGCTCAGCAGAGTGGACTGCGATTGACTGGAACAAATAAAAGAAGGACAAAGTTAATTACTGGAGTGCACTGCAAAGAAACAAAAGAGAAGAGAGCTTCAAAGGTAGGCCTGCTGCCCTGTAATCTAACAGAACATGAAAACAAGTGTGGAAAAGTTGTTCCAGATGAACACCTCAGACAAAGGCTTCCTGCTGCTAGGTCAAGGAGAGAGCATACAAGGGAGGGGAGGAAAATACAGCAAGAGTTTCAAAGCAAACGAGCATATTGTTTGGGTGATTCGTTTTTCAGCTTCAGAACCCACAAAGTCCTATCAGGAGCAGGTAGAGGAGTTGCAACAGGCAAAGAGGAAAACAAAGCAGAATTTCCATTAATAATTGGTGGAGTTAAATTCCATCTGCAGTTGGGAATTTGTTGTTTGTTCATTGGCAACATATTGAAATTCATTTTGTTAGCAGCAAGGGAATCTCTTCAGTAGCTGTCTCATATTCGGGTTAAAAACTTCCCCCTCTGTCAGAAGTAGCATATGGGACCACTGCAACATTCCCACTGAAACTGATGTGCTTTGAAAATAGAAACTTTCACAGCAGGAAGCTGAGATTCCCTAGAGTCGGTCATTTCCAGAAGCTGCCATAAGATTCATTCATCTAAGGCTCCACTCAATGTCAAACACCTGGCAATGAAGCAACCTGGAAAACATTCTTCCCAAGTGGGAATTTTTCTCTCTGAATTGTTAACGTTTAGAACTGGGATAAGATGTTTTTTTTTTTTTTTTCCTTCTGAAAGGCAATCAATACCACACTGCTACTGTTTTCAATTGTCCTCTGTGGATATATCTACCTCATCACATCCTGAACACAATTAATTACTCGTGATATATTTTCTAACTACATGCAACTTGAACAAATTATAGTCTCAATAAATTGAGTTTTATGGTACAGCAAAGCATTATGAATAATTAACATTTTTCCTTTCACAAACTCATCTACTAAGGCATAACACTGGTAGTTCAAAGATTTAGCAACATCTAATGTCTTGCTCTTCTATCTGATTTCTTCTATGTGAATTGAATACCTGTATTACATTATATTTACATTAAGTGTAAATTTTCTCCCCATACTTAAATGGCATTTGTCCTTGCATTTTCCACACCTCAGAAATACTAATTTAAGATAAGGAAGTCTTACTTCCATTTTGAAAAGGGAACACTGAGGCATAGAATGACTAAAGGGTTTGTTCAGGTTTCAGCAGACAGTATGTCTATGCGACACAGAATAAAAGGTAACCTCTAAACCAACCAGTTGTAGCATTAAGAACAAAGTGACGAGATTAATGCAGTGCTACACAAAGAGCTTACTAGTTTATCTTATCCATATCTATGCTTCCAGTATTTTTGCTGTAAGACCGTAATTTGGGCTTGTCTCCCTTGCGCAACATCTGTGTGACAGCAGTAAGCTGAGCCTTGATCTCTGGTATTTTACATATGAGAATATTCACCCTGAGTACTCACTGATTGCTGAAACTGTAGAAAAATGATAGCAACTAAGTAACATACAGATTTATGAAATTAAGGTATTAAAAAAAAAATAATTACAATACAGTCAAGAATTCATTTATTCTTAAATATACACCATTTGATACAGAGACCTGACCTTATGTACCACAATGCCTCCCCAAAAGGTTCACCATCCAATTATGGCAACATTCAACATCCATATATAATCACTAGAAGGTGGACAAAGAAAAGAAACTAAGCTTTTGTACTTCCAGAGGCTATATACATATGCAAAGCTAAGGTATTTGGAGTTGATTTATTTAAAAAAACCCTGCAGGCCATAAATAAGTTGGATACATATGGCCCCCTAATGGCTCTCCACGTAACCATTATCTGGCAGATTTATACGGTCACAATGGTATAACTGGATTTAAGAGAAGATGTGGAAAAAAAAAAGCAGAAAGGGACAGCATTTAACTGGATTTCTGGTTTGTGTTCTCTCCCACTGATGTAACAACTTGTGTATTTCTAGGCTATCCTCAGTATGATTACTGTACTTATTTTACCATTATCCTGTAATACTTACCTACATATAAAAAAGAATTGTGATGATTATTTCTCCCTTCACGGTTTTGAATCTTGTCTATTTTATTTGTTCCCTTCTACTTCAGTTTAGTCTGACAATCCTGTCCTATTCTTCCAACTGTTCAGATCACTAGGGACTTAACAAAAACACCAAAAATCTTGGTCCAATAATTGAACAAGTTGGATATATACTGTATTGCAGTACAAAAACATTATGACCATGAGAAAGGGAACTATTTAAATAATATTATTCAAAGAATTTTGAGCCTCACTGCCAGGACATTTTTCTCCCTCTCCAGGAGAAGTGGATTTATATATTCCTATGGCTGCTTTCACGTTTCTTCTGGTTAACATAGTTTCCCTCTTAAACACTGAAACTACTTATCTGCCACTCAGTATCTCCTTGCCATAATTCCAGTGCTGTAACTTCCTTGCAAAATGAAACAGGCCCTCAAGAGACAGCTGGAGTATCTACTGCAAGATGCCATTGACAGAAAATGGAAATGTGGTTTTGGAAAGCACTGACAAAAGTACTGTATACTTGGAGAGTGGACAAAAGACACGACATTGCCATGTAAGTTATCATTACTTCTACAGGAGCAGCCGATTTCATAGGGCTCCATCCAGCCCCTGACGCTTGTAGACAGGTTTTCAAATGAACAGACAAATTCACATAGCTGAAATATCCAGGAAAACAAACATAACACTGAAAATTTAGCTTTTATTCAAAATAACATTTCAGTGTTGCATTATTGCCTCTTATACAACAAACTTTATAGTAAGCCTCATAGTTTACTGGAAGGCTAGGGATATAGACATGTTTATTTCGAGCATGTTCTTTTGTTGAGAATCTACTGTAGAGTAAAGGTATAGATTTGCTGATTTTCTAAAACAAACAAAAATTCCCAACCTTGTAATTCTGAGTACTACTTAGTTTAAATAATTAATAAATTATCTTGTTATCCATCTTGCAGAACTAAATCTATCTTCCATGGAAACAAGCAATTTTTCCTCTTAAGCTGTGTAGCAGCCACTTACATGGAAACATTTTCTTCTGCGATTCCACATGGTAATGGATCTAACTCCCAGAGCTCTGTTCAAAGCAACCAGTCTCACTCTTCAAATAGTCTCTCTTTCTTGTACACCAGCATCCATAATGAACCAATTTGCCTTTCGTAACTCTGTGTTGATGTTGGTGCCATACATCCAAATGAATGCTTAACGTACTTTTTGCTTTTATAAATATGAAACTATATTTAGGCTGAAAACCGAATTCTAAAATCTGCTATAAAACACTCATTTATTTTTAAAGAAAATAACTTTTGTAAAATAAATGAAATGTCATTTCCAGCTGTGGTGGTTTAGCCCTAACTGAACAATGACCAAACCACCCAGTTACTCCTCCCCAACTCAGCAGGATGGGGAGGAGAATCAAGAGAGAGTTGTAGAACTTTCTGGGTTGAGATAAGGACAGTTTAATAGAACACTGCAAAGAGCAGGCAGTTATAATGATGGCCAAAGGACAAAGAAAAAACGAGCAATGCCCAATGTAACTGCTCACCGCGCTCAGCCCCCGCCGCTCAGCCCCGCCGGCAGAGCTGCAGTTCCCGCACTGGCCGCAGCGCCGCCCCGGCCCAGCTGCTGCCCTGATATCCCGAGCGTGATGGCACGTGGGGTTGAACAGCCTGGCCACGGCCCCAGCGGCAGCTGCGGAGAGTTAATGCTATCCTGGCCAAACCCAGGACACCAGGTTCCAGATGATATAAAGATATACTAATTTACATATATATATACATATATATTTAAAGTATTACAGATATCAGTCAAGCTAAAATGACAACTTCAAGTTTGGTGCTGGACAAGGAATATGCCTTTTGGTCATTTAGTATATAAGAACAAAATTTAGACCATTTCCTTGTACTGAATCCCAGAATTTGGTACAGCAAGAATGCTATCATCCCTGAAGACTATTTCAGAAATATTTTGTTTTGCAATGAATGTTCATATATAAACTAGTAACAGACAATAAGTTGATGCAGATCAGTGTTTCCTAACTGGAGTTTATCTAAAACTCTGGCCAAAAAGCAGATAGTAAGGATGAAATAAATTTAATTGGATCAGTTCATCTTCTCAACAAAGCAGGTTTGCAGATCTAGCCAAGACTGGGGTTGCTGTCCAACTTAATATTTTCTATTTACTACAGTCTCACCAGGGGAAAAACCAAATATGCCAGCTTCTGCAAATATTACGTTATCATCTCTTGCAAATAATTAATTCTTTAGGGATAAGATAAAACTTACATTTTTCTACTTTATTTTCTGACATTACTGAAAACATAAAATTTTAGGAAAAAACACCTCGATTCTACTAGTTTCATCTATTCACTTTAAAATGAGCTTCTTTTCCATCACCCTTAACAACACACTTTTCACCTAACACAGATTAAAAATTCAGCTTTACATTTCAAGTATTTTCCCATAGTAACATGGAAGAGTGTCTAGAGAGATCTGTAAAAAAATCCAACACACAAGTGGAGTCAAACAAGAGGAAAGCAGAGTCCATCATGAAACAAATATATATTTTATATATATAACAGAATTGAATTGCTTTTAAATAAATGAAATCTAGAAAAAAAAACATTGCTTCATTGCTTCCCTTCACAAAATGGGACATTTCATCTTGTTAAGAAGATAACTATATCGGTTAAAAAACTGAGTGTGAGGGTAGGAGTTGCATTTCCAGAAGTCTCAAGCTATTATGTGTGAATTCCTTCTCCTGGAAGTGCATACAACATTGCATGCACTTAGCTATTGTAAGAATTCAGGTAGGGGAAGAAATTGATTCTTTTCTTCTACATTCTCCAGTGTGAGCATATAGTACCAGTTATACCTCTTCACAAAATGTTCTGAAGCAGACAGCAAGAGTCCCTCATTTCTGGTAATTGGAAAAGAACCTCACCTTTTCATGTAATAAGTTTTAAAATAATTTAACTAATGCCATATTGAGCTTTAAAATAAAATACATACAATCCTGGGCTAGAATTGCACTGTGACAAATGCTAGATGAAGAATCTATGTCTGGAAATCAATACATCTATTTAATGATTTTTTTTTCTCACAGCTATCCTGAAATTCCAGAATCTGTATCCAAGATACATTTTTCCTGTTAATTTTTTCAAAGAAATGAAAGAAACCGAAACAGACTTTTAATTCTTATCTTCTGCATTTGGAACAGAGACTCCTAAAGAATGCAACATTTCTGTTCCGCCTATCATATGTTAACCAATCTGCTCTTATTTCTAAAAACTCTGTCAACAATTAATTTCAAATAGACCTAGCAACCTCAGTGCAAATATGCAACACATACATGAACTACAAAGCCTCTATGGCTTCCCAAGTACTGCAGGCTGTAAGCACCACTAAGCACCACAGTTATACCTGCAAATCAACTAAAGTCAGTCCAATGGTAAACTTCCTACTTGAAAAGAGGTGACAAGAAGATCCTCAGAATTTCTTCTGTGTGTCAGGATTGCCAGGATTAGAAAAAAAGCTTCTTAGCAGTCTAAATGGTCCCACACTAGGATCCAGGAAGACTCAATAACAGCAAAAGCCTACCAAAGCCTGAGAACTGCTAGGCCTGTGCGTATCCAAGAACATGGAACGAGGTACAGAGGCTCACCGACCTCCAGAATATCTATGACTTTAACCTCACTTCACTGCAGCTTTTAGTATTGAAATATTTCCTAAAGTTTTGGTATGCTTGTGGTCACTTCTCGGAAAGAAAATTCTCAAAAAAAAAAAAAGATGATTGTACACATTTGAGCTTTATCATTCACATATCTAACATTGATCTATCAGAAGTCAAGGAATTACCAATTTAAGCTAAATAGATATACGTGTCTATATATAAGTGTCTGTGAATACACATGGTTTGAATCAATCTATGAGTTTGAATTGGAGTAACTAAATGACATAAAAATACTTCGGTCCTTAGTTACAACACATTAACTTCTGTAAGTGGCTATGTTTCAATGTTACAGCTTCAAAGTTACCCAAGTTCAAGTCTGGGATACAAATCCAATTTTATTCATTCTGCAAAAGAAGCTTTTGATACAATGAAACATTATCAGTAGCTACCTTTGGACCATCAAAGCCAATACAGCACTGTTGCAGAAATAGTCTCATTGCAAATGTATTACAATAAAAATTCAACAATAATAATAATAAAAGTATACATATACATATGACACGAAGTATCTGCTGATATACTCATTTCTGACCTAGTTACCATCACATTTAAAATCAAGATAGAATTCAAGCTCATCTGGTGCTCTATAGCACTAATTTTGAAATTCTCTGAATATCCAGTTCAATAAACTATACAACAGCTCAACTTAAAAGACTTTAATATGAATCATTTCCTAAAAACTGTCTTTACGTCAACGTAATTTGTAAACCTCTGTTAGGATCAAAAATAAAAAGCAGAAGTAAAGAGTCTGAGAAAAAAAAGACATCCTGCGTTGCAAGCTTACACTGTTCAATGATAATAAAAAGGTTAAATGCAGGCATGTGCATACAACTTTTCTGGCTATAGCCAGAGTTATGAGAATAACTGTATGACAAAGCTCTGAGAAGGCTACTTGAAAAGAGTCATCACTTCTATGACCTTGACATTGGTTGGTCCCACAACTTCTATACAATTTAGTGATGTGCGAGAACAGATGATGGTGCAATACATAGAAATGGCAGCATTTAAAATTCATAGTAGCATAAGGCCATTACTTTTCCCACTGGGCCACTTGAACTTTAATAATGTCTGACCTAGTTGGCCAATAAGTTCTAGCAGCAGACAGAGGAAAATTGCCAGTATTAGATACTGTTTGAATGATTTTTCACTTAGAAAGACTTAGAAGTTCCTTTAAGAATGGGGCACCAGTTCTTCCTGTAGACACCTCATTTTTCAGTTTCTCTTGTAGTGGCCAGTGTATTTCAATGTATTTCAAAATTCCAATGAACAATTGGAAAAAAATAAAATGCAGAGGTAAATATAAATTATGAATACAGGTAATAATCACCAAATAATCCTAGCTCTTCCACCTTCTTTCACCTACACCACAAAAGCCTAATTTTCAACAGCAGTAATACAAGTGTAAAGTACTTCTGATCAAGTCCGAAAACGAAAAGAGCAGTAAGAATTAATACATTCTTTCTCCATTCACATATATATGCTTATGATGAGAACAATATTATGCTTTAACAGTGAGTAAACATTGGCAAATATTATGGTTAAAACAGGAACTCAAAACCCACAGGAATAGAAGAGTGGTATTTCCAAATGAAAGTAAACTACTTTTTTTTTTGGCTTATCTTAGTAGGCAAGTACAGAAAATAGATAGTAATTTGCCCAAGATATTGGTTTTTTCTTACCTGAGTTAAACAGCACAGTGCTTGCTGCATCAATGTTTGAAACCTACTAAAATGACAAATCCACATAGACTTGTGTATATAAATACTCTTTCACTAATGTTTCAAGTAAAGTCTCTTCCATAAAAACATTAACTAATATATAAGGTTCAATTTCCCAACTGGAAAATATTTTCAGATGCAATACAGAACCAAAATATATTCACAACACAGGCTTAAAAACTACAGCATCGGTGCTGAAATCTGAAATAAAAACTCTCAAATATTCTGACATCAGGCTTCAATGACTATCCAATTTTTCCCCTTTCATATACCAGAACTTCTCTAGTACCTTTTGATCATCTAGTCAGGGAGTCCATCGACAAAAGAAACTATAGGAATCAAATAGAGTTTGCCTCCCAAATACACCTTGAGAATCACAGTACCTGTCCTCCACATCTCCTTCTCCTGGTATTCTCTTGGATAAGAAGAAAGGTTTCCTAATGTCAAGGAAAGAATCAGTGAACACATCCCAAGACAGAGGCACAGAGCAGCATCCCAGATACTGAGAGAAAAATTTCCTTGTTTGCACTTAACCGTGCATCATCCACACTTTATTTCAATCTACTTTAGTTAAGATTATACAGAAACCATGTTTGCCAGTTTGAACTCTTAGTACGATTATCTAAATGTTCAATCATTAAATAAAAATACCAAAAAGTTGTAGTAATCAGATGATAGTTATGCCAAGAAAGATGCTCCTCAACTGCAACAGGAATGGACCTCAGCAGGTAGTTAAGGCAAAGAAGCTACAATTTAAATGAAGGATTTTTCCCTCACCTTTCCTATCTGCCCTTTGATAGGGCCAAGGTTCATACATTAAAAAAACATTCACTGAGTAGGCTATTACTGGAAAGAAATATTTGATATATTAATTTTATGTTCTACTTCCTAATATTGTTTGGATAACTCTATTGCACTACTTCCCTTCCCCCCTAGGAAAAGAACTGGATTACAGAACACCTTGCCAAGAAGAGTTTTACAAACTCCACTCTGAAATTTCCTGGTTGTGGTGAAAGGGAAAAATCATTCTACCTGTACATTTTTTTTCCCCTTCAAATGCATACTGTCCTATATAAACTAGATGTTTAATTTTAGAAAACTATTTTTTAATGAGTGAATGGCAATTTGAAGCTAATTAGGCTGTTCATTTTATGTAAAAAAATAAGACTGTATGTAAAAAGCATATCTGTGCCAATCCGAAACTAAATAAATCCCCAAACAATTTGCTCTTAAAAGTATATAATCAAATTTAGAAAACTATAAATTATATTTAAATTGATTATTTACAAGCAATTAATTACAAAGACAGCCAGGTGGCTTTCATTACATGAATTACTGTTAATGACACTTGCCTCATGCTGCTACTGTATTTAGCATTTGCATGTATCACGTGGCAGGCACATATACTGTTGCACAGCTATCTGCAGGGCAAAAAGTGGACACCTTAAGTCAAAAAAGCTTTCAGTAATGCAATAGAAATTGTTAATTCCTTAAACAAGACAGGATCTTACCAATGTTTCCCACACAGGACATAATTTAAAGAAGTTTAGTTCAATCAAACATGGATGATACAGAAGAGTGGTTGTAAGCAAATTCCAATTTGGAGAATGATACAGATTCAAGGCAAGAATTTAATGCATTTATAGCTAGTCCCCCTGAGATTTTTAGTCTTAAGCCCTAAACAGCATTTATCATTTGTAGAAGTCTATAATTTTAAAGCTGCTCATAATTAGAAAACTAAAGGAAAAAAAAAAAAGAATAATTCTTGTCTCTTTACCTAGCCAACAGTGCAGTACTTTGCATTGTAAGTTTTTTTACTATTTATGAAGATATTTATATTATAGATTATAGATTATATTATAATAGATTATATTAAAGTCTGCTTTCTGCTCCAGGGACATAGCTTACTGTGCATAAAGAGAATAAACTAGTTTCACTACTTAGTTCTCATTGGAAAGATGGCACAAACAGACAAGAAGGAATCTTAGCTGTTCCTTTTTACTAGTGGTCTTCCAGCACTCTTTTTTAAAAAGCTGTCTACCCACAACTTGCAGGAAATATGAAGGGAACATCTAACAAGAGGCAATCAGTGTATTATATTATTTTATTCCAAAACTTCTCTAACCTTTTTCTCCACTTATACTAACAGGATTTCATTTTCTCATCTCCTCTTTCCAGAGGATTTTTTTTTTGCACTGCTCTAAAAATCCATACACTGACCACATGCTTTGCTTCCCGTGGTGCTGCAGAGAAGGCTGAGTTTCAAGGAGAAGCCTTATTCCATGCACTAACTGAAAAGAATCCTCTCTGCTATAAACAGCCAATAGGTTCACCATATAGCACCAAAAATTGTCCAATCTTGGTAAAATGGGCCCAGAGGCTTCAGTAAATAAATGTGGAAGCCAAAGAAGAAGGAAAACTAGTTCAATATCAAACATTTGTTCTATGTGCAAATAAACTAAAGAAGATATCAACATGCATCAAGTTATACGGCATAACTCACTAACATATAAATTTTGGGAGTTGTTAAAAATGCAATAAATATGTACACTGCAGTCTTTACATTAAGCACGTAAAGGATCATACTTTGAAACAGAAAAACTCATGGGAACGATGTAACTAAACTTCAATGGAATTCAGTGAATTTTGGCTGTTAACTTCCAAAAGGCCTCATATAAAACATTCCAACCCTACCCTTTCCCATTTTAAAGTCTTAATATATTAGAATAAAGCCACAAAGTCCACAGTGCCTTTTCCTCCTTCAGATTATTTTTTATTTGCTCTTCATATCAGCTCTTTATATGTTGCCTAACTATGTATCAGTTCTTTGTATGTTACCTAAGAGTGGCAAATTGGCAGAACTAGGACATCAGAAGACAATACAAATGGAGAAGGTTGAGGAAAAAAGTATTCTGGACTGGACTGCTTACATCTCTGCATGCTAGTAACTAAAAACCTCTCTGACATATTCTTACAAAGTATGTATATTCTTATTAAAGAGTCAGGATCATCCGCTCAACTCTTAACTAATGGGCATCTAAACACCCTGCTCAGAAATAGGGATGTCAAGACTTGGTTTATAGAAAGCAAGAGACTGAGATGAAAAAAGGAGGCTAAGCCATAAATTAATTCTAATTTGAGGTGGATATCCTTTGTTTTCAAATTCCTCCTTTTAAGAATAAATGTTTCTTCTAATTAACTTTTATTTACAAGAAATTTCCCCACAACAGTAAAGCTGACAAGAGCACAGCAGAAATGTAAATACTTTTGTCTCTCAGAATCCCAAAGCATTTCGTTAATGCACCATTTTCCATTAAACCAACCACAAATAAATCTTTAACTTAAAAGTTATGGCTGTTCATATGTAATCTGTTACCTGGATTAGGGAGGAAAAAAAAGGCAGAAGGCCTCTCTAGCCACCTAATCACCATATCAATGACACATGCCACAACAGAGAAGCACTAGTTTATTTGATTGATCATGGTAGATAAACTCCAAATAACAGAGAAATTAACAAATGCTTGACATTTGCTCAACATCCATTATTCTGACACTGCTTTCAGGATTTCAAAGCCTGGGAGTATGCTTAATCAACATTCATATTCCCTAGTGAGTTACAGGCACCATATTGCGCCCCGCCTTAGTACTGATGAAAACTGCATATTGGCCATTTCCAAAATGTTCTGGGACTCCACACAGGGCCCCTTCTCTCCCTTGTTCCTGTTCTGCAGTTTTCTTTTAAACACTTCCAAGACAAAAGCATCTGCCAGTTTTCCTCTCTGGGGATGTATGCAAAATGAACTTAACAGTTTTAAGGCAGGAGAAACCCTCACATCTAAATTCATTCATAGGACAGAAAAGGGCCTAAGAGGCCTCTCTAGGGACAAAACCCTGCTGAAATTTTCCCCGACAACAGTGGGAGCTTTATAAAATCTAAGTCCAGACAATTTCCAATTCAAATGCCCAGCATAGCATGACCTTTGTCAGATCTATGAGCCCTAGATGCACCCACTATTTTTTTATTCTAACCAGCACAGACATTAGACAGGGCACTATTGCTAAGCAGGAGGTTGAATATTTGCATGCTCTTCTATTGTGAAAATGTAACAGTGACAGCACTGTGTCGAATTCTTTTCCCCCTAGAACTTTAACTCCATAGGAGAGGCATAGCTGACAGATGACTCTCCCAACATCTGTGTTATGTACACTGCACAGCTGAGGAACCTTGGATCACTGTCACAGCTTCTCATGACCAACACCTTTCTTGTATCTACTCATGATCAAAAAAGTAAAATAAAAATTTGAAAATGCTATTTTTTTAAATGAAAAGTAAATATGGTACGAAAGATTAACATAATTTAGTCATTAAGCTGTTCACATAGCAGCTCACCATATGTTGTATAAATGTCCCTTACAAAATAATTCATCAGACCTGACACGTTGCACATCATATTGTGTTATTTAATATGCTTACTAAAATTTCATGGATCAAGTACCACTTCTGAAAGCATTCAGAAAGCCGTAGAAAATATTTCTTCATCTTCCATGATTTATTTTGATTACCTTTTACTGCTACATGATAAAGTGGAACTTGGAAAATTACGAGGTTAAGGTTTATACAGCTATTGCTTCATATACTAAAATATAACAAATGGCTCCATGTCTATATACCATTTTACTTGCATTTAATATTCAGAAGCACATTAAACTAAGCACATTGCTTTCCACTGCATATTTTAATAATTTTACCTATTTCAGTAAACATCCCGATTCACTAATGCAAAGTTCCACTGAGACACATACGTACTCCTCCATAAACAGACCAAGGAGCTAAGAACTACAAAATAAACTAGAGCAAACAACTGTGATACATGTTGACCGAACCTGTTTACATAGAAATATATTAATTGCTGCACAGTAGCTGAAACATTTGAATAATATTTTTAAAGTATTGAATTTAAAATGTCATCACGGCAAGCATCTACAGCCAGAAAAATGGACAAAATTCTCTATCCAGAACCTCAATGCCACAAAAATAACAATGTATATGAATGATTGCCTGTCACTGGAGAGGTCTGTGTCTAAATAGTAAATTAAAAAAAAATGTAAGCAGGAAACTTGTGGATAATAGTTGTTGGGCAAACAATGGGATTTCAGTTTTGAAGGAAACACTCCATTCTTTGAGGTCATACCAAACAGATAGATATGGCTAGAAAAATATTTAGACTGAAACTATGCATTTATTCCATAAATGACCATTTTCCTTTTTCTCTCTCAGACCAGGCATGTCAAAGGAACACAATACAAGCGACAGATAAAATGTAGTCCAACTTCTGGTTTTGGTTAATAATTAAACTCTCCTTTCTCTAATAATAAGGGAAAACATTCCCATGTCAGATAACTCATTGCAATGAGGTCATTAACAGTGTATTTGGAATAGAACTTGCTTGGCCTATTGGAGTACCTGCCAACTGATGGAAACAATTTTTCCTTTTTAAGCCATGGAAGAATCAGAAATGTAGCTTAAGAGTTCTATTTTGTGCATCCAAGATAATGCACTTGTATAGGAGGACACATTGCTCAGCTCTATTGAAAACTGAAAGACAGCTGCATTGACAACATATATTTTAGATTAATGCTGGAAATGGTTACTGTTCAATAGACTTTTCATCTGCAGGAACATACTCTCTGACTATTAGTTATTTTACTTTGTACTAGTTGTAGTAATAGGTATCTACATTCCACAGAAGTGCAATAAAGAACCAGATGTTACCAGTATCAACAGTGAACTGTTAAGAGGTTCTGCCACCTCCTAGCCAACTACAAATGGAAACAAAGACATATGGTGTCCTTATTGCGGTCTTTGTCCTCAATTCAGTGAGGAACTGTGAAAGACCCGTTATATTAATTTTAGTCTTAGTTTTTACATTGTCTTTGAAATGGTTTCAGATAGACACAAGAGGTAGTCACCTGTGTTATCACGTCACTCTTACTTGAAGAAACATTTCACAACATTTGATTCCTGTGGAAGAAGAATGTGTGCTATCTTAGGACATTTTCTTCCAGTGTAGAAGCTCCCAGAAGTATCTAGACATCAGTGCTACCAAATGTTTACAATACCTTGCAGGCCTTGGAGCAGATGTGCAAACAGAGAACATTCACTCAAAAATAAAGTGCTTTTCAGGACCACATCCTGACCTGAAGCCATTCTGCCAGTCTGGATGGACAGCAACACTTGTTTAAATATACTGTTCAGATAAAGTTGGGGACTGAAGTTCAAGAATTCTCCAGCACGAAGCAATGAGACTGTCACTGTCAATGAGGCTACTAGATTTCCTGGAGTGTGCACTGGAAGGGATAATATATCCCATTCATATGACTACCACAGTCAAAATGTTATGGACATTGGAATAATAATAAAAAAAAAAAGCAACAAAAAATGTATGAAAAGAAACCATAAAACAGATAAAAATGCTTTAGTTACTGACAAAACAGAAGTTTTCAACCTAAAGTGTTCACAAACCAAAAAGTTTTTCCCACAAGAGGTACAGATATCTGTTTGGAAAATTTAAGCTTTCTGACAAGAAGTTCATAAAATCACATTGGAAAGAGATATGGCATTTTCACCAGGAACTTAGAGGAATAAACGATTAAAAAATGATCTCATAGAAGCATAGATGTTATTTTATTAAGTGATATGATAAGCTATGAGGCATATATCAGAACCAAAATAGTTGTAGTCATTAATTTAAGTAATAAATCATAGGTCCTGCCAACAAAGACAGCGAACTGATGCTAACAAGAAAATGTATTATTTAATATTGTCATGTGTTATCAAAATGTAAGTGTTTAGGACATATCTTAGATTTTTATAATAATATGCATCTAATACATTGCTGTTTTGACACATACAAGAATCAAATTTATAGGCCTCATTCAGCACTTGCTTTCTCTTCTGTGAACACAGAATAGATTCCTGAGGGAAAAAAAACTCAAGAAGTGAATGTTTCAAATAGATGTTTGCAACAAAACTGAGATGATTTTCTTGCTGTCTTGAAGTAACTATCACAAGCACAGCATCTCATTAGAAAATGAAAACTAATGTTACTTGCCCTTATATAAACAGAACTTTTCCCTGAAAGTTCCCAGGAAATTCAAATAACTATGGAATTTATCTATACACTTGGACAGCAAAATATCTTATAATTTGCTACAAAGTTAAAAAATATTCTGTACAATCCTTATAAGTAAAATATCAATAGTGAATGAGACTGCTAAGTTATAAAAATAGCAGAATTTTTATTTTCCATTGTGTCATCCTGTTTGTTTCCTACATCAGTTTAAACAACACAATGGAACGCTACAATGATTTTCACCAACTGCCTCTCTAGCAAAAAATGCCAAAATCTACGTTAGTTATTGAAAAAGTGATCTATTCCATTCCTTCCACTCATCTCTCAGGACTCTGAAAACTGGACAGAATGATGATCTGATTCAAAAACTGACATCTGAAAGCGTAGGAAATGCAATTATGCCTTTTGGCAAGCCCAGCCACACTAAACAACCGCTGTGCATACACCTTTTCCAACACTACATCTCTGCTGCTGTACAGCCGGCTGCATAAGGTCCCTCTGCAGGAGGGTCAATTGTTTCCAAGATCACTGCTTTTTCCAAACATTTTTGTTTTGCTTTAGGGAAACTGTATGGATAATAACATTCCTGTTTGCATTCTGTTTTACTTTCATTTTCCATCTACTCCTCCAAGTATCACCACAGTTGCTTTTTTGGAAGTGCTTCACTCAGTGTTTTAAAACACTTGAGGAAGCAGTGATCAGAGTATGGAAACTAAATTTTCTTCATTAAATCTACTGAAGCAGATATTAAAAATGCATTTAATATACTGGGGATGGCTGATAGGCATCACTGACTGTGACAGGCCAGTTACTGATGAGCTGCTGTCAGACGGCCTTCTCAGCAGGGATCTGTGTCTAAGGCTGCTGAAGGACAGCAATATCTTCCCTTGTGTGTAAGCTCTATTCATCTCCCAAGTATTTACTAAATCATAGACCTTTGCACACAAACCCAGTGTTTCAGCGCATGCTAACAAATGATGGATGGCCTAGTCAATTCGTTATGTCCTGAAAGCGTGATTTCCTGCCATTCCAATCATCAAACCTCTAGAGCCTTCAGAGCTGATCAGTCCTGGAGAATATATTTTGCAGGCTCTATTAAAGGAGTAGAGGTTCTTTCCATTAGTCTCAAACTTTTTTTTTTCCCCCTGGCTGATTTAAAGAGAACTCTCTCCTTCCCCCTCCTTCCAACAGCACCACTGCTACAAGTCTTATCTGTGTATAGTATTCAGGGCGTTTACTGTTAGTATGTTAGTAAAACAGCACTCCTGAACATCAGCCAGTTAAAAGACAGATTATGCTTGTGACTACTATAAAACTCAATAATCTTTCATTTAAATTCATCTATATGTCTTTATTACGTAACCTAGACAACCCCCAAAACATTTTGTAACTTAGCTGCTTTGATCAAATACCTTTTACAAAAAGAGAGTGCTCAAAAAGACCCGTTTTCTTTGTATTTGCCTAGTGAAACATATCAGAGCTCTCTTAATTGTGGTCCTCCTAAAAGCGTAGGCCACTTAGTAATAAACTTCCAACGTTCCAAAGACAGGTTAGCTGTCACAGAAATAAAGCTTCTAGATTTCACCCTTTCAATAGCAAGGCAATATATTTGACAGCCTTTATTCTCCTTGCTAGAGAAGAAATTTTATTTAGCTTACCTATTCAATGATCTATAGGAACAGAATATATGCACTTCTTATTCTGAAACACTGAGCTTCAAATGAGTTAGCCCACAGCTGCTGAAGAGTTAGTTGTCTACAGTACAGCACCGTTTTTGAAGATGGTATAACAGACACGAGTAAACTTTAGGTAAGTAAGCATTTGGTTCCTCTGAACTGCAAAGACCTTGGATTTCTTTGCTTACTAGGTGTGATCCTGCCATAGACAGCACAAACCAATACACATTGCCCTATCGTTCACCTCAACCTTGACCTGGAGATTAAACTCACTTTTATTGCACACAAAGGTCATCTGTGTTAGGTCAAAATTCAAAGTCCCTTGTCAGCTGAGGTTGATATATTCCAACCTTTCCTACTCTAATGCATCAAATTTTTCATGGTGAGGTCATATTCAGCAGACAGTGTATTCAGCAATTTATCGTACCGTTGTAATAAAGCCCAGAATATGACTGTCCAAAAAACAACACATTAATAAAATATTTCCCCTTCTGATGTAGCAAATCTTCTCTGCTCATAAAACTCTAGCCTAGACTTGTTTTCAGGCTTCAGAAGAATGATGCAGTACAGATCTGTTTCTGAAATACAATCAAGAATTACCAGGTCTATCATCATCCTTAAGTACAAGCAGTGCAAGCAACATGAATATAACGGTATCTTGAAATCCACAAGTCAATTAAAATGCACATATGGTCAGTGTTAAACTTCCACTTCATCCTTCCTTAACGACCACCATAATCTGGCCCTTAAATCTATAGACATCTGTTGGTCTGTCTGATGACACCAAGCTTGCTTTAGAATGAAATACTTAGAACAGTGCCACAAGACTTATTTTCTTATCCTGCTGGTGATTATCATAACGATGGAATTTGTGAAGTGACAAAAATTAAAACTAAATTAAATTTCATGAAGAAACACAGTAATGTACACTGTGATCAAGTCCTTCAGCTTTTACAACAATAAAAAGACTTTGTCTCTTTCTTTCTCTCCTTTATCTTTTTTGCATTTCTTTTAATCTTTTTCATTCTTTCTCTCTTTTCCCATTTTCTTTTCCTTTCCTCCTCCTTTTCTCTTTTTCCTCCCTTTAAAGTTTTAAATCTTTCTTCTCTTGCATTTTCTCTCTTTTGCCTTATGTCTATATTTTTATCTTTTTCTTTTTTTCCCGTCTTGTTTTCTTTTTCTCTCTGTATTTTTATCTTTTTTCTCTTTCATCCTCTTTCTGTTTCTTTTTCTTTTCTTCTAACAAGAGCATCTAACACACAACTACAACAGACTCAGAATGCATATTCAAAATATAGGGAACTCATTTCCACCTCTGCTTTAAAAGATCTCCTCTAATCACTGTATTTCACCATCAAATCTTCAAAGGATTTAGAATTGGCTTCTAAGTCGTTTGTATAAATTCCTCAAGGCCAAAAAGCTTTTCCCTTTACTCATCCAAAACAAATTTCACAAGTGTATTAAGCCCTGCTCTGTATGATTATTTTGTTTCACAAAATGAACTGCACTCCCATATAGCAGCACTTCCTGTATTGGAAGGGGAAAATGTTAAGAGAAAAGACTTAGCAGTACTCAAGGATTCAGAAAGTACAACCATAACTATCGGAATGCTTGTAAAGAAGAAGATGATTACAGAAAACTACAATGGACTTCAATTGACTTTCATAATTACACATGCTTATACATGTCTTCTACTTTTTAGTTAACAGACAGAAACAACTCAAAAAATCACTTTCCATCTCTTTTCAAATAATCCAGAAGGCATCTATATCTGAAGACCTAGAATTTACATGTTTCAATGTTAAGAATTTTCTGTTTAAACCCTGTCTGTGCTTTGGAGAGCCTTCAAACTGATTAAAACTATTTCCTATTCTATTCTGAAAACTTCCACTGCTATCAATAGCTAGCTTTTATATAAGTAACTTCATGTTTAATCTAATAAGTAATGGAGGAAATAAAGTTCTTATGAGTTATATGCTAATCTAGTTCATTTCTGTCACACAATACTTTGTATTACAGGGAAGAATTAGTATCCTTCCTACTTAGAGTCACAGCATAAGCAGTTTTCTATCAAAACATACCAAATCCAAGCAGTTGCAAGTTTTTTAAGGCTTGTTTACTGACATTTAAGGAAAAATGGAAAAATGCCCTCTGGTTTTGCCTATCAAAGTTACAGTAGATTTCCTACCAAGGGTTCAAATAGCAAGAATACCTTTTCAAAGAGAACACTATCAGTTCAGAGCTCACATAATTACATTGTATAGTAAACTTTTATTTCATTTTAAGATTATTTTGAGTATCAACATTTTATTGTAGGCCATTTCTGAAAATTAATGAGCTAAGACCTCTTTCTCATATCTTATAATAAATCTGTTTGCCTGTGAGATCAAATGCAGTTTCAAATACATAACAAATTTTAAATTATATTAAGCTTTTCATAGAATTACAGAATGGTAGGAGTTGGAAAGGACCTTTAAAGATCATCTGGTTCATCCTCCTTTCTAAATCTGGCCCACCTAGATCAGGCCACACAGGAATGCATCCAGGTGGGTTTTGAAGACCTCCAGATAAGGAGCCTGTGCCAGGGCTCTCTCAGCTGAACAGTAAAATAGTTTTTCCTTATGTTTAAATGGAACTTTTGGTGTCCCATAGTCTTTCCATTACCCCTTATCCTGTCACTAGATACAACAGAAAAAAAGTGATGCCTTAACCTCCTGACATTCACCATTTAGATATTTGTAAATATTAATGAAAAACTTCCACAGTCTCCTCTTCTCCAGACTAAACAGCCCCAGTTCCTGCAGCCTTACCTCATAAAGAAGATGCTCCAGTCTCCTGATGATCTTGGTAGTCCTGCACTGGACTCTCTCCAGAAGTTCCCTGTCCCTCTTGAGTTGGAGAGTCCAGAACTGAACACAGGACTCCAAATGAGGCCTCACCAGGACAGAGTACGACCTGCTGGCCACACTCTTCTTGATGCATCTCAGGATGCCATCGGCCCTCTTGGCCATGAGGGCACATTGCTGGCTCATGGTTATGCTATTATCATCAGGACTCCCAGGTCTCTCTCTGCAGAGCTGCTCTCCAGCAGGTCAACCCCCAGCCTGTCCTGGTACATGGGGTTTTTCCTCGCCAGGTGCATGACTGCACTTTCTCTTGTTGAACGTCATTCATGAGGTTCCTCTCTGCCCAACTCTCAAGCTGGTCGAGATCCCACTGAGTGGCAGCACAGCCTCTGGTGAATCAGCCAGTCCTCCTAGTTTGGTGTCATCAGGGAACTTGCTGAGGGTATACTCTGTCCCCTCATACAGGTTGTTGATGAAGATCAACACAGGCTTCCAACTCAATTCCGTGCCATTGATCACCACTCTCTGGGATCTGTCATTCAGCCAGTTCTGGATTCACCTCACTCATCCAATCTACACTGCCTGAGCTTTCTGATGAGGATGTTATGGGAGATAGTGTCAAAAGCTTTGCTGAAGTCAAGGTAGAATTCACTACTCTCCCCTCATTTAGCCAGCCAGTTATGGAAGTCATGGAAGGCTAACAGTTTGGTCAAACAGGATCTGCCCTTGGTTAATCCATGTTGACTCCCCCTGATAACCATCTTATCCTTCCTATTTTTATTGACAACACTGAGGATGAGAGGATGAGTTGTTCTGTTTCCTTCCCAGGGATGGAGGTGAGGCTGACCAGGCTGTAGTTTCCCAGGTTGTCCTTCCTGCCCTTTATGAAGGCTGAAGTGACAATGGCCTTTCTTCAGTCCTCAGACACCTTGCCTGTCCTCCAAGAACATCAAAAAACCAAGGACAGTGGCTTAGCAACCACATCAGCCAGCTTCCTCAGCACTATTGGACACTGCATGTAATAGACAAAGAGCAAACTGCAGTGTAAAACTTCATATATTCTTAAGTCCAACAGAAAAGAAGAAGAAATATAAAACTTTTATAAGTTTGTTGTTTTCATAGTAGCTCTACCTATGTGCTCCAGATCATTTAAACATAGTACACTACAGCAAATTATTTGCCTCTTCAAAATAGACAGGGTGGAAATTTACCAATCACAGAATCTCAAGGATTGGAAGGGACATCTCCCTCCCAGTCTCTGTATCTGCTGCTAACATCCACTTTCTTTTCTCCTATGAGCTAGTCTACTTACATCGATGAGGCTGTTTATATAGGCACAGCATGAATTTATTTCACTGTTAAGTAGAGCAGTAAGAGTTTAAAACATGTCTTTATACTTTATTTTTTGTAAAACTGATACAGTTCTAGTGCTCACAGACACAAAGGCAGCTTTCTAAATGAGATTTGCTAGATCAATGTTTTCAGAGTAAAGAAAAACAGCCTCTAATTTCCAAAATAATTAACTAACTATTCAAAAGAGCAGAGGGCAGAAGTTACAAGTATGTTAGGTTTGTTATGATGAGAGCTCTTTCAGGCAGAAGAGAGTGCAACAAAAGTATCACACACCAGTAGGTTGCCTGCTCATAGGTAAGATTTCCCTGTTCAGTATATCTGTGGTTGAGTCCTGAGCCTATAACTCTGAAATCCATGTAGACAGCTGGCTGCCTTCTGCTCTTGAGCTTCACTGTCCTCCCTCCTGGGTAACATCAGCTCCAAGATGCACTACAGCAAAGAACAGGGAATTATCCTTCCACCTTGAACAAATTTCCAGGCTCCACTAGCAACAGGTACCAGAACACAAAAATGGGGGAAAAAAAAAGAAAAAAAAAAAGAGGAAAAAGAGTTTCTGTTTCCTATCACAGCCATCTTGGCATTTTAAGTAGTGCTTAATAATCTAAACACCACCGAAAAGGCAGGAATAAATCACTAATGAAAAAAATTATATTTCCTTGCAAATAAAACTGGCTGGAAGAGGAAAATAAGAAGCCTATCTAACCCAATTCTAAAAAGCATAAAGAAAGCCAACACTGGAGAAGAGGAAGACAAAATGTTAACTCAGTCTGAAGTGGCCAGGAAAAGAAAACACTGATACCATTCATTTAAACTTCTTTAGAGCGTCTGTTTTAGTATGAACTGTCACTGAGAAAGTTATAAAAATGAACAAATAATAAACAGATTCTATTTTTCAATTTATATTGTGAGACATTATCATGCAAATACATTTTTTAAAAAATAAAAAAATTGTGAAATTGTGAAATAAAAATCCTGTTGGGATACTTTCCAGGCACAGTGTCATTTAATAAAGCTATCAGTAATTTGCAGAAAGAGCAACATAATTACTGAAAATGTGTGTAAAACCTGAAGTGATATTAAGTAATAAAGAAGACATGTCATGAATGTAGAGGGACGTCCACCACTTGATATGCTCTGGGAACAAAGACTATGCACATTCCAACAATCAAACATGAATTGACATATGTAAAAACCAAATAACCATACTTAAATATCAAGTACATCAAACCTTTGCAGCACATTTTTCTCTTGTTGGGAAAAAAAGAAAAGATGGGGAGCAGTGTGGGGATGAGTTCTCCTCTCACATTTTTATGCCAGCTTTCTGCTGTAAGAAAAACTCTTCCTGATCACTAGGAAGAAAGCTTTCACAGAAGAGACACAAACAGGGCAGCACTTCTTTGAACAGATGCATGGAAGAAAAGTTAAGACTCTCACAGAGCAGCTGCTATAAATTCTAAAACTTTGAAATCCTAGCACTTTGAAACTCTTTCTAAACACAGTTTGCACTCAAATAGGCTCAAAAGAGAATGCTTCTTTTACAGGAATAAAGGTACAGGTACTGAAAGTGAAGTTATGCTAGAGGCACTAAGTTTGTTAGTAAGGAGGAAAAACGATACAGACTACGCTAATAGTGCCATGGAAGAATACAGCATTCCTAGATGGAATGAAATATCTTTCACAACAGTTGAATGCAAGAAATTGAAAAGTACAGGTTTTGGAATCTCTAAAAGATGCAAGGCTACTGAATCAATTTACACTGTCAGAAAGCTTCTGGTATTCCCAATTCAAGTGCAATATAGTATCAAAGACTCAGGACAGAAGCAAACCATGAAAAACTTAGCAGAAGTAAAAAAAGAGACAGTATCATAGTGAACCATGTCAGCGAAGCTGCACCCTTGGAAATCTTGGTAGATACCAGAGAAAGACTTACCCAAGAAAACTGTAATATTAAATATCAGAATTGCATACAAAGACAAGCAGCAAAATGTGTACAATATATAGATTTGAGAAGGATTCAGTCATTTGTCAATCATGTTCCTATTAGCAAGAAGCTTCAGGAAAATTTCTGAAGAGAAACTATGTATTCTGCCACATACCGAAGAATGGAGATTTTTTTTTTTCACTAGAAAAAACTAAAATGAAGTACTAGAGTATGACCTTGTCTATGAAGCAAAGCCTTAGAAGATGGACTTTTCTGGACAAGTTAAAGTAGGCCTTGAACACAATTAAAAGTTTAAAGGTCTACTCTACATCTTGTTGTCATACTTGGGTAATACTAAGGTGATTCTTATGCACAAGATTTCACTTGTTGGCAGCTCTAACTACTTTTTAAGAGACAAATAAGCACTGAGAAGAAAGAGATTGGTAACTTTCTCAGAGTATTTCCTGCAATACCCTAGTTTTCCTAAAATTAGTCCTACAATGGATAATCCAATTTAGACATTAGGTCTCACTGAAAAGAACAGTATCACAGAAGAACATAAACCCATGGTCAAAGAGAAGGCAGAAGAAGAAAATTCAGAAATTACAAAGAAAACCACAAATTATTAGCAAGTGACAAACAAAGCGGAAAAGGTGGTCTGCTTTTGAAGAACATGACATGGAACAGATGGAATTATCAGTATGTTATATCAGCATGTTACCCACCTGGACAAGTTCCTGTGTGACCTACTCTAGGTGGTCCTGCTCTGGCAGGGGGGTTGGACTAGATGATCTTTCGAGGTCCCTTCCAATCCGTAAGATTCTGTGATTCTATGATTATTAGGGATGTGAAGAAGCTCAAAGGAGCTATGTACCAGTGATCCAATACTGGCAGAGATTTATTGTGCTTAGTCCTCAGAATTACATTTTTATAATTCCCAGTTCATCCAAAATTCCTGCTGTTAGAAGACAACTGCTAAGCATGTAACAAATACCTTTAGAACAAATAAATACACACATTGGTATTGCCAGGCATGGAATACAAAGTGCATCACTAACAGAAAAAGAACAGCAACTTGACTCCAGAGTTTCTGTTTTCCCAAAATAACTGGATTATAAGCAAAGTAGACTAAATCTATGTTGTCTGTAATTTTACAGGATTGTAAAAAAAAAAATAAAAAAACACTACTAGAAGCAGTCTAATTTTGACTGTTTGATTTTAATAAATCACATGGCAACACCTCTGAAGCAGTCATCTCACCTGCTGAAGAAGTTCAACAGTAGTAAAGAATAAACAATCTTTTAAAAAAATTATTTGGATTTACAGGCCATGTTGGCAGCCACCGCATAGCCTATCTATACACACTAAATTGTGGCAATAGTTTTATGGAAATTACAACTTACTCTTAGGGAGAAATTGCAGAACAAGAAAAAGCTTATAACAAACTGTGAAAGTTGCTTTAGACAAACAAGGAGCATAAACAGTGAGCTCTCAAGAAACACCACAGACAAGGGAGGAACCAATAAATAAGACAGTATTAGAAAAAAAAAAACCAAACACAAACTTGAGCAGATGAATGCAGAACTCCAGAGACTCTCAAGATGTATGAGGCAGTAGGAACCAGAAATACTTGAAAACTGCCAATTTATGTATTGCATTACCACTGGAATACTGATCTTTCTCGGGAAGAAACTGAAAGTGCAAGGTGAAAGTAACTATTTATGGATGTTAGTACTTTCCAGTTTGAATCAGCAACTGCTACCATGTAATAATGACAGACTAGTTACGGACACCTTCATCACATTGCAAGTACCATGACAGATTCTGGAATATATTCTTATAAAGACTGAATTACAAAGCTGGGGGGAGCTGGTTACTTGATTTTGATTTTTATAAAGAAAAAATTGTCCAAAAAGTCCAATCAGACTCTTCTCATCCTAGAAGGGAATGACACGGGTTCTAGATGATAAGAAACTTATTCCATAGTTATTCAACACATCACTGAAAAAGCATCTTTTTGCATTTAAGATGGCATACAAGTTTACATATCTCCGCAGCTGGCCTCTTTTACAAAATAATGATCATAGAGTCTGCCTAGTTTTCATATTATAACACGTATCTATTTCAAGACCTCTCCCTTGCTGCTATGCAGTGGCCTCAGAATATAGCATTTTATTTTTTTTAACTGCATCTCAAAATCATTAGCCCAACATATTTTCTACTTCAAACTTTTTCCTCTAAAGGTATTTGGCAAATGCCATACAAAAAAATAAACAAAAAGTCAACAAAGAAACTTCACTTGCTGAGCCATTCATAGAAAGAAGACATGCAGATCTCCTCAAAATATACTTGACAGTTTTTAAAAAAGGTATAAATTAATTCATCATTCAAATAGAAGAGTTAGCCTTCTCCCATGAGGGACAAACAAAATTCAATAGATGCCCACCAGAACATTCATATCAGAAGATTCTCACCTCATAATGTGGATAATAAGATAATAGCATACTAAGCCAGCAAACCATGGAAGCAACTACTATAGATAATCTTTACTTTTCAGTGTTCACCACTCTTATGCTAGCTGCTTTAGAAAAAAAGTAAAGTTTTTTTCCTGACATAACTCTACATTGTTATTCTTATGTAGTTTTTCAGAAGTCATCAAATTCTGAAACCAATGGATCTTTTACATCAAAGGAGTTGGACTGTGACTGTTTCAGCAGAACGGCCCAGTCTTCTTCTGACAAGATTATTTTCACTATTACAACTACTTTGTGTGCCTATGTATCTGTCTTGGGACTGAGTTTTTACACACTGTGACTGACCTGTGTGTAAGACACAACCCAAATTCTAGTCTTTTTTCAATCCAAACCAACCTAAGTTATAACTTTTTTTCAAGATGGCTTTTAAAGGAGACTACAAGAAGGGAACAAGCACACGTGTGTGTGCATGCACATAAGTTCATTAGTTCCACAGTGATAAAGCCAAGTCTAAGCTCCTTAGACATATGCAGTCACAGTAAGTGGTTTCCCAAGACGTAGTATTGTGCAAGATGAGCTGAGTTCCCAACAATGCAACTCAGTATGCTCAGTGAACCAATTGTATTGCTTTAGCATCACTTGTTTTCTATAACAGGTTTATTACCTCAGCTTCAATTTTAAATGTATTACATGCTTTCCTGAAAAGATTCTGTTGGAGAGTTTAAAAGCCTAAGTTAATGCTGTCTCTTCATCCACGTTCTTTAAGTTACACACAGCTTCAGTTTCCTCAGCTATGCTTGTGGTAAGACTACCAAGGTTTGCTCAGCAAACTTGGCAATGGTCTTCTATTTAATTTCTCTCACTAACCAAAGTTAACTACACTTAAAAACCTAGTATGCAGGAGGATTTTTTGTGATTTGAGAGACAGTACCACTCCTTTCTCCACAGAACCTGATTTGGTTTTCTGTCCAATTCAGCACTAGTAATGCTTCCCCTAAACCTGAAAAAGAGAAAAACCTTGCGGTATGTGCTTTATACCTCCTTTACCGTTGGCCATAAACAAATTTTGGCAATGAACATCATTGCCCAGAGCATATCCTACCATGTGTACCTTTCTATACTAGCCTATCGCCTTTGACATTTTTTTTTTTGCAGCTCAAATGAAGATCCAGCCTTCAACTGGAGGGCAGAACCACGTAAAGGCATGGGTCTAGAAGGCCCATTCTCTCTGAGCCACAGGGGCGGTACTAGAGTACAGTATTAGAGGCTGGATTGCACTCATGGGTTCAGACACAGAGGAGCGCCCTGAGCCTTAAGGCTTCACTCACATAACAACATCAACTTGGTATTTAAGAGCCTCATAAAGGAACTCCAGAGCATTTATTTGGACACGTGGCAGTGAGGACATGTTCTTTATTTTGTTCCAACTTCTCGGGTCACATACAGCAAGAAGCACCGTGCTCCCAGCAGTTGCTTCCGTGAGCTATTGCTTGCCGTCGACGACCGTGTGCTTGTCCGAGTGATTTTTGTACCGTGTGTGGCCTGGAGCAGGCGGCGCAGCGCCCGGCGGCGCGGCGCCGCTCACCCGCCCGCAGCCGGCTCTCGCAGGGCGCCGCCTGAGGCTCGCGCCGCCCGCGCCGCGCCGGCCAGCGGCCCCAGCGGGCAGCAGCACTTACCTAGGGAACTTCTCCTTAAGCTTCCGCAGGCTCTGCCGGGTGGGCTGCACGTGCCCCAGGAACTGGGCTATTTCATCGTACTGGGCTTTGGTCAGCTTCATGCCTCGCAGCGCCAGGCCTGCGCAGCGGCGGGAAAGGCGAAGGGAGCGGGCTGAGCCGTTCCGGCCATCAGCACCGCACCCGCGCGCCGGGCGGCAGGAGGCAGGAGGCGACCGACGGCGGGGGCGGGGGCGGGGGGGAAGGGGCCGCGCCGCAGCGATCCCTGGATACTCCTTGCTACAAGACCGCCGCCGAAGCGCCCACGGGCAACGGCCGCGGCTCCCGCGGCTGCTGCTGCTTGCCGCCGCTCCGCTCCGCTCCGCTCCGCCCCGCCCCGCCGGGATGAGGGGGGCGGTGCGAGCTGCCGTCCCGCGCGCCCAGCTCTGCGCAGCCGCCGACCCGCGGCGGTCACAGCCCGGCGCGCGGGTGCTGGAGGGCGCAGCGCGGCCCTGGCGGCTTGCCAGGGGCACCCTTGCCCTGATGGTTCGCACGGGGGCGGCCGCTTATTCCCGAGGGCGATGGAAGACGCTTCCCCGTCTTATGGCCAAGGCCGGGCCCCTTCTGCGCCCTGCGAGGGCGGCGGGAGCTCGTGTGGTGGGAGCTGCGCTGCACGCCGCGGGTGCCGCCGCCAGACCCGCGTGGCCCCGAGCGGCCGGCGGCGCTCAGTGTCTCGCGCCTCCTGTGGAAGCTGGCGCCGGGCTGCAGATGCGCTGTACAGGCTCGGAAGTGTTCACGCACTTGAAGCGTGATTTTTTTTTTTAAGTTTCTTCCCGGAAGTTGCTTTTGAAAGTCTCGTTTCTTCCGGTTGAAAGAGAAAATCGGCGCCTTGGTAGCGGTGCTGAAGCTGTGGGTCCTCATAGGGCCTGAGGGCTGCTGGGCTGGCGCCTTGCATGTGCGGGCAGAAATGGCTCCTGCTGCATTTTAGAGGAAAACGATCAAGTTTGTGCTTGGATTTAGTACAAGTTTATTAGGTCACAAGCTTAAACAACCAATGTTATTAAATGTCGTTTAATTACCAGTGTGTTGAAAGCATTAATTTCTGTTCTGGGTATTTTTAATAACTGGAAAACTTGGAAGATACGTATGCTGTTTTATAAACAACACCTAAAAAGTTATGAAGATTGACAACCATGTGTTTGAGAAGTATAAATGTTGCCTTTAATCGCATTCATGAACTTTGTATAGGCTACTGGAGTCTTAACCTTGAGGAGTCAGGTAGTTAATTAATGAAATTTGCTTTAAATCCGAAGAACTCCTGCAGGGAGGTTGGACTGGATGATCTCTAAAAGTCTCTTCCAACCCTACCATTCTATGATTCTATGAACTTATTTTTTTATTATTTTGGACCTTAGGTTCTATTTGCCTTCTTTCTCTTGAAAGCTTTAGGATCATATTTTAAGTGGGAGTTTTTTTGCCTCTTGGCCAGAAACTTCGTAAAGTTTCTTGCAAGAGTACGAATATGGAACTTTAAGGGAAAAGTATGGATATGGCAGCAGGATCATTTAGGAATGCTTGTGAGACTGGCATTGGTTGACAATGCCCAGTGAACCTGTCATCTCTTGATCGTCTATGGATTTTACAAAGTTGTATTTGAATCCAGGAGCCTTCCTGGGAACAGGTGTGTCTGGTGCTGTGGCATAAATAAGAGTATTTGAAATTCATCAGTTGCCCTGAAGTAGAAGAAAGTACAATGAAGCTAAGCAAAATTACAAATTCTGTTCCTTAGTAAGGGACCAAAAACAATATGGGAAATTGAAAGAAGAGCGTTATTTTAAAGGGCAGTATTATTTAATGTAAATATTCTTTACTATCTCTAGCTCTATAAAGTAGTACCCTTAAGTAGGAGATATGTGTGTTTGGGAGAAAGGGATGGTTCTCTCAATCTGATGCCCACTTTAAAGGCCTATGATTTTCTTGGGCCATAGAAAGGGTCCTATCACCCTATCTTTTTAAAGACAAATATTATGACTTTTTATTTTGAAATGGATTTTTAAAAGAAAGAAAATTAAACGATCCATCACTGTTAATACTTCTGCTTCTTCAGAAATCAAGAAGAGTGCTTATTAAAAAAAATGAAAAGACATCTTGATGTCTTTCTTGTGGAGTAATTTGCAATGAAAATGTTTTATAAACGGTTATGTTATTATAACTTCTGTAATCTATCATTTGTTCACTAGTATGTGTTCTTGATTTTTATTTTTTTTTTTAAATCTAAATCAAACAACATTTCAGTCTACAGCACACCATTAGACTGAAGTTATCAGTTTATGGACCAAAATACAAACATCTGATATACGTTTCATATATATATTGGATATGTTTTGTGGGCTCTCCTGCTGGAACAATGTTTTGAAGTTTTAAAAATTATCTTTTTTAAAAAGTAAATAACCGCCTAGCATGAGGGTTTACTGAAATCAAGAAGAGCTAGTACCATACTGTTATAAGAAGGTAACAGCCCTTGACTGCTGCTTTTTATCGTAAAGGAGCATTTTGCACCGTGAAATGCAAAACCTAAGCCATTCTTGGCCTAAATTAGTTAATACAGAACTGTTCCAATGACGTGCTCAAGAATCCACTGACAAGAAAATGAGATGTCCCTAGCAGAAAGAGTTCATTACGTGTTTTTTTTACCCCAGCAATCAAATGACAATTGCAGTTTTACTATATGAAACAAACATCAGACTATATGCCATTAAGCTGGGGACAGCTAGACTGTAGGATGTTGTAGATGGTGGAAGTTTGTATAAATTCAATAAGAACTGGATGAAGTACATACCAAAAAAACCCTAAAAGCTTGAAAAACTCAAAATTTATCTTTGGCTTAAGGATTTTTGGAGTTGCTGGGGAAATATTCTCAGGAAGTAACTATGTGCTTCCTTTGTTCTTACATTGTTTCCTTGGTATCTGCCTTCAGCAGCTGCTCTTGATTTTTGCTTTGGGATTGGGTTCCAGTCCATCTATTATATAAACTAAATGTCCTTCCATGAAGAACTAAAGAAACTATGGGAAAAACAAATGATTGGGAATGACAAGTGAGAGGTGGGGAAAGGAAGATGACTTAAGCTAGAAAGGGAAAGTAAAGACAGGGAGATAGAGTGAAACACCTGGCAGAGGACTTCCAGTGATGACTATTATTCCTTGTAGGTAGTCTTGAGAACAGCCGGTGTAGGACAGCAGGTAATAGACATTTGGTCTGGTTTGTATTTTGTGTTAGTTGATAGTTTAACTATGAAATTAGTATATGCCTCCCATTACCCCAAGATGATCACATAATGCGATTTACAGCCAAGTTCAGAGTTAAAATACCATTCATTATTGTCAACAGAGCTTAAAGCCACTGTGTTTTGAGAATAGGTATTTCTAATATGATACTGTGAGGACTATATTAATGCATAAAGTGAAAATTTTGATTTGATTTTTATGACATTAACAGTTGTCTTTTTACTTTACCACCACATTTCTTCATAGACACAATATCTGTTCCATGTTCCTTTCTGCAACAAAATCAATACAAAAACCACTGCAGTCTTATCTGTTTTCTAATCTCTTCATTGTAGATGCTAGTGTTGGCAACTATGGTAGGACTAGAATCTCTTTTGTGGCTGACTAGAGCACTTATTACAATTTTCTAATGCTTATAATATTCCTGATTTGTTCAGTTTGGTGCACATGTTTCTACAAGTATTTTTCAGTCTTCTGATATATTTTGTGTGATTTTTTTGGTGACATTCAACTCTTCTTATTTGACATGTTTGTATCATAAGAAAAACTCAAGCGTGCTTCCACTTAACTTGGTAGCAACTATATCTGTAACAAGTCTAATAAACACCTCCAGAGGATACAGTTGCTATCTCATAAACAATTTATTTTTTTACTTTACCTCAATTTATATTCTAATTTATATCCACAGATTTTAGTGTACTTTCAGAAAATGATTGTATTGTGAAACAAACCATGATATCTTCAGTATGTATTAAACAAACAAATAAAAAGAAGAACTGTTGATCTATACATCACCGTGAAACATTAACTGTTTTGCCAATTCACAAGATGATAAGTCACCATAAATTTGTGGGTTTTTTCCCCTAAAAGTATTATTTGTGCGATTGCTTGATAACACCACAGTGTGAAGAACATGACAGCAGTAGAATGATTATACATATCACAGTACCAATTAAAAAAATCATGCATTCCTTCTGTGTCTCCAGATTTGTTCATCATAATCATGGAAGTCATTGAGGCAAATTAATCAGTTTCCTGTATTTTTAGTTTACCCAGTATAGCTTTCTTTAGAATACTTATTTGCTTGCTAAAGTAATTAAAGAAAAAAGTCTGTGTTTGTATAGTGTTTTTTTTAAACACTGCTTTATATGCATGGGGCCTGAGCTATGGTCAATTGAAAGTCTATCAATTTTAATGGACTTGGGCCCCTTTTATGGATCTGAGTGGCATGTTTATGTATTTTCTGTAACAAGCTGTAAAAGATTTTTGAAAATGATAAGTTATTTAAAAATCCAGTTCTATGACTGAGATGGTAACATTGCATAGGTATTCTTATCCTGCTGCTTGACTCCAGTGTAGTTGCACATGATGACAATTTCTGGAGTTCAGATTTGCGTTTTTAAGCTCTCAATAGAGAATATGAACCTGTATGAAAACATCTTTCTGATCTCAAAGTCAACTATTTAAAGTTAATTTGTCCTCTTTGTCTGTGTATTACAATATCACCCTGTAGTTATGTGATGAATTAGATTGTTCTCTGTGGGACTTCTGCCTCATTTGTTGCAGAGTTTGGAATATGTACTAGGTGTATGAAGAAGGAACTATGGAAAGAAAAATTAAGTGTAAAGATAAGTTGACTGCTGCCCAGGATATAGTATTCTCTCCTTGTCTCTGTTACAGACTCTTAATATAAGCTCAGAAGGGATTTGACAAAATTTTGTTTTCATGTGTTTTTTTTTTTTTGACACAACATGCATGTTATTCTGTGCCTGCCATCTAATTTAATTACATAAGTACTGTAAGCTGCTGGCTAAAGAGATCATCCTAATGTGCTCAGGACATTTTCAGAGTAATACCTGTGCACTTATGTTACTGCTACTGCTGATTGTGTGCATATGTGGTCAGATAGATCAGCTGATCCATCTGAAAATTTAACATGCCAAAAAACCCGAAACCCATAAAAATACTACTTTTCATCTGAATCACCTTATTAATTCAATTTGCCAAACAGCCTCATAAATGTAAGTCCCAGTACATATGAGGAAATAGGGATGTGTAGCCAGAGAGAGCAGAACTACCTCTTTCTGTTGATGGTAGCAGAGCCTTGAGGGATTAACCTCACACATTAGACATCTAAATTAGGTGCCAACCATTAAGCAATGTGGTTATCCTGTGTATGTTCTCCTAAGAATTTACATTTGAGAGCATCATTGCACTAAATGCTAAGCACCATCAATGGAATTGAATTTAATGGAAGTTGTACCTTCAACACCTAGAGTACTGAGCACAGTACTTTGAATAATCAGGTCCTAGGTCTATTACACTGGAGAGCCCAATAGTTTTGTCCTAAATCTTTCAAACTTATTTTCTCTCTTACACATATATAAGAATGAAAAATAAATAGTTCTACATACAAACACAAAAGTCTACAACAATATACATGACAGAGAAGATGTTTCAGAATACATTTGCTAAAATATGTCTTCATGCTAGTGCTTATGCAATAAGCTGATATGGTAATAAGCTTCATTAGAGAATGTATATTGAAATTAACAAGACTATTCTTAGTATGTATGACATGGAGAGAATGTAGAAAAGAATAAGTGATGCCAAACTTTGAATTTAAAGGTTAAAAAGAAGTACTGAAGGTGTGTGATATCTTTTAAACAAGTGAGGCAAAGGAGGGAAAAATTAGAAATTGAGAAGTTTTGTAATACAGATAACAGAAGGACTGTATCAAAGATGTGCTCCAAAATGGATAGTATAATTTCCAAGTTTCTTAGTGTTTGACATTGTAAAAGTAATTAAAACAAAGTTAACTCACTTGCAATACAACTATTCTAGTGAAATACAAAGTACACTTTGTGAGAGATTGTATTGCTTTCAGTATTTATTTTTTTTGTATTTTTGCTAACTAGCATAGTTTTGTAACTTTGCAGTATGTTTCCCAAGCATTATTGTGAGATGGCAAGTTTCTGCTGAATGGCATAAGTTGTTTTTGTTAACTTACTGAAAACATAGTACCTCTGAGTAGCTAAGTAGCTTATGTATTTCTTTTTTTCTTATAACCAGAAGTATTTCCAATAGAAAGTTAAATCCTTTACAATGTTAAAGTATTCAGTTACAGTATTGTCCTTCATTGCATTGAAACAAAATCTGTGAAACAAATTCTAAGCATGAATTGTGATAGGGGTAACAGATTAGTGTTAACTCCCTAACCTGTTGATTTATCCAGTGCCTATAACCTGACCTATTCATTTATCCAGTACCTAACAACTGGCAACAGAAACTTGAATTTGTAGAATTGTGTGCTGCTGTAATAGTTTGGGTCTTTTTTTCTGTCCACCTCCTTTTACTCCCACACAAAGAAAGTAAACCAGCAAAGGTTTGCTTATATAGCATGCAGTGACTCACCAATATTGTTTGATTGCAATGGGATCTATGTATGATTAGCCAATCTGAAAATTAGGACCTTACTGTGTGTAATCTGAAAATCTTAAGCATATATCGATTTTTAGGGAATTTTATTATTATTTTAGATCAGATAAGCTATGGAGTGTGACATAGAAGTAGATTAAAATTTTCCTCCCAGTAGTAAAATTTCTATTATCACCTCATAATTAGAGACTTATATTGAATTGCTGAGGTTTCTTTCACTGTTTTTCTTCTATAATGTTTAATGCTTTATTGACAAAGGATTCTCGCCTGTCATTATATATCAAGTATTCTTACCATTAAAGAATTGCAATGTTCTTTGAATGACTGTTATCACAGAATCCACTTCCACAATGACATTTCCATAGTCTCCATTGGTAAAATGTTCCAGTATTTTACTTCACTTGAACTTAGAAAACTTGTTTCTAGTGTTTAATTCCAAGGCTTATGGATTGCAAATGAAACCACTTTCCTACATTTACTTTGAAGAAAGAGGAGAATAATAAATCACTGGCTTTTTTACTTAATTCAGGATTATTGTAATGCTGATCCTCTTCTCCCATTTTAGTTTCTTAGTGAATGCAAGCCCGGTTGTTTCAGTCCTTTCTTGTAAGTAATTTTCTGAAAGGGTTGTAATTTTTTTGCTCTCTATGCTTCGCAATATCTTCCTTAAAATCCAGTGCAAACACTACTTCAGCTGAGACATGTAATTTTGATGAGTAGAATAAGAAATCTCATATTTTCTAAGTAAGATTCCTTGATACAGTTTCTCAAATTAACTACTGAAAATATTGCACTGCACGTTTGTATTTTGTCCTTATGCACATTTCAGTTTGTTATGCTAGATCATAGAAGCAGTGCCATTAAAGGAAGGCAAAGTATATATAGCACAATGGATACACTGGTCTGTTTCTTGTAGCAGGGGATTCAGTGTTCAATTGATAAGAAAATAAGACTGAAATATTAATGAGTGAATGCTGTAATATTTTAGATATTTTTGCATTGAAGTTTGTAATAGCGTTACAGTTTCTCGAGTCTTCCATTTCTTCTGATACTCATTCACTCTTTCTAACACATGTAAAACATATTTGACATTTATAATAATGGAATGATTAGGCATGTTACTGACATCAGGGTTTAAGGGACTGGGTGACATGGGGAATTTACGTTCCACATTAATCCATTTATCAGCTTCCTCTGGGATCTGATTTTAAATCTGACTCAAGCCATACCAATTTGGGGAAAAAAGCCCCTGCCTAATCCAACAGCCTGGAAAACACATAAATGTGTAAAATTGTTATCTGGGTTCTCCTCGCTGCCCTCTTTATTAGTAAGGAGAATATTGATGGTTTATATGATGACATTCACTCTGGAGTTATATGGCTGCTTTTTCACATATAGTGTTTTTCAGTTTAAGAATCAAGAGAGAAGGTGATACACATAGATTATTTGAGCCACTAAATAAGTGAAATATAAAAGTATGTAGTTCCATTGAGTAGTAGCCATCAATGACTTCTTCACACATCAAATCAATTTCCATTTCACTTATAAAAAGAAAAAAAATCCTAGATTAACAGTGATTTTCGGTTTGTTTTGTCATGGAGAAAACATTTCAAGTGTATTTTCATGATGCAAATATGTACAGTAACACTTAAACCAGTTGCTTGAAAGATACCCAAAGGGATAACATGGATTGCCTAAACTTAGACAGCACTGCACTAGGTCACCTGTTTTCCTGTAATAAAACTAGTTGATTCTTTCTGTCTCAAAAACTAAATAAAGCTGTCACTTGGTTAGAACTAAGAGATGTATAGGACCAGGTTCTAAAGTACTCTAGTCTGAATCTAAAATTGTGTAGTTGCTTTCAAGGAGATGTAAGGAAGTTCAGAATCAGGCACATTGTACAACTCATACTAATGTAATGTTACCTTTGTAATGTACGGAATGGTAAAAGAAGAATTATTAACACTCGATATTTGACATTGGCATTCAGACATGTATCTGGAGAAATTCAACTCAAAAACCATGTATTTTGCATGTTCAGCCTTCTAAGGTGCCAATCTTAGGTCTTAGAGATGAAATATATGCCCCTATAAGTCAAATATTTACGAGTAGAACCCAACGTGTTTAAACCTTGTTGACCTGTACATAGTTATTACATATATATCATCTCTTGGTTATCCTTACCTTTGCTTTGGTCTGGAAAAAGTAAAACAAGAGGTTAAGTGGTCCCTAAGGGTATCTTAAAATATAGACGACTGCTGTGTTGTATGGCTTTAGTATACATAGTGTCTTTCACAGCAAGTTGATGAGACTGCCCAAGGCAATAAAATGGCTTACTAGATGATGCCATTTAAGAATAAAAAAAAAGTTTTGAAAATAAGTTTGCTGTTTCCATATTTGATATTTCAATATTGTAAACAATCTGATAGTATACGTGTTAGATGTGTGAAGTCTAACTCTTGCTTTTCTGTTTAAGCAATCATATTCAAAATGCATTTAAAATATCATCTGATTTACTAATACATTTATATGTTCTTTCTGATTTGAGGCAAGAAGGAAAGCCACTGAGGTAATTTAGTCTGTTTTTATGCATAACTTATATAGTAGGTATTTCATTAATTAGATGCTGCCTGTGATTCAGCACCTGTGATTGAATTCAAGGATATCTTTATAAACTAAAATGGTAACCAAAAAGAAAATTAAATTTTGATTTTAAGTCATCCAGAAATAGAGACTCCTACTAAGTTATTTGTGGTCAATTACTTTTGCTGTCAGTTGTAAGTAGCCTAATTTGAATTTGTTCAGCTTTACTTTTATAACTTAGTTTTGCTATAGCTTGATAGGTAGGTTATACGCTAGCTATAGGAACTCAAAGTCACTGTTGCCACTCAGATCACCTCTTAAACTGTTCTTTGAAAAGTTAAACAGATTAATTTCTTTAGGGATCTAAACTCTGAATGTGTTGCTGATGTTCTTTGAAGGCCGCCTTTAAGCATTTTCTCCTATAGCCAGTGCTAAGTACAAAGGAGAGCAGAGAGAGGAACTTTAACTATTGTAGAGTAGAAAATAGTACAAGTTGAAAGTTTAAATTAAATAGTGTATTCATTAATTACTCATTCTATGAGATTTTAGGAATAAACACTTAGATAGTGTAATGTGAAATTGTCATTTACAGGTAGATGGATGTTAGAAAGCTCTCTGATTTTTTTATGAAAATAAAAAGGTAAAAACCTCAACAACCAACAAAACCTGTAATATCATTAAGTAACTAAAATTTTATGAGTTACGTGCCTACTTATTGCTTGCCATTTATATTATTTAAAATATTTTTTTTAAATGGGAGAAATGTCTACAGTGTCAAATATCGATGAATATCTTGTCTTTGTTTCACCATAATGGTGCTTAAAACATTCTCCTGCTTAAAACAGGAGAAAGTATAAAACTAAAAATTAAACCTTTCAGAAGAGTAATATCAGAAATAATGCAAGAGAAGTATCCCAGGCAACATCTGGTGTTAGTTAAGTTAGATAAGGCAGCTGAAAGGGACAGAAGTAGAAGTGATCTGTTCAATTTCTGTTTGGTAAAGGTATCTTACAAGATAAAAGTGATAATGCCCCACTTGGTTTATGTTGCTATGTGGATCACAGTAGATGGAGGAGTGTAAATTATCATGAGGTCCCCTGTGTCTCCTCTTTTCTTGTTTCTACTTGCTCTGATGAACTTAGCAACTAAAGGAAGTTGATCTCAGGACATTAAATATTCTAAACATATTGTGGTGAATTTTACTACAAATATTTACTTGTGCTTAGGTGTCCTTTAGACAACTGTTGCATTAGTTCGTGTGCTGTATTAGTGTAGTAGTATGTTAATCAGTGTTCTCTTTTGCTTTGCAGACATATCCATCAAGTTTGGATATGTGGCTTCCTCTGACTACTTCACAATGTGGATGTGTGATTTCTGTGCCCGTCTACACAGACATAACTGTGAATTAGTCACTGAATGTCAATGGAGTTTATATAGCTTTGGTAGAAAATAACTGAAGAACAAGATCTCAAGACTTTGGAGTGAATTTCTAAACTCCAACTGAAAATGTAAATAGGTTAAGGATTTGATTGTGCAGTCCTTAGAAGAATGAAGTTTCCGGTAAAGATAATGATAAGTATTTGTGGCAAAGGTTAAATTTTATGGAATGAGTATTTGTAAAATTCCTGATTAATTTTTAAGTACTAGAACTTCAGCATTTTGTTTAGTTATTTCAGACTTCTCATTGGGGAACTGGAGAACTGTTCCTTAGTTCTAAGCAACAATTCAGGCTGATAATTTATTGGAATATTTATTATATTAGTTTACAGGTATTCATGAAGTGTCTTTTACATGAAACAAGGCTTTTCAATGAATACCTTTGAAGAACTAACCTTTCCTTGACTCCTAACATTAACCTCCTAACATTAACTTGGTTTCGTTTAAGGTTTATGGTAAAAAAGATGTGCAAAACTGAGGGTTTTTTTTCCATACTTTCCATATACAGTGGTGAAACTGCACAGGTTAGTCTAATTGAGTTTTTATTTCAGAAGTTTAAAAAAAAAAGAAAAAAAGAGGCGAACAATGATAGTACACTGAGAAAAAAAACAGGTTTTTTGAAAAAAAAAATGAAAATCCCAAATTTTTTATATTTTTCATTTCTTGTTTAATCCCATTCCACTCATTGTTCTTGACAGTGAGTGCCATAGAAAAGAGCATTGGTTAAGGAAGTTTAAAGTAGTAATTATAATCTTCTTGTTTATTGAAGTGAAGGACAGAACAACAACAAGGGAAGTGCTTCAAATCAGTCCCTACCAATTTGAACTATTTATAGAATCACTAATCAAAGCATGATTCATGCAGACCTTAATAAAACATAATGCTATAGCTTATGCACATTCGTTTGCAAGTGGAAGTGTTCTTAGGCTGGTTAACTCTATGCTTATCTGTCACCATTGTCACATGTAGTAATCGTTAATGATAAACTTAGCCTCAAATCAATAATTTCGGTGAATAGGAAATTAAAACAGAATATAGTCCTTCTAATGAGAGTTATGTTAGTTGATGAGTTTGTAAAAACATACTCGTCTTCTAAATAATGCTGCAAAAGTTTTTGTAAATACTTCAGTATTTTTTTTCTAGTCCTTTACGAGTTGTGAAATAATAGCTGAAAGGTTTGCAGAGAAGGAACGCACAAATAAGACTTCTATTATTGTTATATCAATGGTGATATATAACCATCTCTGAAGCAGTAACATTTTAACAGGGGCTAGAGCCTTATCCGAAATGAGATCTTGTCCACTTCCACGTCTTCATTTACTGCAATCATAAGAATGAAGTGAAGATTATAATTGGGAAATCTTATCAATTAGTGCTTGTAGGACATCACTTGTGCTACAGTCTGGTTTAGATTAATGGATTTGCAGCCAAGCCGTATCTTAAAAGATAGCATTGTTTGTAAACTAGCTTCAAAGTAACGTATTTACACACTGCTTATAAAACACTATTCACTGTTAGTAAGTACAGTAATACTATATTTCTATACATTCAACACTGCAAAATGTGTATACTCTTAATGAATTTTCTACTCCATTAAGGACAAGCAGTATATTAAGCATTTAATAAAAGATTTACAAGTTGCTAGAGTGGAAGTTATTCCAGTACAATTTGGGGTGTAGATGCAGCTATCTTTTAGAGCTTGCGTTGTTGTGTTGACTCTAAGACAAATTATTGACTACATTTTAGTGTCACAGAAGATCCAAAGGGTTCAACTTTGAACTTGCTTGCAATTGATAAAAAGCTACAAAACTTTGAGGTAGGTTGTGAATGGCAACTTTTCTGGTTCTACTGGAGAAGGAAAGATGGGGGGAAAATACAATGTTTTTTACCAGTTGTCATACTTTTCAGCCATGCATCAGTAGAAACAAAAATAAGTTGTGGAAGAAATATTTGTGCGCTTCTTTCTTTCCTTAAAGTCTTTTGGTTTAATACACAGTAAAATGGGTAATAGTGCGTTTAGTATATTTCAATATTGATTCATCCAGTAACAGCTAGTTAGCTGTTCCATTTTTGTGTCCTCACTGTGGAATTAATATGAACTGAAACAATGAGAATTGTGCCATTGTTCTATATGATTAAGTGTGGAGGCTCTGACTTTATTCTAACAACCCATTGAAACTGGTCCAAAAATGTCTATGGGCTTCGGTCCAAAATGCCAATGATCCAAAGGCTACCTGGTATACTTAAGCTTTCAAATTATCTGACCTTAAGTGTACGTTGCATTACTGATTCAGCAGTATAATATTGTCTTCCTACTTTTGTTCTTACATATTACTTTAAAAATATCTTTGTAACTGTAATTTTTTTAGGTATTTTACTAAGTTAGATTTGTGCTGGAATTAGAAAGTTAATTTGCTCTTGAATATTCTGCTCTGTTTTTCTTTTTGGGAAAAGAGAAGGTATATTGTTCTTTAGCCTACTTGCAGACAACTCAGAAGTGTGTTGTATATGTTTTTCTGTCCTTTACAATGGATTGTGCACTAGTAGATATTAATATTGAGGCAACATTTACCACAGTATGTATTTGTTTTCCTGCAAATATGTGTTCAGAGGATGCCTACTTTTTATCTCCTAAAGCCAAGAAGATACACATCTTTTTGTTATGTATTTGAAAAACATTGTTTTATCACTATGCTATGCTTTAAAAAACAAAATATATCTACCTATGTCTCTTAGAAATAGCTGCAAACACTGCTTTAGTTCTGGAAGAGGTGTTAAACTGATCCTACTGAAAGAGTACCCAAGGGTCTAGTACATATTTGGATATATTAGATACATTCAGATTCCTGAGATACTGTTAGAGAGAGAAGCCCTACTAGTACTTGTGTAACCATGGGAAATTAATTTCCCAGATATACACTGGACAATGTATGTTATTGTTGATGTCAGAATTTAGTCGAACATTTGTGATGGCTAATATTTTTTTCAGTGTATTGTCACTAGATTTATAGGCTATATATTGTTCTGAAAAATTAATTTTGTAATGTAATTAAGGCATCTATAATTTAAGATTAAAAAATATCTAAGGAGACCTAGATATTCGTGAAAAGGAAAATATCACATACAGGAATGTTTCAGGGACTGTCTTATTTTATATTTTAATTAATGATACTGGCACAAAAAAATTATGTGCTAAAATCGAAGTGATGTTAGAGCAGATAAGAGATAATCTTTCATGCAAAAATACCTGACTGCTATGTGGCCTTGTAACACGTAGTAATCAAAAATGGGATGAAAGTTTATAATATGAGCTGAAAATAACAAGAAATTGTGCTATAGATTACACTTTTTTTGACTACACACTTATAAAGAGATGAAAGTTCTTGTGAATCTGATGTATTTGTAGTAAAGACAGGTATTAATTCCTTCATACATGAGAATGGTATGTCTGAACATCACCTGGAATACTGAGGCACATTTCTGGTTACTTGAATTTAATAAAGATGAGTTCAGCTGACATGTGTGCAAATGAACAGAGCAAGGAAATTTAAGAACTTAGCTTGCCTAGTCTAGTAGAGGCTGGAGGTGGTGCAGTAATTACATGAATGAGGATAAACTATAAGGCAAGAAAAAGACCTGTATAAAGTAAATGGCAGCTATCAAAAGATGAGATTGTCATAAAATTGGCCATTATTAAGTGTGAATTGAAAAATGATGTTTCTACTCATAAAATTAATGAGATATTGGATATCTCATGAATAGATGCAACAGAGACAAAGAACCTAGGTAGTTCAATAAATTTATGTAAGCATTTGTATGATGTGGTTACCCAAGTTACTTTGAGACTTGACTTTTTCTCCTCTGGGTCAGTGGAACACACCTTGGTTTCTTAATTGTTACGCATATGCATTCTTTAGTTTCAGTCTTTCTTTCTCTATTTCAGTAGGTAAGTACCATGCAACAGTCTTTCGTAAATACCATAAACAATCTAAAAATTTTCCCAGGTAAATCACAGAGCTACTCATAGCTGTTATGTTTATTTTCCCACTGCAAGACTCTTAATTGGCCCTTTATGAAATCTAATCCCTGTTGTTTGATGAACTAACTGTTCTTAGTCCTTTCTCGTGTAATTCTAAGTGCTTAGATCTACTAATGGACCAAAATTTATTTCTTATGTAGTATTTGGTTTGCTTTGCACAGGAAACTCAGCATTAAAAAAATAGGATATACACCTTGAGTCTTCTTTCCATGTGTGTCCTGATCCAGAGTTCTCTGTTGGGTATGAATCCTGAACTCCTTTTTAGAAAATCATGTTTTCTTTGTTCATGTTCAGTGAATATATGTGTGACAAAAGCAACTCTTTTTTTGTGTGTGTTTTGAGAAAAACAATGTTATTTATTCAGATTAAGAACTATAGGAATACCATTTAAAAGCTTACCAATTATGCTTAAAAAAACTTTTAAGATGTAGAAAATTGCTCCTTATATTTCAGAACTCTGAAACTAGAATGAACCTGAAGTTTTGTTATATCATAATTTACCTTTTAATTGTCTCATATTTAGTTTGGTTGTCAACAGATTTAACTTTAAAAACAGGAAGAGGTCTGTAGACAGAAATATTAGACCAATTGGAGTATTTGGAAAAGTTTGTCTTGCAGGCATACAAGCCTCACTTCTGTGTGTGAAATAGAAGCAGCAGCAAAATTAGGGTTCCGAACAGTTGCTCAGAGATAGCAGACATACATCAATGCAACCATTTTTAAAAGAAAAGCTGTTGGCCCTTGTGGAAGATACACAATGATATGGGACAGGGGTGGGAAGGGAGAAGGAACAGGAGAGAAAGACAAAATGCCTACCTCTAGGGAAAAAAGATGTTGTTTGATGACTGTGAAACAGGTTAGTCTGAGAGAGAAGGAAGGGAGATTAAAATGTGCTATAAACATAAAGGTATAGTGTGTGAACAGTCAAAGAGGAAGGAATGAGAGATCAGAAATACAGTGAGTAGTGAGAGGTGTTCACAAATGGATGCCTTTTTTTCCTATAAACTGTGTCAATTCACTCTGATATGTAGATTTTGCTTAGTTTCACATATATCATAGCTGTTGTGATGGCAAGTTACTGGGATAAACTGTATTATATTCCTGAAAGTGCAGTTGTAGAATTGAAAAATAGTGGTGGTTCTGTTGAGAGATTATTTCGTACAGTAATAATAGAGATATGTTGTCAGATTTTATGTTTCTTGCTCAGATATTATTTTCATCCATTCAGTGTCTTTGTACTGTACCTAGGATGTTTCTGATGGTGAGATTTCTGAGACTAGAGACTGTTAGAAGGCCAAGATTGTTCTTGTTCTTCAAAGTGGTATCTTCTAGAATTGCTTGTAATTGGTTAAGGATTCTTTTGTTAAGTAGAGAGTATGATGTTGAATAACAGCTAAAATTCCCTCTGTGATGCTCAGATATCTCTTTCAAGTAAGCTTAATCTTTTTATGGAAGCCTACTTTTTAATTAAAAGTCATCTTTGGACAGTTGATGGTTCTTTAGATGGTGTCCTGGGATTTTTCTCCATAGGGAATGGGGTGGCATCTGAGGATGCCTTATTTGTGTTTGTGTTTCATCTTTGATGTTGACCTTAATATCTAGAAGGGATCTTAGTACAGGAGTATTTCAGAGGCAGTTTGACAAAAGAGTCATTATTATTGAATTTATGATTGTAATTAGTATGAAAGTCCAGTTTTCTGGTTATGGCGATGAGGATGTCTTACAACATATGGATGTGGTGATACATATCTAATGATGAGTAGTGGTCCTTTTATTTAGCTTTAAAGTCGCTGCTTCTGTTAAAGACATGAAGAACGGTTTGTGTCCCCAAAAGTTTATCTTAGCATGTTAACAATGCCAGCTGCCCTAATCCTACTTCTGTCCTTATACCATCTTGGTTACAACAAAGTGCTGCAGGAGAAATAAAACCTTTTTGCCTTTCAAATCTCTCTTTTCTTAGTTTATCTGCACTCATGCTGACCTTTGCTAGCTCTGTTTCTAATTCTCATATACTCATTTTTAGTAGGGGATATATGTTGTAAGTAACCAAGGTCAAATTTCTGAGCCCTTGTGTGTTAACCCAATGATTTCTAGCCCCCTTTAATCCTTTCCTACACCAGCAGCTGTAGTAATAAGGGTCAAGGGGCTGCTAGGGATTGAGGTCATTAGCTTTTGGGTTGTATTTATTCATTTTGTTGGTGTTTTTCACTGATCGGTATTAATGGACATTATCCATTCAGTTGTATGTTATTAGAACAGCATTTGACCTTTCCAGCAACATGGGTGTTTGATTTTTACCTTTATTTTACTATGAACTATATGTTGCTTTTTAGATACAGAAAGAAATTGTCTTTCATCATACTGTGAGCTGTCTGCATATCAGGTTGAGCAGCTCAACGGTAATATCTATAAAGTCAGATCCTGCTGAAAGAATGGAAAAAAACTCCACTGTTTCAATGAAACCTTTTAGGGCTACCATTGATACTGATAATTTAATGCCAAAGGACTTGGATCCTTACTGTTTGCAACAAGTAAACAGCTAGGTTTTCTATTACTGCTTGGACCAGCACTTTTATTGTTGATTCAGCATATATTTATGTCATAGTCATGTTTGATAGAACCATCAGAGTACACAGCCTGAATCTTTGAGTCTATTACTATCTTTTAATGTAGCAAAATAGGGAATGCACATTATTACATAACATACAAGAAAAGTAGAGAATTTGTCTATCAGTTTGTGGTTTTAGCTACTCCAGTATAAATGCAAAGCTAAACAGATTCTTTTCTGTTCAGATTTCTACCACTACTATCTAAGGAAAGGTAAGGACAATAGGCATTATAATGTAACCTGAAAGTTGAGAAAATCATGTTTTTATGAACTTAAGCAGAAGCAGCATATCACATAATAGACTTCTCCTCATTAACTGTGTCGTGCTTTCTTTTGTCATTAAATTAGTTTGGTTTATGCTTTAATATTTGAAATGTTAGCTGCTACTGGTGAGAAGCAATTTCTGCACAGTGAGGATGAAAGAGTTTATCGTATTTGGTGTTGCTTTTAGTGAGATGTATGCTTGCTCACTCGAAATTGCACTGAGATTGGCTAACTCATTTTATTAAAAAGTCCTTTAGGTGGTAGTTGTAGGTGGTTACCACTGAGCTGATGTGAATCTGAACCAGAAACACAGAAGTGAAAGGCTTTCTATCCTACTAACAATTTCCGGAGCCTTCCATTCTCCTATATTAAGAGGGGGTTTTATAGAGTGGGAAAATGTCCTATCATAAAGCTGTAAGGTTAAAACTGCAGCCCCTCTCACTTCCCCAACACTCCTTAAACTGTGAATCTTGTTTGCTAGGGGAAGGGAACTGCAGGAGGAAGCCAGATGGCAGCTGTATTGAGCTGCTGCTTTGTTATGCAGGATGGGTGCCCCTCCTCCCTTCTCTAAAGCAAATGTTGATTCACGAATGAGGGGTTTATATATCTGAATGAGGGATTCATATGATTTTTTTAATGTCTACTCTCTTAACAGATTGCAAAAAAAAATGATCCTTGTGTTCATAATAAGAAACAGTTTGAGATGTATATGTGGCAAAGCTGTATAATTTTAAGGTGAACTTTCTAAAATGGTACATATAGCAATGGTTATTTTATTGCTCTCACTACTGTACCAGCATAGTATGTTTCTTTAACACACATTCCGAAGAGAAGAATTGTTTTACATTTTGTTTTAAGGTAAAATATAATTATTGTATGAAAAATGGACTAAAGGTCACTAAATTGTTAAAATATTTTTAAATTAACAAATTGCTAGCCAAAGAATATTTCTTAAATCATAAGAGGAAGATACATTGGACGGCTCTGATTTACTTCATAGAATCTGCACCAAATCTTTGAGTTGTTCATTATGCTTAAAAGTGTTTATTAAAATTCTACAATACCTGGAAGTTAATCCTCAAGGCTTTGGTGTTTTTTGCATTTGCATTTCTCCATAAAAGAAAAGGGTATGTAAGTTTATATACTTTTAAACTGTTTGGTTATGATTATATTTTTGATGCAAAATACTTAGGAGTTTTAAATTTCCAGGTGTTCTAAACTGGATCTTCAACTAAGACCACATACATACATAGTATAAGGTTTATAAGATGGTTAACTAGAACTTTTTTCTCACTGATTACTTAAGATCATCCTCTCGTAAATCCAAGAGCAATAAATAATTGTACTGAGAGGAGCTCACCATAAGCACTGTTTTCGAAATATCCAGTGCTGAATTCTTTCTGGCAGAGTTGTCAACAGTATGTTCCAGGCTCTGTCTTTTGCCATAAACTGCATTCTAATCGCATGGAAATGTAAGAATTAGGGAATTGTATTATTAACAAGCCACATTTTTAACCACCATGGGGGATTCATTTAGACTACCTAGTGTGCAGAATGTAGTTTTTTCATGTGAATAGTTACTATGAAAAAAATTCTGGTTCTCAGATGAATGTCAGAAATGAGCCTTAACAAAATAGTTTTAAGAATATATACGAAATAAAGTAGTTTCCCCAGCTCTTTTATTCTTGGCTTTCTTGCTGTCTTTCTTTCTCATGTTGGTTTATATGTTTTATAATGCAGATATAAGATGAGAGAAAATGAGGGAATAACTGTAGTCCAGGTGGAAACAGTTAAAAGAACTGGGTTGGAATGTTAAAACTGATATCCCTCTGTCTCAACATACCACATTAAAAGTAGTTTGAGGTGCCTGGCATCTTCATGACTAGTAATATAAGTAAATATCAGCAGTATTCAGGATCATTCAGAATTGATGTGCATATGGTTTATATATATTTAAAAAAAGATATGCATTCAATGTCTTTGTGCATGTTACATAATAGTCAGACATATATGTTAAAATGTATGTTTCACATCAAACCTCTACAGTATGCTTCATGAGGGAGACAAGACCCATGTGTTTTGCAGAAGCTTTTAAAGCTGTTTCATTTATTTTATTAGCCTTTAATGAATGTAATTAGAACCCAAGTAATTAAATGCAATTGTGCTCAGTATGTTCCTGTTGTAAATTGCCCTAAACAATGTGCATGGTGTGAACAAATTTGTGGGATTAATAGAGGATAGATAATGTTTTTGGATAGTATTTCACACTAAACGGCCGCAGAGAGAAACAAAGAAGCTGGCGCAGTGTCATTAATCTTAGTCAACTGGCAGTTCTGGTGTAATTTGCATGACTTAGGCAGTGACACAAGATGGGGCTAGCTTGGGATGGGTGTTAGATTGCTAGGATACGTATGTATTTATTTCTTTTTAGTACGGTGATTTATAAGTAGAAGGAAGTTAGTTTGAATAAACTGATTCATTCTGTTTTCATCTTTGTTTTTATCTTAGATTAATAGAACTACTGGCAGTATATTGTATGAATTCCTTTGTTTTTATAGTTAGCATACTGGTTTATGGATATTAAAAAACATCTGTGCATCCTTGTCATCACAGAAGAAAGGCAGATGTGCTATGATTGGATAGTTTGTTGCTAGTGAAATAGATTTTCTTTATTCACTGTCTCTGATCTGTCTTGTTTCCTACCTTAAAAAAAAAAATCAGGATACAGTAAGATACTTCCAATTTAGTTTCTGAAAAACCTTATGGTAGTCATTTTATTTGAGTCGAAATAAATTCTCACAAAAGAGTAAGGACCATTGTAGTTACTTTTCACAAGAATTTTTAAATGTTCTGGTTGGGGTTACTTTAAATGTTACTTAAACTTATAGGTGGCTGGAAGTGTCTATGAAAGTGAACTGTTTTGCTGAAACTCTGAACAGAAATATTCCATTTGTTTGCAGTATTAGAAGAATGAATAAAAATTTATTTGTCTTGTTAGACAAGTGTTTCTGTGCCAGGCATTAACATCGCTTTCAAAACAGCTTCCATAGAAACTTAAGCTTCCTATACATGTTATGGTCCCATTTATGAAGAAATTGACCACTGTCCAAAATGTATGTCAAATGTGTAAAAAAAATTTAGCTTTCTGTAAGTAATGAAAAGGGTTATGAAGGCATTCTGAACAATTTGTTTGTAGCAATTTGGGAAAATATAAAATTCTTAAGATGTAGCATGTGTTCTACTATGAATTTTAATTTAAAAGGTGTGTTAGGACAGTAGAATAAAGTAAATGGATGGGCAGACCCAAAGAGTGCTGCTGAATAGAGTTAAATCCAATTGACAACTTGTCACAAGTGATGTTCTTTAGTGAGCCAGCTCTGTTTAATATCTGTATCAATGACCTGGACAAGGTAATCAATTGCACCTTTAGTAAATTTGTAGACAACACCAAATTGGGCAGGAGAGTTGATCTGCTTGAGGGCAGGAAGGCTCTGCAGAGCGACCTGGACAGGCTGGATCGATAGGCCAAGACCACCTGTATGAGGTTCAGTAAGGCCAAGTGCCAGGTTCTGCACTTGGGCCACAACAATCCCATGCAATGCTATAGGTTTGGGGCAGAGTGGCTGGAAAGCTGTGTAGAGGAAAAGGACCTGGTTGGTTGACAGCCAGCTGAATGTGCGCCAGCAGTGTGCCCAGGTGGCCAAGAAGGCCAAGAGCATCAGGACCAGGGCAGTGATTGTCTCTGTGTACTTGGTGCTTATGAGGCCGCACCTTAAGTACTGTGTTCAGTTCTGGGCCCTTCACTACAAGGAGGAGGTGCTGGAATGTGTCCAGAGATGGGCAACAAAGCAGGGGAAGGGTCTGGAGAATAAGGCTTGTACATAGCAGCTGAGGGAATTGGGGTTGTTTAGACAAGAGAATGAAGGCTGCGGTTAGACATGATCACTATCTACAACGACTTGAGAGGAGGTTGTAGAGAGGTGGATATTGGTCTCTTCTCCCATATGATAGGATGAGAGGAAATGGCCTCAAGTTGCAACATGGGAAGCTTAGATTGGAGATTAAGAAAAAAATTATTCACTGGAAGTATTATCGAGCACTGGAACAGGCTGCCCAGAGGAATGATTGAGTCATCACCCTTGGAGGTAGACATGGCATTTAGGGACATGGTTTAGTGTTCAGCTTGGCAGTGTTAACTTAATGGTTGGAGGATTTTAAAGGTCTTTTCCAACCTAAATGATTCTATGATTCTATAAAATACACAACTGTGTATTTCATGTCATCTGGCTAACATTAATTTTGATGCTTTGTGACTCCCAAGTAGTTAATTTCAACACATTCTTGGTGTTGTTTCCTTAAGAAGACTAAATTAAGATGTCTTGAGAATGTAAAGTAATTTTCCTTGATAACCTTTTCATTTTAAAAGTACAATAATATTCGTAGCTCTGAGTCTTCAGTCTGTACAATTTTAGTCCAGCATAATCTTACTCTATCCAGCATTATACTGCTTTAGAGAGGTTGCAGTGAAGCAGGGAATGTGGTCCCTTTCATACAGGAGCTCAGTTTGTAATTTTTTTCCATTTGTGTGATACATAGTTATGATTATCAGTAGTGTTCAGTATCAGCAAGTGCCAAATGATACTACACTGTAGCCTGCATACTTGTAGATGCAATTTTATCTTTCAGTAATGCAAGTTTTGCAGATACATACAGAGAACTACATGCTGTAGAGAGCTCTGCTCACATTGAAAAATCCTAAAGAGCTTGAACTTAACTTGTTTATTTTTCTATCAACTCTACAACTGTCTCACATGCTACAATACATTCCTGGTATTGTATCTTAGCCAAAATATTATTTTTTGGGGGGAGGGGGATAATTGAAAACAGAGCAGTAAATTAATCCAAATATTAAGTAACATTTAAGAATGCTCTTACCAGCATCCATGCAATTGGAACAATATGGATTTACCTCTTTACTTAGGCTCAGCAAATATATGTTATTTCCTCTTGTGGAAAAAGCACCATTGTTATTTCTTTGATGACCAGTGTAATATGCAAAAGAGAAAAAGTAATTAATTAACAATTCATGAATGTAGTTGGCTTCTATTAATATATCATTGACTGAAGCACCACTGTTCAACATTTAAAGACCAGGCACCATAATATTTATTATGAGGTCAGACATATCGATGTAGTGTTAAAATGAGTCACATTTAGTACACTGCATAGCAATTATCTTAATGCAAAAAGTATCACTGTTGCATAGATTTTAAGTGGCATGACAGTTACATGATTCAGAAATTCTTATATGATAATAATGAATATAGAGAAAATTATTTATTTGCTTTGTTACACAAATGTTAAGGCACAATGGTCTGCTTACCTGAATCAATGAATTCTGCAGGAGGCAGTTTTCTACTCTTCAAAATATTAGCTTAGTTATTTTTATGAAAAGTTTGCAGAACTTCATCTTTCTGATCCATTAGACCAGACTGTTACAAGCTGTAGACTTCTAGAAGAGTAATGGATTTTCCCAAGATTGCTTTCTGTTGTATTTGTTCCTAACAAAAATCTTATACTCAGTTCTCTCCACTTGTCTCTTTTCTTGTTCTGCATGTATTTAGTGTCTGCTGTTCCATATAAATAGAATTAGTCTCATTTTCTTGAGAGTAAGAGGGTGTAGGGAAAGAGACAAGTATGTGTGGCCTGTCTATTTATAATTAATGAATCTGTATTTGAATGTGGATAAGTTTAGAATTTAGTTATGAGGTCATTTAGTTTTACCTAGTTAAGGTTTTTCTATCTCCTCCCAGGCATTTACTTTAGTGGCTTTGAGGAGATGTGAAAGCTATAGCAAGGTATGGTTTCAACTCACTGAATTTTAAATAAATAGAGAATTTCAATTTCTTGTTGATACTAAGTGGTAACATTTTGTACCTTAGTTTTCTGAAATTAACAAACTAATGATTGATATTTGTAATAGGGGCTAGTTTTGCTGTTGATCCAAGTGGGGAGATTCTTTTGACATAATTTCGTATTAACATTGAATTAGTTTGGTGCCTTGAGAGCTGAAATTGCTAGCACTGTTTCATTAGCTCCTTTTCAAAATTCATTTTAAGGTATTAACTTATATGTTAGTTGTGAGTTCTTACTATTTAAACTTCAGTTTAGATTTTTTCCTATTTTTAGATATAATCTTCTTAAATGTTAAATATTACTTGACGTTATTCTTAATCTTTTTATTAGATGTTGTTTCTTTTATTAAAGTAAGGAATAGCCACATAATGTCCTCACTGAATAGTAAAAAATGCTTGAATTATTCCATATTGAGCTAAACTAGTTCTATAGAACTTGCTGGCCACAGCAAGGATTGCTTCCTTAACTTAAAAAATATTAGGTTGATAAGAATGGAACAGCACTAGGTTGCAGGCTTTGGAATATTGATATTCAAAGTACTCCAGCACCTTACAAGAAGAGCAAATGGAATAAATAATAAAAAGCTATATTTGCTTGTTTTTGTTAATATTGGAATTTTTGTTCCACCAACCTGGTACTTAGATGTCTACATGCATGTGTACACACATACACAGGAAGAAACAGTATATAATAGTGTGCTGAGCTGTGCTATAGTGAAAGCTGTACTTCTGTAGTGAGCAAATGGCAAAGTTTTCAGGCAACATTAAATAACAATTTAAAACAGCTTCCTGTTTCATTTGCTTGTCATCCTTCAACAAGTAACAGTCCCATTGGAGTGTATGAGTATAAACGGTTCAAAAGATCTTCACGTTTGTGGCCAACTACTTTTTTAATGTCATGCAGGTTTCAAACACTGATGTTTTAAAATGCTGGAGCTGCAACAAATGAATACAGATTTCATGAATAAGCACTTTTTTTTTTTTGTAAAAGGAATAGATTTATTATTATGAAACTCACTGATTCTTGCACATCAGTGATACTCTAAAATAACTTGTCAGGGAAATCATCATAGTTAAATGTTCACTGTGTTTACTTTTTACAATAAAATGCAGACCTTTCCCTTTCTGTTGATTTGGTACAATACTGTAATTAAAAAAAAAAGTTGCATGTTCAACGCATAGTTCCAGCTCTATCATGCTTCTTTCTCTATGTTAGTAGATTGCAAGACACAACCACTAGTATCTTTGCTAGTAATTAATGAAGGGGAAAAAAATACAGGAATTATGAATCTTAGTATATTATTCAACATATTTGATTATACATGAATATTTTGCACATATTTCATAGAAAGTTTACATGGCATTTGTTTGAAATAGTAGCAATGTAACAAAAAGCAAAAATTCATACGCTTTGTCATAATTATGAAGTACTTGACTCATCACATACGCTTATTTTCAAAGTGGAATTGTTTTCTTGTATTAAAAAACTTCCTAATTAAGTTTATAAATACTGCTGTATTCTCTGCTATAAGTAGGGAGTGAACAAGAGTATGAATGAATTGGTGGGATAGCTGCCATGACTACAGTACAGCCATGGTGGGCTATATATTGTTTAGGAAGGACAGGCTGATAAGGTGTGGAGGTGGCATTACTCTCTGTGTGAGAGAGCAATTAATGTGTACCAAACTGTGCCTGGGTGGGGTTGAGTGCTTATGGGTGAAAATTAATGGGCAGGGCAAAGCAGGTGATATTATTGTAGGAGTTTGCTACAGGCCACCTGACGAGGAGGAGGAAGTGGATGAGGAGGAGGAAGTGGATGAGGCCTTCTACAAACAGCTGAGAGCTGCCTCACGATCACATTCCCTGGTCCTCATGGGTGACTTCAACCTCCCTGATACTTGCTGGCAAAGCCACACAACCAAGCACACACAGTTCAGGAGGTTCCTACAGATTGTTGATGACAACTTCCTGTCACAGGTGATTGAGGAACCAACAAGGAGGGGTGTGCTGCTGGACCTGGTGCTGACAAATAAGGAGGGTCTGGTTGGGGATGTGAAGTTTGGAGGCAACCTCGGCTGTAGCAACAATGAGATGGTAGAGTCCAAGATCCTGTGTGGAAGAGGCAGGAGATAAAGCAAGACTGTGACCCTGGATTCCAGGTGAGCTGACTTTGGCCTCTTCAAAGACCTGCTTGGAGGGATCTCATGGATAAGATTTTAGAAGGTAGAAGTGCCCCAGAGAGCTGGTCAATCTTCAAGCACCACTTCCTCCAAGGTCAAGATCAATGTGTCCCAACACACAAGAAAGGAGGAAAAAGAGGTAGGAGGCCTCCATGGATGAGCAAGGATCTGCTGGGACAACTCAGGCAGAAAGCATCCATCTATGAGAAGTGGAAACAGGGGCTGACTTCTAGGGAAGAGTATAGGAACATTGCCAGAGCATGCAGGGCTGCAACTAGGAAGGCTAGAGCCCTTCTAGAATTAAATTTAGCCAGGGAAGTTAAGGATAGTGATAAGGCATTTTTCAATTACATCAGCAGCAGAAGGAAGACAAGGGGGAATGGGGGCCTGCTGCTAAACACAGAGGGTGCCCTGGTGACCGAGGATGCAGAGATGTAGCTGGTGACCTGAGTGGAGCGTAGCTTTTTTTCTCCTCTGTGAGCCACTCAACTTTTAATTAGTCCAGCATACAGATTACATTTCAGTAGTGACACGCTCACCTGAGGTGACAGAAACCTAGCTCTGAATTTGTGGCTAGATACCACTGTTACCTGTTATACTCCCAGTGGTGATTCCCATTCCCTGAAGTAGCAGCTTCCAGCTCTTGTGTCCAGCGATGTGCAGTGGCTCATCACAAAGTTACGATTGTAATAGAGAACTTGCTAGTCTACCTGCTCACTTGATGTTCTTTTAAGATAAAATTATTTGGTATCACTGCAACAGAGAGTTGGGGTTTACTATATTTTCTGTGATAATTTGACCATGCTATTGGTTTTAGCCCAGTAATAAACTAACTTCAAATTTTTACCTATTTTGAGGAATAAACCAGAAGTACCATAATTATAAAGTTTCAGGACAATTATCTGAGTATTCTAGTTAATTTCACGTCTTCCTAGGACAAAAGCCTTTTCTTACAACTGTTTTGCCTCAACTTCATGCAGCATTTTATTTCAGTAAAATTAATATTCAAGAATAATGCTCTGTAACAGAGTATCTGAAGTAATACTTTTGCTGCTTTGCCAGATTTATCTCAAGATCAGAGGTTTGAACTCCCTTTTAATGTTAAGATACATATATGAGTCTACTCCTTCCAGCCTTTACCAGTCTTGCTCAAGGGAGTTAGAAACACAGATTAAACTTGATGAAGAACAGTGTTCCTCCTGCTCTCATCCTTCAGAGCTGTATAGCAGGCAATGAACCTTTGTGATTTCTTGTAGCACCTTTTCTGGATTTTGTCACTGTAGAAAATAGCATAATACCCACTGGAATTTGTGAAAGTCCTTCCATTGATTTTAGCATATAGCAGCAATCCCCAGTGAGAGAGCGCCTGCAGCTGTGAGTCTGCGTGTGCAGAAGGCAATATCAACTTGCAGATCCAGAATAAAAGATATGAACTGAAGACTTTGGGAATTTTTGCCCTAAGATCTATCAACTGTTTTCCAAATAACCAAGCAGAGAGCTGTTTATGTTTGTAACTACTTTTTAATTCCTGTTGGCAGTGACATGCAGACTATGAAATGTGTTAGGCTTGATTTACATAAATCAGAAGGTTGTCAGCTTCTTCCTTTTACGTGTCTATGTTGCCTTAAAATCCAAACTGATGACCTCATTGTAACACAAATAAATAGTGTTGGTAAATGTTATTATAAATTTCTTCTATTACTGAACATACAGATGGAAATGCAAAGTTAAATTTTGCGACACTCTTTCTTCCATACGCTGTGCTTTGTTATCAATCTTCTGAATTTATGATACCTTTTTTACATTATCAAAAAAATGTTGATATCTGTGTTTCACAATGCTTAACCCCACTCACTAAACTTCATCTCTTGTTTAAAATAAAAATTCTGTATTGGTGTACCTTATTCTAGCAATACAAATATAATTTTGAGGGCCTCTAGCTTTTCAACCATAATGAAACAGAGAAGAAACATTTTCATCTCTTAATTCAATGGTTATTTTTCTTATGTCATCAAGGATCAAGGAGAGCAGACATATTGTAGGAAACATAAAGGGAAATAGGGCAAATATTGTAATTATAATCAGAAAAGTTCTGGGTAATTTTATGACTGCAGAGAACATTTGTAGTTATTCATATTAGTAGCCTATTAATATTACCCAGTTGATTAGATGCATTGTTAGCTACTTTTTATTAGGGCTGGTTGTTTTGTTTTGTTGTGAGGCATTAACTCCTTGTGAAGAAAAGTTACCAATGTCAGAGCACTAATGACTTAATGATTTGACTTTTCTGATTTGCAGTACTTTTTTTTTTTTTTAAATATTTTTTTTTTCCTAGATTTCAGAATACATAATTTTCCTTAAAGTGCACAATTTTCTATAAAATCTTAATTTTACATTTCACTCTTCTGTATTCAAAATGCTGAGCTACTAGTGGATAGATTTCTGTGTTTAGATGTGTTTTTCGTGCTCTTCTCAATGGATACTATCAGTTATGTGAAATCATCATGTCACTTTTAAAATAAACTCTGGACTTTTAAAAATAACTTTTTTTTTTTTCTTTTCACCCTTTTAAATGTGCCCTTTCCAAATTCTTCCTCTTCTTGCTTGTAAAATAATGAAAAGCTTTAAAAGACTATACTTGTAATTAAAACTCATTTTTAAATAACCTTAGAAGATTGTTTCTAGAAATCAAAATGTCTTTATGGTCCTATTTCTAAGGAAAGAAAGACAAGTGGCTAGGATCCTGTACACTTTACTGTAGTCTACATTAATTACCTTCTATTAAAAAATGACAAAGACCTTTTTGAAAGGGAATCTGGCACTCTTTCCACAGAAATGATGGCAGACACCCTACTCTCTGCTGATTTCTTGACACTTCTAATTACCTGTATTCATTTGAAATAATTTCCTTTGTAGTGAGTTATTGGCATGATTTTCAGAGAACAAGAGGAAAATGGAAAACATTTTAGCAAGTTAAGAAAAAAAAAATCAACAGTATCATTGTTTGCAGCTTTTGTTGAAACTATCTACGTGAGTCATTTGAGGGACATGAAGGTAAATGAAAGGTTATACTTTGCCCTGCACGTTGTCGCTGGTATTTGTAATGTCAATAACTGTAGAAGGTTGTCAGGAAACTGGAGAGATAAAGGTCAATAGCAATGACAAATATATCATTGTATGTGTTTGAATATGCAATATCAGCCTAATCTTATGGTGGAGGTTTTCACACCCTGGAAATATCAATCAGGTGCTGTATCAGAACCATTCATTGTTTTTTGTGTACCTAAAATTAAATGGGAGATCAGTAGATTTAAATTGTAGCATGTTTACACTATTTTTTTCCAGATTCTTTATATAGTATAGAGAAGTAACTTATTCTCTCAAAAATATCTTTTCCATAAAGAAAGCACTATTAGAAATTTAAAAAAAGGAAAAGAAGACTATCCTAGGTTCCTTGATTTGTTACAGGGCATTGGATATTAGGTTCTATTTAACATCTGATATTTGTACAGTTTTCAAAATATTTTGTAAACCATGTCTTTCTGATAGTCATGTGTAAATTCATTTGGATTTTTTATCTGCCAAGACAGACAACAGCATCTCAAAGTGCCTCTTACACAGATAGACCCATTTTTCATGAACTAGATCAAGATTTTAGAGCTCAGTTAAAAGCAACTACAGCCTAGAATTAAATGAATGCATAAAGGAATAATCCTTTTGAGAGAATTACCTTACAGCTGAACACATCAAAGCATCAGATTCTAAATTGTTACAAATGTGGGTCCTGATTTAGGAAAACCTAACTTTGACCTATAGAGGAATACCAAGTCACAACTTGTTAGATTATTATGTGATTTTCTGTGATTATGCAAGCATAGACAATGAAGAGATGAAGAACAAGGAAATAAATTACATCATGGCATTACACAATGCCATGTGACATTGAAAGTAAAAACAGCAATTAGTTCAGCAGGAATCATGAGGAAGGAAGGTGAGGAAGGGATGCAACAGGGTGAGGATGAGTTTTGAGATAAGCAGGAAGGAAGTGTTGCAGCAAAATAGTCGTGTTTGAGAGACAATTGGAAGAAGTGCTCTTTCTGCATAGAGTGTTTAGAAAAGCAACTGTGACAAGGGAAAAGTGAGCACAAATGATCTACTGATTAAAGACACGAAGTCCAATAGAATGAAAAAGCTGCTGAAAACAGTAAAGACACAAAGATATTTTACAGAAGGGTCTAAACATCAACCTGTCTGAAACATCCTTGAATCTGACTTTTAAAAATAAACCAAGTATAAAAATATTTACTAATACTGAATAAGTGATTTCACTCTTTCCCAGAATTCTAGTTCCTTTTACAAGATGCTGATACATTGAACCTTTGTACTGCCAAAGTATCACTTCTGTGAAGTGATTCTGAGAACTTCAGCACAAAACTAAAGGACCTTCAGAGTAATTTGCTGTTAATGACATGTAGTTTCAGGCTTTATTATATTCATTAAATTTTATCTATTTAGTGACTGATTTCAGTGAGATCAGTTGCTTCTGAGCAAAATTTACCTTTCAGGATTTGAGTTTTAGTTTAGTAAAACTTAAATGTGCTTAATTACAATTTTCATATGTATCATAAGAGCATTGTGTTCAGCATTTAAGATAATATTTGTATACTACCACAGTTCAGGGGGTTTGAGAAAGTGCTTAAACTAGTCCACTGTTGGCTGAAGGGTTTTGCCTGGGTCATTTCATAGAAGTCCTTTTGACCTCCAGATACTTTTTTTTTTTCCTGAGAGCAAACATCTTAGCTGAGTTTCCAAAGACATAAAAATGACTGAAAAGGTAATAGCCTCTGTTGCATTCATAGAAGTGAATGCATGCCTGCATAGTGAAAAAAAATGTCTGTCAGGTAATTTGAAACATTTTTTTCAAATTTTCAGAAGAGAAACATCCTTTCTCATATGAAACATTACTATTTTTGATGTATCACAGCTTAAGATAGTATCTTCTTTTTCAGTCATGTGACGCATGTACTTACCTTGAGGAACACTTAACCAACTATTGAAATGAAACATCAATTAAAAAACATTTACTGTACCATCTGAGAAACAAGCTTGTAGTTCTAGACTATTCATTCCCTATGCCATTGGCCTATGAATTTTATTGTAGTCTGAAATGTTTGTCTTCTGTGGTGTCTGGTATAAGTTATTACAGACATTTAGGATCAATTTACATAATTCTTTTTTTTGTTTATATCCTTATCTCTCACTTTCCTTTCTGTCTTCCCTGTCTCTACACCTCCCTTCTCCTTCCCATCCTCTCCTCCATTCTCCCTCTGGCCTTTTCTTTCCTTCTATATTGCAATACAAGAGTTGTCTTTTCAAGCACAGAGTTTTTGTTTATCTACCTGTTCTATATATTTGTTCCAAACCCAGTGCTTCATTAGACTTTCCCATTCTCTCCTGCACACATAAAAAAGTATTTCAGTTAAGTTTTCCATTTGAAAACACTCCTATCCTTTTTGTAGAACAATACTTCTTAATTTACTCTTTTCACTCAAAGGCCTAATTTTTTCATTGTTCAAGGTCTGTTAGGTACTCAAGCTCATGACACTGTTATGAGATGACTGCAATTATCCTCTTTGTGTGTTTCAGTATGCAAGAGAAAGAAAAAACAATTCATAATGTGGTACATAGCTATCGGATAATCTCCTCTGTGCTGTGAAATGGCTGAGGATTAAATGCTTCCAATACCTAAATATTTTGTAGGCCAAAATGCCTTGCTTTGGAAATAAAAAAAAATTAAGTACTTCTGAAATATACATTCACTTCTTGTAATAATGTGGGCTAAAGGACTTGTCAGCCTAGCAGACTCCTCTGATTTGATTAGCTTTGAGTGCTTTCATATATGCTGTGTAAGTTCTGTAACTACAAATATCTGAACCAAACTTTCTAGTGTGTGAGGTATTGTTTGGAGTCCATGTCTGATCTTCTGAATGAAGAAAAATATATAATTGCTAACTACAGGATTTTGTACTCTTTTCCAGATAAAGTTGTGCTGTAATTTGCTTTAGTTTTCAGAAATGTCTTCATATTGCATATCAATACCGGAATCTAGTATGAACTTTTGAAGAACATTGCCCTGCTCTTGAGTGAATACTGCTTTTGATGTAATCAAAAAGGACCATGCCCATACATTGATAGCAAGCCATACAAAGCAGATCTTTCCTAACCATTTTCTAAGTATATTAGTCCTTAAATTCCAGCCTTTACTTGGATTGCTTAACTAATATCACTGTATTCTACATTATTTAATCATTTTATTGCCAGATAAACTACCAGTATTACAAAGGTCAATTTGTATTTTTGCATTAATATATAAAGGTGAATACCTTTTGAATTTTAAGAACTTCAAAGTACTGCACAAAGTGCTGTAAATAAATAATTTCACACTTTATTCTTGTTAAAGGGAAAATACTGCATATGGTAAACATGGATGTAAATTCAAAAGACCTAAAACTAGACTCATGCAAGTGTCTCCTAGTTTCCACCTTGCGATTTAATACAGAATTTTAAAGCCCCCACATGTTAAATGCATATTTGTGATTTCTTTTTTTTTGACAAAGAAAAGCCTTTTGTTCTGGTTTCTTCAACAGAACCTCATTTTGTGACTTTCTACTGTCCCCTAGTGGCATTTTAATCTTTGTAACTATTGTGATGTTGCCTTTCTGCATTGCTTTTGTGCTTTTCTTTTTCCTTGAGACTATCATTAACAAACATTTAAAATACTATTAAACAACCCATCAACTGACTGTGGAAGCAATAACATTGCTCTTTAGCCCAAGCGGTCCTTTCAGATATTTTTAAATGATATAAACAAAGCCTGCAACCATATGCTATCTATATAATGCCTTGCTTCATTACAGTAAACATTTCAGATTTGCAGAATGTTAACACAAACCTGATAAAAGAAAAATGTTATTAGTTGTGACGAGCCTATACATACCATACAGTAGCTAAAATGTAATTTGTGACAGGTTAGAGAATTGTTGTCAATAGTCTTAGAGCATGCATTCCAGCTATTCCTTTTATTTTCTTCTCTTTAAACTCGTACTGCGTTCCGTTAGATTTTTAGCATATTTACTGCATCCCACAGTGGCACTTTTACATCAAATATTAATATATTACAAATACTAATATATTACAGTGAAGTACTATATTAGCTATCATATTATCTCAACTGATAGCTGTTGGAAATTGACTTCTTAAGTTTTCCATATGTTCTATACAGAAATACACATTTGTTAGCTTTTACTTTCTTAAACGTGTAGTTGGCTTTTCTTTCTTGTGGGTGCATATGTATTTACCACCTTCACATTCAGTAAGTCACACACATTTTCTCAGTGTCATCTACTTTTTGATTTGGACATGCTGGATCTTATTTTTTCTTCATTTTATATGCAGCCAGAGCAGGCTACTACAGTCCTTGCTGTCATGGGCTTCAGTGGTTAGTTTCCTCATGCTAATCACAGATTTCATTTTACACTACATACTAGAATATTTCTGTATCTGAATTTATATATGTGTGTGTTTATATATATGTGTGTGTATATATATATATGTGTGTGTATATATATATATAAAAGACTACATAGTACAGATTGTTAAATATAATTTTAAACTATTGAGTCACATTTAACATTGCAGTTAAGTTATTCGCCGGAATTGGAAAATCTGAATAAGACAATTGAGAATTTATTTAGTGTAACCAATGAAATTTTTAATGAAGGTAAAAAACTACCTTTTTTTTCCTCCCCAAAACTAGTAGATGCACAAATATGCACAAACATACAGAATTAAAAGAATAAGAGGTCTTCAAGACCTGCTTGGACACGCTATGTGACCTGATCTAGGTGAACCTGCTTCTGCAGAGGCGTTGAACAACATGATCTCTAAAGGTCCCTTCCAACCCCTACCATTCTATGATCCATTAAGTGGTTTATTTTCTCAAACTTTCTATGAGAGCCACAAAGGAGAGGTCAGTACAAGATACGTGTTTAGTGTCTACCATTATATACTTGGTTAATAATAATAATAAAAAATGACACTACTGCAAGCACAAGGTATAGTGAAATTTGGCTCATTAACTCAATGTTTTAGAAATGAGAGAGATATATATTGCATTAATGACTTCTTGGCACTGTCTACTAGTGTATTCTGGTTAAAGTAACTATCACACTAAAACAGCTGTTTTACACTTTTATCTTGAACTGGAACAAAGGCAAAAACCCTTCAGCCATCATATTTCCTTAAAATGTATGCTGAATGCTTTGGTTTGAAAATAGGGAAGAACCTGGTATGACAATTTTTACAATTTATATTCTTAAAAAGACTAGGATTGGTACTAGTTTTTGAACCTTGTCTATCTTCAGTAGTCCTATTGTAGTTCTGTGTAGATCTGCTAATCCATCCTTAGGTTTGATTAAGATATCCCAAAAGAAAGCCCTAGAGTGCTGTTGCTTTGGGAACAAGCACACAAAAATACAACCAGTGTTAACATTCTGCTTAATATAATTTTTCAGATGTGGAAAGAAGAGTTTATACAAAAAGGCTTAAAATCTGTTCAGCTTTATTTGTAGTTTTTCAGATGATGTGATGCAGTGTTCAAAATAGCTTCTTTTTTTTTTTTTTGAAACAGTAATATATTACATTGAAATGTAGAACTTTTCCAGCTTTCTTTCTCACATTTTTTTTGTATTATTGATGTAAAAATTAATCCTTCAATAAGCAGATTTGTATTAAGATATATGTATTGTGAGAAACACTGGAACTGCTTTGACAGGCTAAAATGGAATGAAAATTTTTCTTTGTAATTTTGTATAGCTTTGATTTGGCAAAACATAGCTTCTTCATAGCCTTACTTTAAAAGTTATCTTTTTTATCTTTTTTATTAGGAGGTTATATGTATATGGCTGTCTAAAGAAATTCCTGAAAAAGGCTTGGTAGAAGTTTGCCTAATTATTACTAAGATACTACAGAAGATTACAAAATAGATGGGTTCACTGTAAATCATAAGAACATTACAAGATTATCAGTGGCCTACTTTCCCAAAATTACTCCAAAATTAGTTTAGTCCAAAACATCTAATAAAGCTAAGCAGCTTCACTTTTTTCAACTCATGAGACTATCTAAACAGAATGAACAGATTTACAGGGTTATTTTTAGTATGTGTCATTTGCATTACGGTTTACATTTGCTTTTGAAGCTTATTTGACATTCTTGTTAAAAAATACAGTCAGAAATCTCATAAAGTCCTTCATAAAGTACAGTCTCAATAGGGTTGTTACCTCTCCTCCCTAAAATGGCAATAAATCCTCCAAAATATGCATGTGTGTTGCATTATTATTATTATTATTATTACATCAAATTAATACACTGGCAGATAAATGTGTGAAGAGTGTTTATATGAATAATTGTTCAACTCACAACTAGGTTAAGTGACTATGCATTTTGTCCCTGTGCAGTATTTCACAGAGCAACAGGTAAATGCTGACATGTCTAGATCGGTAATTATTATCTTTTACCACTGTAAGAAATAATTATTAAGGTAAAATAAGTATTAAGTGCTTGAACTGGAAAATGTTTTGGTTTTGAAAGACATTCTTCTGCAAATTAGTATATGTAAAAGGTTATGTAAGATACTGACGTGATGTTCAGTATCTTTTCTGAAAATATAAAATTGTGCTTTGTAATGAAATACAGAGATATATGTTAAATCAAGATAGGAAATATCGCCTCTGTGTGTGTGTTTCTTTAGTAGTATATGGCTTTTGTGTTTATTTTCTGCAAATATTTTTATGAATTGCAGAATATTGAGTAGATAAAACTGAATCCATATAGAAACAATTTATGTATTTTTTGTATTTATGGAAACATTTTGTTGATGTTAAACTGTAAAGAAACTCAAGCTGACATTGCTATTTTTTGCCTTCTGGACCTGTCATATTAATCAGATTAGTGTAAAACTGTGGAGTAAGAAAATGCCTTAACCGCAGATATCACTCAGCTGTAGAATTCAAGTAGACAATATATTTCAAGATATGACAACAAACAAATTTTAGATAGACAATAGATTATGTTTTAAATTAAGCTTTCTTGAAACTGCTAGAGTACAAGCATTAGGTAAATTGCAAGAAAAATACGTTTCTTTAAAGACTAACTTCTTTTCATATGCACCCATGTGCACATATGCACACACTTTTAAAAATCACTTTGCTTGTAACCATTTTTAAGTATTAAAAGTCAACGTGCAGCACATGAACATTGAATCAAATAATTTCTATAAATTTATCTCTTTACAGATTGCTTGCTACAAGTCTGGCATGGAACTGAAAGAAATAAAATTACATAGTCCGGATATTTGGGTAATAATCATATCTATAGTGAAGAGGGATTTGAGATAACTTGGAAGGGTTAAAAGTGGGCTGGTTTCTTTACAGACATATTTAGAAAGGTTTAGTTATATCTGGATGACTATTAAAGTCAACAAGGTAAAAGTAGCAAATGGTTTCTGTTGTCTGCCAGCAAAACTGTGTATTAAACAAAGAATTACTCGGTTCATACAAGCTGATAAAGGATTGCTACACAGACAAAGCAATTTAAAATTTGCAACTCCAAACAGACAATTTTTTGTTTTACAAGGAAGTACAATTACACTTTGAATTACCTTATTCCACAATGATGATATAAAGAACATATTTTGTCTCTGCTTCTGAATCTAGCTTGTATATCCTGTATACATTAGCACATTTCAGTTGTTGTAGCTGTGATTGTTTATCTTTGTAAATTTTAAGATATGAATGAAACTCAAATGTCTTTCAAATGTGATACTGTACTTACTTTGTTCAAATAATAAAAAGAATTTATTGCAGTAATCAGGATTTATGTCTCGATTAGTTAGGTAAATGTATGGCCTCTATGGGATTCCCTTTTGCCCCTTAAATTCCACAGCACTTTACAATGTACTTTTGAGGCAGAGAAAGTTTAGTATGTTTTGTATAAAATGCTTTAAATTTTATGTTACTGAGAAATTAAACTTGAAAATAATGTTGACAAGTTACTCAATTCATTTCAAGTATCCATTGTAGTTCTAGCAGAGTTAAGATCAGTTGATAAGATGTTTGAAATTTAAAAGGTTGGAAATCTATGTTATTCATATTATATATGTATTCTAATCAAAACATTAAAGAGTTGAAAAGGCTTGATCTACCTGGTACATCTTTTATTATTCAATTTTTAACTACTAATTTCTATTTGTATTTATGCATTAAATTCTTCTTGTGATTTATAGAATTGTATAATTTTTCCTTTTTCCTTTCTATCATGTTCACGATAAACCCACACCTATTCATCTGTCTGTGTTAATGATCCAGTACAAAAGTAGAGATATTAAAGAAAAATTATCTCATTAATTGAAGACAGTCTTGTATTTTATCATAATGGGAAATCTAAATACCGTTCCAGATCTTTTACAAAAATCTGCTTATGGTTTTTTGACTAGCAAAATCTAATGCACTTAAAAATGTTAGCTCTAACTGAATCACTCATTGCTTTCACAGATAATCTTTTTCAGCAAAAAGTTTAATGTGAGTGAAGTGATGAGAGAATTCTCTTTATTAGAAGAAAAGTGGACTGCTATACCTTACAAAATAATTAGGGCTTTCTTTGTTGTTTAGTGCATTCTATAACATGAATTAAATTTATGGAATTATTAAAAATAATATATATATAATAATAATTAACCTTAGCGTCTAAGGTGGTGATATANAACACTTGGCCTTTTTTATATACTGGGATAAATGATAGCTTTTATCCTGCCAATTCAAGCTAGGACAAATATGTTGCTTCATTTTAGTATTCTTGTACAATGCATTTGTACCTATAACATCAGTATTATGTCTACCACAACATATTAGTAGTTTAAAAACAAGTTGAACCCCTAAATTAGCATATATTGAGTGAGAAAGCATTTTTAATAAATTTATTGTGTAGTTCTGTATCTAGATATGCTTTAATTAAACACAAGTCCATAAATAATCAAATAATAGAAGTTAACAGAGAAGCAGTTGATCTAAATCATGACAGTAGCTCGTTTATCTTTGTCCTAACAAGACAATAGGAAACGACACTAAGCTGTTGTTTTCTATGCATTAAGATTTCCTTCTTAAACAAATGCAATTGAGGCAGTTTGTTTTTCAGCGACAGCCCAGCACGCAATGCCAGTGGCCAGAGTTTTGTCTTGTCTTCATACAGGGAAGGATTAATCTTTGTGATGGTGCAAACAAAATGTATGTCTGAGGTCAAAGTGCGGGTTGCCTTTTGGGATCTGCATTACATTAATGTCATTTTTGGGTTCCTGATGTTAATCAAAACCAACACCATAAAGCGTCACTTAGCTAATTTGTGTATTATTGTCAATGTTACCATTAATTATGCGTTTGTGAGGAAAAAGAGGATTAATGAGATGTCACAGGTAATTTACAATGATCAGACTCCCCAGGACATTAAGAAAACGCTAGCTGTGTAAGATTACCATTCAAAGATGATAGTGCTCAGGCAGGAAAGTCTTTGTTAAGTCTCTCACGCAAGTTTTTCTATCAGTATGAAACTTATTTTATGTTGGCTGTAGAATGTTTATTTTAAGTTAAAAGCTGTATAACTGTTTTAGGTATTTTACTGAGCTCTCCATTGAACATATTAATAAAAAACTGGTGTAGTTTTAATTGGGAAATCCTTGGAAAAATGTGCTCTGTTGTATTGACTTACTGTGAGATACTCTTTTCACTGAAAATTTTCTACAGGCAACATTAATGAGCACAAAGACTCATTAAAAGTGTGAGACTATTCTATGATTCTATGATTATGAAATGATATTATCATCAGTAACACACAGTTACTATGCTCTCTATATACTATAAAGCAAAAATAATGAGCGATGTTTGCATATTTACCAAATATGTATCAAGTATCACTTCTAACTGATAAAGTCATACTTTAAATAAGAACTCATCCCTTCATTAATTGACTCTATCTATTCTATTTCTGCCACTTCTTTATTTAGATTTATAAATACATTTATAAATACATTTTAATACAGTCTTTATAGAATAAAATTGCTTATAGGACAGTAAGTCAACTTTTTATCCTAATTAGTAGTAGTTCTCCAAAACCTGGGACTAATTTTACATAATTTCATAATTGTCCCTGTAAGGCTCAATTCTTGTTGAAAAGTGATTTTGTATTGATTTCAATTAACTTAATGAACGTGAATCCTTTTGAACAAGGCTCTCTAATACATACAATATTGGTGTCTGTTTCTGACAATGATTCCTTTATTACTTTAAAGATCATATGGAAATAAGAGTATCTGAGATGAAAACTAGTTGAAATATTAAGTTTTTTTTATCTCTCTATGAATCTATCTTAATTTCCCCCTAAATTACTCTGGAATATGGAGGTAATTCAATGGTAATTCAGATCAGAAATTGGTTTTGGATAGAAATTAATTTGTTGAGTTTTCTCCCACTCCCTCGTACTCTCACAGATTGCTTTGTTTAAGGTTTTAGTATCTAGAATCTTTCTTTCACTAAATAAACCATTTTGTGTAAAATGATCTTAGTACTTTGGTGTATGGTTCTGTATATAACCTAATATCTTTGAACTTTTAGAGTAAATTATATCAGATGGCCTTAAAAGTAAATATAAAGTCCCTAAAAGATTAATTAAACTATATTACGTACTTTTAAAAGTTAATTGTTTGTTGATCAAAAACTAATGGAACTTTGGAAACCAGGTCTAGTTTTTAAATCTTCCTTGATTTGTAACTGTGACAATAGTCTTCTCATTGACTTAATCTTCTGAAAAGTTCAAGAGTACCAGGGACTACTTGAATCTTTGTAATCATCTGGTATCTCATCGAATCTGCCAGGAGAAAGGAATTTTTTCAATGATGGACAAGCAATTGCTGTCAATATTGGGATATATCCTACTCAAGATCTTAGACATAATTAAGACCTCACAGGTTAAAAGACTGTGCTCATATGAAATACTGCTTACAACATAAAGCCTTTATGATGTACCACATTGGAAAGTTAAATTTAGTAAGACTCAAATAAACTTCAGTCTACTTCTGCCGAACAAGAGCCATAAACTACAAGGGGCAGGGACTAGACCTGCAGGTTTCAGACTGAGGTATTGAATAAAATTAAGTGTGGTGGTTTAGGCCAATACCCACCCAGTCATAATATCACTCCCCCTCCTAAGCTGGACAGGAGAGAGAGAGGAATATAACTGCTTGTGAGTTAGATAAGGACGGAGAGATCACTCAGTAGCATTACGGGCAAAACAGACTCAGCTTAGGGAGAAAAAGGTCTGATTTATTAAAGAAACAATAAAAGCAGGGAGACGAGAAATAAAACTGTCTTAAAACGCCTCCCCCCACCCCTCCACTTCCCGGGACTCCCTTTCCTTCCCCACCAGCGGCGCACGGGATGAGGAATGGGGGTTGCAGTCAGTTCATTACAGATGGACTTTGCCGCTGCTGCTTCTCAGGGGGAGGCATCCTCACACTTCCCACTGCTACACTGTGGAGTCCCTCCCCACGGGAGACAGTCCCTCATGAACTTCTCCAGCGTGGGTCCTTCCCATGGGCCGCAGCTCCTCACGAACTGCTCTGGCATGGGCCCTCCCATGGGGAAGCTCCCACACATGCTGCCCGGCGTGGGTCATCCACAGGGAGAGACAGTCCTTCAGGGACAGACTGCTCCAGCCTGGGTCCCCTCATGGGATCACAAGTCCTGACAGCAAACCTGCTCCGGCGTGGGCACCTCCCACACGGACTCCCAGGTCTTGCCAGGAACTCGCTCCAGGATGAACTTACGGAGTCACGGCCTCCCTATGGCGTCCACCTGCTCCAGCGTGAGCACCTTCCCCACAGGCTACGAGTGGATCTTCTGAAGAAATGGATGTGGTTTTACTCAGCATTCTAGTCTAGGGCATAAAGTAGACATAAAACCAGAGCATATTACCTACAGCTGCTGCTAACCACTTGACACAGTAAATTAGTTTGAAATTGAACTCAAAAAGATGACTCATTAAACACTGTTTTAAAATAATTGGCATGATATTGTACAACAGCTAGAACAAAGATAAAGAGTGATTAAACAAGACTTTAACGTTAACAGCTAGATTTGGAAAGATTCATGTATAAACTGCATAAAACCTTGTAGTTGGATATGCAATATATCATGTAAAACTGTCACTTCATGTAATTATTGATGATCAAGATACTAAGAAATAATTGCGGACTGGATATTAGAACTGGGCAAGAGTATTACAATGAATGATAGATTTGCTGAAAATTGCTAAAAAGCTGTTTCTGGTAACATCAAAACTACTCAGTCAACTTAGTTTGAATTTGTTGTGTAATGTTTCTGGAAATGTTTGTAGTTTTAGCAACTGAGTTATATATTATATATTGGACTGTATCATTCAACTCAAATGTGGAACTTGGAGACTGTTCTATATTGGGGAATTTCAATTCACCTCCTAGGAAGACACTGGAATTTACCAATTAAGGATAACTTTGTGTGCAAGTATTCTGTAGGAATTTCTTCAACTGCAAAAAAAATGATGTCAGCATGCTCTGTAAGAAAGAACATTTAAACCTATGCTGTGAATGAGGTCGCAGATACTTCTCATCTTGGCCCAGAATCCTGTAAAAATAAAAATTGTCAACAATTTAGTCTCATGTTCCACTGCTTACTGCTTGAAACAGTTTAACTTTGTATAGACATATACATAATTAAAACAACAAATAAGAGATCTGCTGCTTTACTCCCTTAACAAGTGAGACTCCTTCTTTTACCTTTGTATGAAAACAGAGTAGTCAGTATAAATTAGGTGAGAGCACGTCCTGGGTTTGGCCAGGTGTTGTGGGTTTGGCCAGGATAGAATTAACTCTCCGCAGCTGCCGCTGGGGCCGTGGCCAGGCTGTTCAACCCCACGTGACATCACGCTCGGGATATCAGGGCAGCAGCTGGGCCGGGGCGGCGCTGCGGCCAGTGCGGGAACTGCAGCTCTGCCGGCGGGGCTGAGCGGCGGGGGCTGAGCGGCGGGGGCTGAGCGCGGTGAGCAATTACACTGGGCATTGCTCGTTTTCCTTTGTCCTTTGGCCGTCATTATAACTGCCTACTCATTGTGGTGTTCTATTAAACTGTCCTTATCTCAACCCAGAAAGTTCTACAACTCTCTCTTGATTCTCCTCCCCATTCTGCTGAGCTGGGGAGGAGTAACTGGGTGGTTTGGTCATTGTTCAGTTAAGGCTAAACCACAACAGAACATTGTATTGCCCGGAATTTCCCATGTTCCTCTAGATGTCTGGGACAATCTTGGGGATATGAGCTGATCTTGACTCCACCCCCCTTGCAGAAGAGAGAATTAGAATTGAATCAACATCATACTGTACTGAATGAATAGCTATGTAAGACCTTATAAGTATCTTCCAAGTATCTTTGAAATATTGTGTCTGTTCCAAATAAAAGATGTTAGTTGGAACAATTTTGTTTTGTGACTCAAAAGAAAAATGAGAACAAATATATCTGTTGAATTCAAAACATCTCATGACAAAACTAAAAAATGAATAATTGCTGTAGCTTTACCAGGATAGGAAAGATTCTTCTGAATATTGGGACTCTGGAGGTATTGTTAAGGGCTTCCTTGAATAGTCTCTTACTGCTCTCGTTAATTGCGCTTAGCTTAAATGTTCTGTCTATTTTGATCTCAGCCACATGTTTTAAAATCAAAAGCTGATGTGTTTGTAAAAACTGGTCATTTGGTAATCCAGATGATTACCAGGTGTGTCAGATACGGCAAAACCGAAATGAAGCTAGAGCAAATGCAGTTTGCTTGAATTTGTTAGAGAATACTGTATCACGCAGGTCACAGGTTTTTATCTTTCTAACTTATAGAGGGAACTGAAGTTAAGAAAATGGTTTAAAGCAAGGTAGTAACAAGTTAAACAGCATCAGGGGAAGTCTGCATTTTTTTTTTTCTTCTGCATTCTACCTAAATACTAATAAGCTTATTAAAATAAAGTGCAAAAAAAAAAAAGACGACACTTTCTCTATTTGACCTTTGTGAGGTGAAAGTAAATGTATTGCATCTTTTGATAATATATGCAAGGCTAGTGGATATGTTTATAATCAGTAAAATGCTACTTAGAGGATTAGAGATTTTGATATCTTTATGACAAAATGTACTATTCTGCTAGAACTTGATTCTGAATTTTGAAATAAAATAGGATATTGTAAAATATAAACTTCTGTAGGAGGGCCATCACATTTTTCTATACTTTTGTGAAAGAAATGAGCAATATGTTTATCTACAAGTTTCTTTTCAAAACAGCAATAAGCAGTATTTTCAAGATAAACTAATATCTCAAAAATAATTGTATTCGAATTTATTTTTATCTGACAAAATAGAACTTGTGAGAATATAAACTGTCAATTGAAACATTTGAGTTATGAAATGATAGAACAAAACAGCATTGCCATTGTGTAGTATTCAGATTTGACAGATGAAGCAGATTTTCTTAGCAAACATGTAGCCTGATGGGACTTGTCTGTCAACTTATGAGCTGAGCTGGATGAATATTATACATTGTCATAATGTCCAAGAAACACTGAGAAAATATAAACATTTTGGATATATTTAAGTAATGTTTTACAAGAATTCTCATGTACATTTTATGCATAAAGGAACCTGGGTATTAAGGTGCCAGGTACTTAGTACTGTTTGATGGAAAGCATTAATAATGTTCCTAACCACCATGAAAACAAGAACTTGTCAGAGTGGTAGAAAGGAACAGGACAACAAGGACTGATTCTTTTCTGACATTGGTATTCACATATTTTCCTGTGAAGCAGGTGATGGAGATGAAGTTTTCAGAGGGAGTAAAAATCTGATTTTTTTTTTTTTTAAATAAAGGAAAAGAAATAGTTTATGAGAAGTAAATAGTTGTTTATATGAATGATCTGTTAATAAAGCAGTTCACAGATTGATTGCAACTATTTAGTAAGTGGTAAAATTGCCATTGTGTTTTTAAAAATGTCTTTCATTGATGTGTACTTTTGTTAGATTCAGACACACTGTATCAACAAAACAATAAAAAAAACTTTGGACGTGTAAATTAAAATAATTTGTACAAGTGGTAAAAAAGCACTTTTAACTTGATGATGGGACATCATCGAGATGGGAAAGTTGTCTAGTGTTTGGTTGCACTGGCAAATGAATTTGAATGCAGGAAAGAGTTGTAACATCACGATGCAAATAAAGGAGACTGATCTCAAAACTTAATAATCAAACGAACAGTAGCAGGTAATTTTTCTCAGATAAATATGGCCTTATATACTCAATAAGATATTAATCCTACTGTGAAAGTTTATCTTCTTACTAAATGAAAGTACAGACAGACAGATCTTGGATGGTTTTGTGTGGGATTTTTAAACTAATTTTTAAGCTTTAAAATTATTTTAAAATAAATAATAATAAATATTTAAAATTATTTGTGTTAAAACAAAACTATTACTGAATATTTACTGAATATTGGTTTTTTTTTCTGGACCTTCACTTATGGACTTTTGTTTCTATAGGCCTTCTGGTTAGCTTTGAACATCTTATTGCTTTAGATCTGTTTCTTCCACAAGTTCCTACATTTTTCCTTGAACGTTTTGCTGAGGAAAGCTGTTAATGATAAAATAAAGTTGGGCAAATGTTTCTTCAGTTTGGTTGATTAGCGGATGTTATTTGACTACTATGCATTTAGGATAAAATCACCAACCTTATGTGATTTTTTTTTTTTTTTTTTTTTTTACTGTCATTTACAGCATGGAACTTTTATGCTCTGTTGAGTCAGTCTTTATTCTTAAAATGCCTTTTGGCTAATTTAAAATACATTCAGACCTACATTTACCTAAGAGAATCATAATTAGTACTCTGTCTGAAGTTAGTGTTTTTCACATTTCTCTATTATTTCTCTTACATTCAATCACCTGGTGGTAATTATCTTAATGTCAATATTTCTTGTTTTGTTGTTTTGGGTTTTTTTTTAAATTTTAATGTAGAAATGAATTATTGTAAGGTAAGTTCAATCTTTTGTGCTCCAGCAGGAACCTAAGACTTTTGTGTTAAGTTTCTACCTTTATGTTTTCATTTCGCTGGCGTTTAGCTTTTGAGATAACTAAACTCTTTTTCTAATGGTTTTGGTCTACCTTACCTTTATGTCCTCTCAGCTGAGTTTGGGATTGATATTATAAAACTAGTAATTGTTTTTCATAGAGAATGACTTTTTTTTTTCCTTCCCTCCTACTTGATTATAGTATTTTGAACTGCTCTTGGTAAGGTATGGTGAATTAAGGTATAATGTTTTACATAACATAGATAGGGATATGTAATCACTTGTGGCCTTCTAAAGCCTTCTAATAATCTGCCATCATATTTTTTATTACATAACCTCTCATTTTCAATATTGTATTTTTGCATTAAAAACCTAGCTGATGATTGTGTCCTTTTGTTTTTCCTGGTGAATAAGTGGCTAGGTTTTATGTAAATAAATCTTCTATATCAAACCAGATGCACGCTGACATTATCTTACAGATGTCTAAAATATCAGCTTTTTTACGTATGACACTAAAAGCTTAAACAAAAGGAATCACATTCATTCTGAATGTGTTTTGTTATCTTAATTACTAGGTATGTTATTTTAATTTTAACTACAAGGTAGATGAAATTCCTTTTAATTTTTACCTGAGCTCTGGGATTTGAACCATGACAGTAGAAGCAGAGTAATTTTTCCCTCACTGTCATTAGAAAACTATCCAAAGTACACATTTTCCTTTTACTGTATGTTAGCCAAAGGTAAGTGGTAGTTAAAATCTCACAATTAATTGTTAACAGAATTAAGTTTCTTGTATAGTTCAGGTGCAAAAAAAGCAGTATGACTTGACAGATGTGTAAAGTCCTAAATGGTTTGTTCTTAAGAATAAGTCTATTTTAAATATTTAAAGTTTACTTATATTTCAGCTATTATCCTTCTATAATAAGTAGAATATTTGAGATCTTTTTCCTCAGTTCTAATTATATCTCTTTCTGATTACATATTACTTCAGTCACAGCATCAAAGACCAGCCCATGTATTTGTTGAATGTTGACAGAGAAAATGACATTTAATATATTAACTGTTCTTTAAATACCTATTTCAGAGAATTATAGAATCATAGAATGGTAGGGTTGGAAGGGACCTTTAGAGATCATCTAGTCCAACCCCTCTTCTAAAGCAGGTCGACCTAGATCAAGTCACACAGGAATGTGTCCAGGCGGGTTTTGAAATCCTGCAGAGGAGACTCCACCCTCCTTGGGCAGCCTGTGCCAGGGCTCTCTCATCTGAACAGTAAAATAGTTTTTTTCTTATGTTTAAATGGAACTTTTTGTGTTCCAGCTTCATCCCATTGCCCACAATCCCACAATCTCCTCTTCTCTAGACTAAACAGGCCCAGTTCCTGCAGCCTTTCCTCATAAGGAAGATGCTCCAGTCCCTGATTATCTTGGTAGCCCTGTGCTGGACTCTCTCCAGAAGTTCTCTGTCCCTCTTGAGCTAGGGAGCCCAGAAATGGACATAGTACTCCAGATGAGGACTCACCAGAGCATAGAGGAAGAGGAGAACCTCCTTTGACCTGCTGGCCACACTCTTCTTGATGCATCCCAGGATGCCATTGGCCTTCTTGGCCATGAGGGTACATTGCTGGCTTATGGTTACGTTATTATCATCAGGACTCCCTGATGCAGAGCTGCTCTCCAGCAGGTCAATCCCCAGCCTGTACTGGTGCATGGGGTTGTTCCTCGCCAGGTGCAGGACTTTGCACTTGTTCTTGTTGAATGTCATGAGGTTCGTCTCTGCCCAGCTCTCAAGCTGGTTGAGATGCCTCTGAATGGCAGCACAGCCTCTGGTGAATCAGCCAGTCCTTTCAGTTTGGTGTCATCAAAGAGCCTGCTGAGGGTACACTCTATCACCTCATCCAAGTTGCTGATGAAAATATTGAACAAGACTAGCCTCAGAACCAATCCCTGTGGAACTCCACTGGCCACAGGCCTCCAACTCAATTCTAATTCTAATCCTTAACTTCCCTGGCTAAATTAAATTCTAGAAGGGCTCTAGCCTTCCTAGTGGCACCTCTGCATGCTCTGGCAATGTTCCTATACTCTTCCCAAGAAGCCAGTCCCTGTTTCCACCTCTCGTAGATGGATGCTTTCTGCCTGAGTCATCCTAGCAGGTCTTTTTTTCATCCATGGAGGCCTCCTGCCTCCTTTTCCTGCTTTTCTACATGTTGAGGCACGCTGATCCTAAACTGGGAGGAAGTGGTGCTTGAAGATTGACCAGGTCTCTTGGGCACCTTTACCATCTAGGATCTTATCCCGTGAGATCCCTCCAAGCAGGTCTTCGAAGAGGCCAAAGTCAGCTCACCTGGAATCCAGGGTCACGGTCCTACTTTGTCTCCTGCCTCTTCCACATAGGGTCTTGGACTCTACCATCTCATGATTGCTGCAGCCAAGGTTGTCTCCAACCTTCATATCCCAAAAAGACCCTCCTTATTTGTTAGTGCCAGGTCCAGCATACACCCCTCCTCATTGGTTCCTCAATGACCTGTGACAAGAAGTGGTCATCAGCAATCTGTAGGAACCTCCTGGAGTGCGTGTGCTTGGCTGTGTGACTTTGCCAGGAATTATCACAGAGGTTGAAGTCCCCCATGAGGACCAGAGATTGTGACTGTGAGACAGGTCTCAGATGTTTTAAATTCCTTATCCTGGTCAGGTGTCCTGTAGCAAACTCCTACAAATAATACCACCTACCTCACCCTCACCCTTAATTTTCACTCATAAGCA